>CM023485.1:6163099-6724791 GCA_013339685.2 Hyalomma asiaticum | reverse complement strand
TACCAGGGGGGGGGGTCAATTTTTCACGAAGGGCCGGGCATGCCATTACACAGTTGTTGCGTGTGTAAAAAAAAGTAAATAAAATAAAATGCCAAATAATAGTAACATCAATGATGATGATTATTTTTATTATTTTTTTCGGCATTTTGCAGAGACATTAGCGCCACATTCTTCTAGGACATAGGAGCAGTTACGGAGTGGGATCGGATTAGGTCGGCCTCAGGGGGGGGTTACAACACCCGAACCCCCCCCCCCCCCCGTCGGTGCGCCACTGCGGTGTACGGTGTTGCCGTCTTCTTCTTGCTCCTGAAGCACTTCGCGCGTACGTGCACAAGTGTGGAATAACTGCATCGGAGTAAGAAGGACGAGTTAACTTCTGCTGTCGCCAGCAAAGCACATACGCGCAACAGGCATTACAGATGTATCGAGATAGATTTCATGCATGGCAGGTCACTTCGTACACACAAGCTGGTCAGACCGCGTGCCTCGGGAACTGCCGTTGTAACGTTTAACCACACCACCAGTGAACATGCGAAAAGAAAACGACTGTGAGAGTACTTACTTCGTTGTGTCGGCACGTGTTTCTATGGTCGAGCATTGAACGTAGCTTTCTGCGACGAACTTGTGTCTCCGCAGTTCGTTGCGGTTTCCGGCGCTTTTCGACGTTCGATAGGCCTCTACTTTGCCTATATCAAGGCTTTTTGGTATAATGGTCAGGCTCTTGGTCCACGACATGATGCCGCTGCGCCCCAACTCTCAGAAAAAAAACATAAGCCGCCAACCAATTTCGACCGCGCACTAGAACGGGACACCTCAAAAAAGCACTGCCTCCCGTACGCACCGAACAACGCCGCACTCTCCGACCAACTGATGGCAGGACAGCGTATAGAGTGATGAGTAGCTGAGCCGCAGAGCCGAAGTGCCGGTTGAATCAGTGTCGCCAGACTGAATTAGGAAAGGGGTCTATTGCTTCACAGAAAATGTGGGAAAAAGAGCGGCAGTTGCTGTTAATGAGCTGATTTCTGCCACCAACAAAATTAAGAAAGAGTGGGCTGAAGGTAAAATTGCGTTTGGACTTTTTTACATGCGAACTAGCGAAACTAACGACATAAAAATTACAGCCTAGGGATTTTTTGTACAATTTATGGATTTATTAAGGCTCAATCTAGGGTAAAAGCGGGGACCTAGGTTGGCATCACTGGCTCAGCAATATGCTCAGCATTCCCGCTTGCTGCAGTAGTATACGTAGCGACTTTCGTTTGCTTTCCTTGCTGTCTTGTTTGCGTCGCTGTGTCGTGTGCTGTTGTTCTCTGTTACCCCGCGTGCAGAATGAAGTAACTCGCGTTTCCTTCGCTGTTCTGCAGCTACACCACAGTCGATGTGATGCTGTTGCGCAACGCTCAGACTACTCCTTGTTTAGGATGCAGCGAGAACACCGAAGTGCTTAACCCCGATGCTTACATCCAGCATCGCTATGTCTGGTGCCGCCAGAAGGCTTCATTTTCTTGTAAAAGGCTTTAATGTGTCACCGGAAGCACCAAAGCAAAAAAAAAAAAATCAACTTGCATGCGAAGTTGATCGTAGTTGTTTCTTCGGCCTATGTTCTTGAATGAACACCGTGGGATCGTGTCTCAACAAGCATGTGTAAAGAATTTGAAAATATCTGACCGCTGGAGCGAAATAGTCTCACATGCCTTGTGGGCAGTGGTGTGTATACTTTCAACCAGTATTTCTTGATCGGTAAGTATTAATAAAATATTTTTACCTACTGAAAATTTAAAATATCCGTTTAAGCCGTTATATTTCAGTTATATATTTACAGCTCGCTTCAGATTAACCGGGAATTATTCCCTTCATGCTGAACTTTGTCACATTTCTCTTCTTTTTACCAGTAAAGACAAGCACCCTTGAAGTGTACGTGGAATGCGAAGTAAATGTGCGCTGCAAGCGAAATTTGACAGTTACATATAGCTACATGGTGCGTCTCGAAACACGCTTACGCTTATCTCGCTGCCAGTTAAGTCGTGATACTTGTCGAACCTCCTTGCAAGGCGAAGACATGTACGCTGCGACGACTGACGCATGCAGCCGTGCATTTGCCAAATCATCACTCGGGACGCTTGAGCAGCGGTGCGCAAGCACGCGTCTATTTCATTATAACACGTATTTCGCGATTTTTTTTTTTCCTTTAGAAATGCTTGATGTCGGGGTTATCTGAGGCGGACTACTATTTTGCACGGACTTGTTAGCGATCAACGCAATATTTATGAAGTCGACTAATTAAAATATTAATTGGCACTTAGTGATCAAAAGTAGTCGTTAACCACACACGACTACTGTAAGTATGAATTTAGCTGATGAAATTTTTCTAGAAGTTCTGGCTTCTTCAAAAATTTAGTGCATGATATAGTTGGGACGCCCTATTAATGATGCACTTTCGAGAACAGGGAACACCTGCACGGCTTTAAATAAAGAATGGGTATGTCACGTAAACATGTCTTCCTTGTATTTCCCTTTTAACCGGACCGTCTACCATCCTTCATCGCTCTCCCGTTTTTTGGCTCAATAGAAAGCGTTCCTTTCGAAGTGTCCCAGCGTGCAGCGGTTTCTCCAAAAACTGATTAGAAATTATTAAAACAGAACTTTTTTATCTACGAAGTCGCAACAATGGTTACGGCGCATGATGCGTCGTTGTCTCCCTGAAAACCCTTTCGGGCGCGGGAGGCCTCTTCTCAACAGGAACCGGTTTCAAGGTCGACATTCCAGAGGTGACGAGGAGGAGGAGAGGCGAGGGAAAGTCGGCGAGCGGTGATGCGCCTCTGACATGCAGCGCCGCATGCATGACAAGCGCAGCACTACGCGCCTGAGCAGGCAGACGAATTCGAAGGCAGCGCCACCCCGAAAGCAGCAAAAGAAAGAACAAATTGCTCTTGCACGATATAACAAGGTGTCTCATAGGGTGAAGTACGCTTGTAAGGCGTACATAATAGTTTTTCAGCAGAATATGTATGCCTGCGTGGGCTGGTTCTCGTACACTTGGAAAATGACGAACACGCTGTTGGGTGTCGCTAGCGGCGTTTTAGGGGCGAAGCTCCTTATGGCATCACCTGGGCGGTTCTCGGTTGTCGATGCATCCTGCATAGCCAGTAGCGTCTCCCTTAGCATACAATATATGGCGCTGTCCCATAGAGATGCATGCAAACTTCAGTTGGGTGACGATACACTAGATGGCGCTGTACGCATTCTGTGTTGCATACTGTACGCATACTGGTGGCAGAAAACTAGAGAGAACGGACAAAAATAATTATAGGGGAAAATATTGACTTTCTGCCATAAGGGGCAGGGAACTGGGCTATGAATTTCCGTTTTTGCTATAGTATGATCGATTTGATTGAAGTGAATCTAAAAGGCATGAGGAAAATTTAAAGAGAGGGAAAAAAAAGTTCTTAAATGTTCTTACGAGCCTGGTGGCGCACATGTCACCGCCCCATTACAAAGGGGACGCTCATAGCATCCATCCATCCATCCATCCGTCGTAAAAGTCGCTTAGAGCATTGGTGGTGCGAAAGTATGGAGCAAACAAAAGCGCAAGGTAGTTCGGGTAAGATTGTTTCATCACAGAGGAACGATAATAGATCAAATAAATAGACGATGAGAAAAATTAGTTGTGAAAATATGTGTGATTCGGGAAAAGAATTGTTTGTAGAGGAAACAGAAATAAAGCTAGAGCTTGGTGGCCCGGCTACCGCCCCGTTATAAAGGGGACGCTCCTAATATCCATCCATCATCGTCGTCATCTCCATTTCTCGTCTCGTTTCCGAGAGGACGCTGTCCCATAGAGATGCGTACAATATGGCGGTTGGTTGAAGGTACGCTAGATGGCGTTGGAGGTGCAGCTGCTCAGTAAAGAAGAAGTAAAGAAGAAGAAAAATGCACATGCTGTGAGGAAGATAGGGAAACGACGGAGCATGTTCTGATAGAATGCGGAAATATCCACCCAGGTGTACGTTTGGGCACCGCCCTACAGGAAGCCTTGGGTTTTAGGGCGAACAACGGGACGCTGAACATAGCCGCGATTGAAATAAGTAAGAGACGGTTAGAATACTGGTGGCAGAAAACTAGAGAGAACGGACAAAAATAATTATAAAAAAAATATGGACTTTCTGCCATAAGGGGCAGGGAACTGGGCTATGAATTTCCGTTTTTGCTATAGTATGATCGATTTGATTGAAGTAAATTTAAAAGGCATGAGGAAAATTTAAAGAGAGGAAAAAAAAGTTCTACGAGCCTGGTGGCGCACAAGTCACCGCCCCGTTACAAAGGGGACGCTCATAGCATCCATCCATCTACCTCTCCGATTGGCTGCTGCGCGGGGAGCGCTCCTCTCATTCTCCTGGATCGTCGCCGTACGTGTCGGATCGCGCTTGGTGGACCATGGACGATGCGAAAAAAATTCCGAACGTTGTGTCCGAAGCGCGGAATCGAACCAGGGACCCCTCGCTTCCGAACGCGCGGCGCTAGCCACTACGCCACGAAGCGCACATGGACTTTTTTTTTTCCTTATTGCAGTACAAACACAAAACAGTGCAAACACAAAAATAACACTTAGAACCCGCCAGCGTCTATGAGGCTGGTTGTATATGCTTGTGAACTTTCAGATGTTTTAAGTTATCTATTATACGAATAAGTTCCTCATCAGCTTCTAGGTACTTTAGCACTTCACCAAGTTTCGTGACGTTTTCAACAAAATGAGCATTGACAGATCGTGTATGAGGATCGGCGTTCCTTACATCCATGCGTGACCTCCATATGCTATAAAGTCCTAAAAGCATAAACAGGTCATAAGAGACACTATTTCCTTGTACGGGCAAGAATCGTATACCGTAGGGATCTATTGGGAGTTCCTTCTTCAGTGTTCTTTGCAGCACATCCCAGTAAAAGGCTGCATCCCAACAGTCAATAAAGACATGCTCAATAGTTTCCGGTTTACGACATAAAAGGCAATTCACTCCCCAAGGCACGAACATACCTCGTTGTTGAAGCCATGTTTTAACTGGTAAGGTGCCTGTGTGAAGTTCAAAAAAGAACGTTTTTACCCTGCCAGAAACTAACATTTTCTTGACGCGTTTAAGGACGTTACTTCCTGGTCCCTCCCGATAAATAGATCTATAAATCGGGAGGGGAAGCACTACGTCTATGAGATCTTTTAACAGTCTTTTTCCTTGGGACATTGCTTAAGTACTCAATAGAGAATTTGCTTATGAGGAACCTAAAGGAAGATACAACCTCGCATAAGTAACGGGATACTCTATATTGGCCATTTTCTACCGTAGAAACAACAAATTCTGGTATTGCGCCCGGTAACATTACTTGAATTATTGTGCGGATAAAGGGGTCTTGCTGATCTCTTAGGAATAAAAACCTGCTGGTCACCTGTTTCAAGAACAGGTGAGATAAACCCAACCCTCCATCTCGGACCTTACGGAAAAGATTAGTCCGCGACGTTCGTTCAAACTGAGAATTCCACACAAATGTCGCAAAAACTCTGTGGAATCGCTTAATCCCGCTTCTAGTGCAGTACAATACCTGGAGGAGATACCATATCTTCGCTACCAAGAAAATATTACATATAGTAGACCGGGCAAATATTGACAAATCTCGTCCTGCCCAGTACAAAGTCCTTCTTTTCATTTCGTCGGCCTTCTGCATCCAAAATTGCGTATTTTCTCTGTACCTGTCTAGAGGCACCCCTAAGTATGCGTTCGGTACTGTGCTCCACCGCAGGTGCTCAAAGACAGCTGGTGGATGCAGCCACGTACCATGCCATAACCCTAAACTTTTGTCCCTATTCAATAAGCTACCAGTTTGGTCACAAAAACTCTGCGTAATTTCCAGAGCCACTGAAACGCTCTCTTTCTCAGCGCATATTATTGCTACATCGTCAGCATAAGCAAGCACTCGCACATCACAGGATAACAGTCTAAAACCTTGTAACACATTACTGTTAATTATTTTCCTACACAGAGGTTCTAAAAACAATGCGAACAGCAATGGTGACATAGGGCACCCCTGCCTTACTGACGCTCTAACATCAATGCGCTGACTAAGTTCCCCATTTACTACCAGATTGGTCGTGCAATTCTGATATGCCATTCGGACTCCATCACACAGAACAGAACCCAAGCCTGTATGCTCTAATATAGCAAAGAGGATGTCCTGACATACCATATCGAAGGCTTTCGAAAAATCAACTTGTATCATAGCTACTTTTCCTAAGTTAGCATCACAATATTCCAGGATACTCCTTACCACATGTATATTTGTAAATATACTTCTTCCTTTAATGCCACATGTTTGATGTGGCCCGACTATATCTGTAATAACACTCTGTAACCTACTTGCCAGAACCTTCATAAATATTTTATAATCTACATTTGTTAACGTTATAGGTCTATATCCTTTGACTGATCGAAGTAATGCCTCATCAGTGGACTTCGGAATGAGCACCGTGTGTGCGCGCGCGAACGAAGGCGGCAAGCACCCGATGCGAAACGCTTCAACAAAAACTCGCTGTAGAATCAAGGCGAACTGTGGTTTGAATGCTTTGTAGAATGCAGCTGTTAGCCCATCGGGACCAGGAGACTTTCCGGAGTTCAGGTCATCAATAGCCTTTTCCACTTCTTTAACATCAATTTCCCTTTCTAATGAAGCCGTTAGCTCACTGTCCAGTTGTGGTACCTCTGGCAAGAAATCTTTTCTGAAGCTTGGATTCTTGGGTGTGCTTAGAGCAAACAGTCTACTGTAGTAATCTACGAATGCCTCTTTAATTGCGTGCTGGTCACGAGCTAGATTGCCGGAGTACTCTACTTCCGCTATTTCGTTGCCTCGCGCATACGTTTTCTCGTCCGAGAGTGCCCGCTTTGTCGGCGTTTCCCCGACTACTAATTTCTCAGACCTAGCACGAACCATTGCGCCCTTGTATTTTTGGAGCTCGATAGCTTCTAATTTTATTTTTGTTTCTCTTATTTCGTTAATGAATGACCCAGGACGACCTGTCTCCTCCGCTACCAAGGTATCGAGATGGGAGCGTAACCATCTTTCTTCTCTTCGCATCAAGTATCTTAATTCACATCCTCTTTCTATTGCTTGCATTTTAATATTTTGTTTGAAGCTCTCCCATTCATCGAATTCATTGCCTCTCTGGAGATTCGTCAAACGCTTGATTTCGCTCTTCAGCTTACCTAAAAACTTTTCATCCTTGAGCAGATTAGCATTAAACTTCCAAAGTCCCCATTCCATTTTCTTTTGTCTCTTAGATCCAAGCCCAAATATGACCAAACTATGGTCACTGAACGATACGTGTTTCACCAGATAGCTCTCGCAGAGTGGTACTAATTCCGCGTTTACGTACGCTCGGTCGAGCCGAGCATGACTGCTACCCTGAAAATGAGTGAAGTGCTGACGTTTCCCGCCGACTGCCGTGTAGGCCACATCAGTCATCTGAAGTTTACCAATCACTTCCCTCAAAAACACTGCACTAGCATCATTCACACTTAAGTGTGTAGAACGATCATTAGTTTCACAAACACAATTGAAGTCACCAAGTAGTATCACTGATCTTTCACAGTCCAGAAAATGTAAGATGTCTTCGAAGAATTGCAAACGCTCTTTTCCTTTCGTCGGAGCGTAGATGCACACTGCACGAAAGGCACACCCACCGAACTTGAAGTCGCACAACACAAACCTACCCTTGCCACAAGAAACGACACTTTCTATCACGATGCCAATTGAGTTCTTGAGTAGCAAACAACATCCTCCGGAGGTTCCAGCCGCGTGGCTGACACATACGTTGTAATTATTCAATTATTCAATTCTTTATTCATCATTAGTACAGAAGGAGGTCCCGGAGTTACTCCGGGACCTCCTCGGAAAGGGGCTACCATGGGGCTACCAATACACTCGGGGCTACCAATACACTCGGAAAGGGGCTACCATGTCGTCGGTATGACTCTCAGTTTCAACCTTTGTTTCTTGGATCGCGAGCACATCTAAGTCCAGATCCTGCGCCAGACGCTTCAATTGATACTGCTTGCGCCTCGCGCCTAGACCACGGACATTAAGCGTGGCCACGCAAAGAGGCTTGTTGAGCGTCGCCATTGTGAAGCGATGGCACGCCGAGGCCTGGCGTATACCGGCGGGTGCCAACAGCTAGCCTCTTTCACTCGTCAGAGCGGGCATCGCGGGTTAGCGACGCCGCTCGGGTGCGGGGAATGTACTTCCCCTTCTTTCCAGTTACTACCTTCCACACAGGCTGAAGCTCCCGCTGTACGCGTTCTTTAACTCCGTCATCTTCCTCATGGCGTCTCTTAAGAAGTGCCGGGTCCACATCCATTTCCGCCGATGCTCCAAGGCAGGCTTCCTCGAGCTTGTTTGCCTCCTTTCCTTGTTCGGTTAGTTCGAAAGACGCGCCGCCATCGATCTCCGTGCTCTCGCGTTCTCCGGTCAACACCTTCGGACGCGTTTTCTTCGGGCGCGTCCCCGAACCTGGGGCCGGTGAATCCTCCGACTGCGCTGTTTCGGCGCAGCCGTCCGCGACAGTTTCACAGCGTCGTTCTTCCAAATGCTGCGACGCAGGTGGCGTTCCCGCTGTGCAGCCGGTGGTGTCATGGTTTGCCTCGATTTCTTTCACAGATGGCGAAGCAGCCTCTTCTGCTTCTACTTCGTCCATTAAATCGCGGATCTCCTGATGTGACGCTGTAGCACCGATCACCGCGGCATAAGTGCGAACGCAATCTTGCCGCTCGTGACCGAAAGCGCGGCATTTGGTGCAACGCGGTGTTCGACAATCACGGCGGATGTGCCCCTTCATTCGGCAGCGCAGGCATTTGGGTGCCCTGCCTGGCACCACTACCAGAACTGCCCCTCCTTGAAGCTTGCACAGGTCTGGCAATTCGTCCGCAGTGATGCCCTTGCGGAGAATCATACGAACGACACGCGTAGTCGACTCAGCCTGTTCGAATCCTGGCACACTCCACTCCTCCTGCTTGACGTCCTTCACGCCACCGTACTCACTCAACACACTACGGATAGCCTCGTTCGGCACATCGAACGCCACCCAATGTATTTTCACAGTAAGCTCTTGCTTAACAGGGTCGATTACAGCGCAGTACCGCCCTTTCACCTTAAGTCCTCCGCTGCTAATGAGCAGATTTTTCTCTTCCTGGGAACGCAGCTTAAGCATCCAAACGTGGCTCATTTGGTATGGGCCAATGCCACTCACCGCATTCAAGACGCCGAGTTCTTCCAGCGGTGATCGGAAATCTTCAATCCTGTAGGGTCTTCCCCCGACGTCACAGTGAAGAAAAAAAAAATTACAGCATATCCACAGAGTGAATGATCACGAGTGGGCGAAGCTCGGGAGGTTCATCGCAGATCGTGCCGAGTTCCGGATTAATTGAGTTAACGCGAACGCTACGAATCCTCATGGTTCAACTATACGCACAAGTGAAATCTCCCACCGGCACTTCGTTGCAAGTCAAGACCAGTGCCTAAATATATATATATATATATATATATATATATATATATATATATATATATATATATATATATATATATATACACGGGTGGCCGGTCAACGGTTCTTCAACGCGAGCATTCGGTATTTCTCAATCAAGAAACTGGCTAGGAGACGCTACCTGCGCCAACGTTGCCTCTCGCTGGTGAGGGCGCGTTCTACTTCTTTGCGAGCTGGTAGAGCGTTCATCTAAGAAAGAGCGTTTCCATAGTCAACGCGCCCCTTTCGCTCTCTCTCTCTCTCTATCACAAGACAGCACGCGCCGAGGGCAGGAGGCATGCGCTGAGGGCGAGCGGGTGCCTGGCGTCTTCCGTTGGTTCATTTCATCAATCAACGGCGTTTTGAACAAAATTTTAGGGGCGAAGCTCCTTAAAGGCCAACTCCGGCGATTTTTTCATGTCAACGGGTGCTGATGAAATTCACTGGGTACGTTACTCTGCGTACTTACATCATGCCCTGAGAAAATGAGGCTCGAGAGTTGCACATATTCCTTACAAATGAATTTAATTAATTGACTCGAACGCCCTACCTTACCACCCCTTCAGTTACAGGCCACATTGGGTATGACGCTACAAGTGTCCAACGCGGAGAATGCCGGGATAGTGCAGACGACGCCAGCCCGGCAGCGACGAGAACGCGGACAAGAGCACGATTGTGCGTATAGTGAACTAGAAGGAGCCTTCTAGTTCACTATAATTGTGCGCTAGAGCCAGGCGTTATGGCCGGTTCCCACTAGCGGCAAAAACGCGCGCGGCGAGCGTTTCCGCGGCACGCACGCGTCAAGTCCCCACTCGCGTTTTGCGGCAAGCGGCGACGAGGCAGCCAAGAACGACCTTGTGTTGTTCCATTCGAAAGGTCTCGCGAAACGTGAGCTCTAATCAGACGATTTCGTCTTTCGTCGACCATGCATGTCTTTCTAGCGCTACTGCTGGTCACGCTATCAAAAAACTGCTCCTGCGAGGATACTTCTTGCCCGGCGTCTCGGTACGGGTAGGCTTAAAGAAAACTGTATATAGGTCTGGGCATAGCCTCTGAGATTTTACGACGGCCATGTAACTTTCAAATCTCAGAGGCTGTGTGTTATGGTTCGACGCTTGACGGATAGATGGCGCCACGCGTCCGCACCACCGTGTAAAAAAAAAAAAGGAGCGGCGGAGAAGTCGGATTGGATAGCAGGAATGGAGAAGAAGCCGGCATTGAACAACTACAGAAAAGAGAAAGACGAAATCAAGAGAGAAAAATTTTACGATAATTCAAAGGGAAGCGCTTTACTGTTTGAAGCAAGGTCCGGTTGCCTGAGAACCCGAAGTTACAGAGCGAAATTCAATAAAGAAGGGGACACATGTACGCGCTGTGGAAAATCAGTCAGTCAGTCAACGAACTTTATTCACAAATTGTCCTGAGGAGCCGATGCCCTTCAAGAGAAGCTAGGGAAAAGACAGACCATATTTTGATTGAATGTACAGATGTCCACCCAGGTGTAGCTGTGGACACTACCCTACAGGAGGCCATGGGTTTCAGGAGTAACACGGGAAAGCTGAACATGTCGGCGATAGAGATAAGTAAAAGGCGCTTAGAGTATTGGTGGCGCAAAAGTATGGAGCAAATAGAATCCTAATATCCATCCATCCAACCGTCGGCACGTCTCCGCGTCTCGCTTCTGATTGGTGCTTGTTTCGCGGCGGCCGCGAAAGAATGGGTCTCGACCCATTCGAGCATCTGCCGCGCGTTGCTGCCGCTTTTCACGAATCTCGCCGCGCGCGTTTTTTCCGCTAGTGGGGACCGGCCTTTGCAAGTTGCTGCCGTGTGGATCGTATAGTGCTGTCGGGTGGCAAGTGGTGTTGCGTTGTTGGCTGCAGAAACAACTCACAACGCGCAGCAACTAAGGAAAGTTAGTTATCACAACTTTCCTCGCGACGATACACTTCGCGAGCGGTGGATCAGTGCTATCCGGCGGACGCGCTGAGCGTCTGCTCTCCAGCGCTTTCGAGCTTCGCGCTGTCGCGACCGGCATGCCTTGCGCACCCTCCCACTAGACACTTGTGACGTCACTCGTAGGGGCACGGCTTGGCTGCTCGGAGGAGTTTTCGGTTTCGTTTTCACGTTTTCTCGCTTATTTAAAATTATTTTCTAATTCTAGGGGCAATTATGCTGTCATACGGGCGACAGGAGGGTCTCTAGAAGCTAAAAATGCCACTACTTTGACATGGTCAGAAAATCGCCGGAGTTGGCCTTTAAAGCGGCACCCGTTCGTCCCTCGTCGTAGTCGTAGTAGTGCGTAACCAGTCTTACGCTTTGACCTCCAAGGTGGTGCCGGTGGGAGATTTCTCCTGTGCGTTGTTGAACAATAAAAAATTCGCAGCGTGCGCGTTAACTAAAAGCCGAATTCTTCTGTCTCTCATTCCCCATTAGCAGCCATTTCGTGCGTCCCCGATGTATGTAGTAGTAGTAGTAGTTAGTAGTAGGTAGCCGCCGGCGCGTGCCTGCTGGAGCGCACGCACGCGCCGAGGGCGAGCGCGTGGCACCTGGCGCTCGCCCTCGCCGCGAGCGCCGGGAGCCACGCGCTCCCCGGCAAACTCGACACTGCCCCGGCAAACGCGAGAGACAACGTTGGCGCAGGCAGCGTCTCCTAGCGAGTTTCTTGATTGAGAAATACCGACTGCTCGCGTTGGAGAAGCGTTCACCGGCAAAACCCATATATATATATATATATATATATATATATATATATATATATATATATATATATATACTGGATCTTGACTTGCAATGAAGTGCCGGTGGGAGATTTCACTTGTGCATTGTGCATAGTTGAACCGTGAGGATTCGTAGCATGCGCGTTAACTAAATTAATCCGGAACTCGGCACGATCTACGATGCACATCCCGAGCTTCGCCCACTCATCATCATTCACTCCGTGGATATACTAATTTTTATTGTCTAATCACGCACAGGAGAAATCTCACCAGGCACTACCTTGGAGGTAAACAATGGCTGGTAATGGGAATGAGAGACAGAAGAAGTCGGCTTTTAGCTAACACTTACACTTCTACTTCTACTAACGTTTCCTACTGGAACATGCCAATGGCTGCTAATGGGGAATGAGAGACAGAAGAATTCGGCTTTTAGTTAACGCGCACGCTGCGAATTTTTTATTGTTCAACAACGCACAGGAGAAATCTCCCACCGGCACCACCTTGGAGGTCAAGATGTGGTACTAGCGTTAAGACTGGTTACACACTACTACTACTACGACGAGGGACGAACGGGTGCCGCTATAAGGAGCTTCGCCCCTAAAACACACAGTTTCATGGTTTCGTCCGACGGTGACGTCGGCAGAAGAAGCTTGTAGCCCGCAGGCAGGCTACAACCTCGCACACCACGGCCAGACGCGGCCGCTGAAACGCTATCCACGGAGCAAGCCATGACGCGTCCGCACACCAGACTCGGTGAGACCAGACTAAGCGCACATGGACACATGCGCTAGCACAAACGCGTTAGAAACGCGCAGTCTTTCGTTAATGTTGGGTATTTATTGTCATCGTGGTGCATGCGCACATGGACACATGCACCACGATGACAATAAATACCCAACATTAACGAAAGACTGCGCGTTTCTAACGCGTTTGTGCTAGCGCGTTACGGCCCGTGTAAGAAGCTGGTGTAAGACGCTGTGGCCTCTCCGCCTCTCTCAGCAGTCATGTGATGGCGTCGGCAAACGCGGTGCGCGTTCCGGCCTGTGTAAGGGGCTGCGTAAGACGTCTTTACATGATGATCGACTGGGCGAATTACACGGAAGGTTCACGGTTTACCGATGATTCCCTCCGGAGCTTCGCCCACTCATCATCATTCACCCCGTGGATATGCTGTGATTTTTTTTTTTGCACCACTTTCAGAGCAAAATTAAAAACCTAATTCCTTTTTGTGGGTTGAAAGCGTGCTCGTTCCCGTAAATGTGACGCACGATCTGCCCAATTTTACCACAATCTTAAAAAATTCTCCGAGCGGTAGACAGTGCCTTTAACCAAAGCTCGGCATGCCTTGTAATGCATAGGGCAGGTAACTGATGGCATAGCAGAGCTACAGAATTACTGCCAGGCGAAAGGCAGGGCTGCAAGGGTAGGAAAGAACTACATAGTGTCATGAGATTAAGGAATATTCATCCATCACGCGGTGTCAGCTGGTACAATACACAGCCACTTGGAGATTGCTTGGAAAGCCTTTGTCTTACACTGGACTAAAGTCCCTAGATGTCTTTTTCAGCTTTTAAGTACCACAAACATTTGATATGCGGCCAAGACACCTCATTGGTCAGTGTTTTGTTTGGCAGCCATGTGCTTCCTAAAGATGTTCCCCTACAGCCACTTGAATGCTTTGGCAACAGAATGTCAGAAATAGATGTTTCAGTGTGCTTGTTTTATATTTGGTGCTTTCACTATTACATTTGAGGGAAATGTGCATCGACAGTCGGATGGCATCTGCACGTCCATACTTCACTGAAACAGTTTAAGGAGAACATGGCAGCTGACATGGGCTGCATGTCAGATGGGGTCGATGGAGGAGGCAGTTGTCACTATACAGGGTGTTTTTTTTTTTAGTTGCAACACATTTTGAAAATTAGAAAAGCATAAATCGCGGGAATGTCTTGTGTACCATTCGAGTATACGGATTGGCGGCCTCTAGATACAGAACAAGTTCCGCACTTGTATACATAATTAGCGAAATTACGCTAATTAACTTTTTAATTATCAGTAGTCGGTGGCAGTGTTGTACGGAACGTCGTTCCAAGGAACGACGTTCCTGGAACTAGTTCCTTTTTGGAGGAACGAAGGAACGCCAGCGTTCCTTTAAGAGTTGGTGGAACTGTAACGGTAACGCGTTACATTTATGCAGTAACGGCAGGGGGAACGACGTTCCTTTTATAAGCGTTCCACAGGTCCGCATGCAGGACGGATAGGCCGGGCCACAACCGCCGAGGCCGAGTCTTGAGTCCCCGCTTCCCTGTTAGCAGTCTCCGTCACTCAAAAGAAAACTCCACGCAAAACGTCACTCCTTTACTCTCCCTCTTCGAGGCTTCGACGAGGGCGAAACTTCTCTTTCGCCAGTGTAAGCACACCACACAAGTGCATTTCGTTACCCCCATACGGTGGCCTCGCACTGTCGCTGCGCGAAATGTTTCCGGCTGTCTACGGCAACGCAAGCACGCAACCAGCCGCGAAATTCCTTTCGTCCCTTCAGATCCCGCCGCCAAGGCTCCCTTCGAACTAAGACACTGACAACGCGCGCTTTGCTCAATGTATTAGTTCTGAGAATGCGGTCACGGCTCAAACGTGTGGGCCTCGACGCCAATGGCATTTCTTACGTAGGAGACCGCTAGGCGAAGCAGACGAGCAGCGGCAAATGTTACCGTGAAGTCAAGATAACGTGACGTGGCTAGCAGGCAGGCAGTGTCTCGGTCAACGTAGCTGTGTGCGGGCTGGCGATACTTAGCAGCCGGAAACGTGAACCACGAGAGTTTGGAGAACAGAACTACAAGGCCAGCCAGCACGACCGAGCCGGCTGGGGTTTGTGAACAAAAGGGTGGCGTGGTCTCTTGTCAAACGTCCAACTGAAGATCGCTGAGAAGACATCAGCTGCTGTGTTTCCACGGACGCTCCCGGCTTGCTTGAGTGGGGAATTGTAGGATTCTCCGAAAGTCGTGTTGCAAGCGACCATTCCGACGCATCATACTGTACTCGACACGCTGCCGGCCTCTGCTGATGGGGCGAGAACGTCCGCCGAAAAAGGAAAACTTGGCCCTCCTGCTGTGACGAAAGGGCCGTAGTTATGGCGAAACAACTCTCAGGTGCCAGCAGGGGTGCAGGAAATCGACAGGAAAGCGCGCGGGACGACACCAACCACGTGGTGAGGGGTAGAAGTCTTTCGCTTTATTTGAGCCAGTCTGAAGAGCAAGGAAGGGTCGTTCTGAAGGCTGGACACACTGCAATGATCTTTCACTTGGCATTCGAAAATCACGGAACACCATCTCGCCTCCTGTGCTATCAGATTCTGTTGCAATGAGTGCCGATGTGGAATTATAGATTGCTTCCTGGCCATGACTACCCCCGATGTTTCAACCGACTGATCGCACGCCTGTGTTTAGCCCAATGTATGACTTGTGCTCCATCAAAGAATACAAGTGGAGTGTCGAAAAGATCGGCGAGAAACTTAAAGAAGCACGTGCAGGTATGGTTTATTTAATGTTCTTTCTATTCGCATAACGAAAAGACAGCTTTGTGTTCTAAGTGTGGACTGATTTGTGGGGTTTAACGTCCCAAAATCAGCTGTGATTATGAGAGACGCCGTAGTGGAGGTCTCCAGAAATTTCGACCACCTGGGGTTCTTTAACGTGCACTGAAATCGCTCAGCACACGGGCCTCAACATTTCGCCTCCATCGAAATGCAGCCGCCGGGATTCGATCCCGCGACCCTCGCATCTGCAGCCGAGTACCTTAGCCACTAGACCACCGTGGCGGGGCACGGTGTTCTAAGTGTAAATCGGCCCATTTGTTACTTTCTTGTTCACATTAGGTATGATTTCTACTATATCTTGATCTCATAAGAACTAGAGCCACGCTCAATAGCACGTGCACAAGTTTTTGCTACTTGGGTTGTGCGGTTGTGCTGCTGCGAACCTTTCAAGCGTGACATACGTCATTTTTGTTTTCAGACATCATTTCTTGGTTGGCTTCCGATGAAATGATGCACGTGAGGCGATTTATTTATTTATTTATTTGTTTATTTATTTATTTATTCTCCACATATTAATGTAATTTCACTATTGCATGAAAGTGGGGCTGCTGTGGAAATTGAACAGACAAAGCGTACTCCTTAGGACGCCATAAGAAAAAAAGATACTCCTACGTCGTCGTCGGTAAGCTCATCAGCTGATCATGCAGTTCGAATTCTCCACACCGACACACGCTGCGCACCACCATAAATAACAGCGAAAGAACAGTATCACAAATGCTTTAAAATTGTGGGACCTAAGCAAAATAATATATTCAGAACTGTCAATTAGACTACTAAATGACTAAAAAGACTACTAATACTGAGGGAAGAAATTTAGGGCAGCAAATGATGACGACATATCGGGAAATCTTGTTGCAGTATTGATAGACGCGGGTGAAGCATGAGCTATTATTTATTTATTTATTTTTATTTATTTAAAAATACCTTACAGGCCTCCAAAGAAGCATTGTGTAAGGGGGGCATTACAAAAAAAGAGTGAACTTCCGCAGCACATTCTTTTTACAATATGCATGAGAAGCAGTCACGCACAGAGTCACAATGAGGGAGAAGTGCACTGCAAAGTAATTAATTAAAGCAGCATCGGTAAAAAAAAAAAGACAGCTGATGTAAATTGATGTAAATCGACAGGTCTACAGCATACATAGCTTTTAGTGTTAAATGTAGGCTTGCTACTCACAATGTCTCATGTGTTGGTGAATGTGAGTGACTCTCTATCTGCGCACCTGAGGAGCACTATTCTGGCTACTCATTGGCAGACCCATTATGTGTTGCACTTGTAATAGACTAGAGTCAAATTCGCTGTGAACAATTCAGGACTACGTTCGGTTCTCCCTGAAAAAATGTCTAGAAGCATTTATTTCCATATTTTCTATCTCGGTAATCTGCTGCTGGTAAGGTTCAAGTTCACGAAATGTACGTAGCTCGATTGAATTTAAAGCGTTTAAGTCACTTAATTTCAGCTCACAGTTTTCCGAGACTATTTTGAATCTTAAAAATCAAATGTAACGTAAATGTAACGACACGTTCCAATTTCCGAAATGTAACTGGAACGCGTTCCTTTCTGATTGAAGGAACTTGTAACGGGAACTCGTTACAAAATCGGGAAGGAACGAGGAACGAGCTTTCGTTCCTGTTTTGGAGGAACGTGTACAACACTGGTCGGTGGCTACAGCAAATGAGTACTTTGGAGCCCGTCCTCGACGCTACCTATCCCAACGATCAAATTTTGAATAGCGGAGTGCATGTCGGAGCTACGCGAACAATTAGTTCCCCGTGGCAGGCTCCTTGAAAGCGAAACTAGCCGGAAAAAGAGCGTCTGTGACGTCGATGTCGCCGCCTCCCCAGATTTCGTCACTCGCCCGCTGAGCCCGACGCCGCATGCAGATAACAAGGAGCTGCTTGCGCGGCCGGAGCGGCGGTGACTAGAGTGAACTAGATAGGGAACCCCTATCTATATATATAGGTCACTCTAGCGGTGACCACGGGCGAGTGGCGAGTGACGAAAGCCGTGGGGGCGGCGACATCGACGTCACAGACGCTCTTTTAGCCGTCCAGTTTCGATTTCAAGGAGCCTGCCACGGGGAAATAATTGTTCGCGTAGCTCCGACATGCACTCCGCTATTCAAAATTTGATCGTTGGGATAGGTAGTAGTGAGTTTTAGTGCATCGGAAAGCAGCAAACGTAAAGATTTAGCGTTAAGGTTAACGTTACGGTAAAGCTGGGTGCACTTAGCGGCACAAACTAGACTTTTAGTATAGCGGAAGAGAGCGAAACGCTAAAGCTAACGCAAAGGCATGTACGGCGACAACTACACCTTAAAACAACTCTTATTAAATCCCTAAGTGCACCAAAAAATCATTGAGCCAGTATCGTGTAAGTGTGTTGTTAGTGCTGTGTCGGCAGACCCGAAAAACATCGCTTCGTTTCAAAATGCCGCCATCGAGTCTCCCTTCTGACCTGTACTGCGTGTCATTTCGAAGTTGCGATGATATAGGAGCGCTTAATTTATACTTTGGAAACCAGAGAAGCTACGCAGGCAGTCCATGTCGTCGAGGCTATGCCGTATACGAGAAATTTCGCCGACATTTCCGCTTTGAGAAGGCGGATTTTCCACTTGTCATCAGTGCCCCGGAGCTTCTGCAACATTTCTCCAGCGCCCAGGGGGTGCGCGTCTGTGCACGTGCCTGCGAAGGCTGGCATATCCAAGTTGTAGTAACTAGCCAGAGTGACTGAGCCAGGCCGGGGAACCAACGCAGAACAGCTTTATTTTGCAGGCAATGAAGTATATATAGGCGGCTTGCCTATGACGTAACACAAGACAGTGGAGTGGATGACGTTTGACACTTGTTGGCACTGCACTTCTTATCACTTCTCCCTTTCATTTAAAGATTGAGTCTTTGCACGGGTCTTCGTAGTCGGGTAGACCTTCGTAAGACTGGAGGAGGTGGGGAAGCTTCCACTGCTGGAAGAGATGTTGGTGGCGTTGCAGAAGGAACGGGAAACGCGTCCTTGCGTGCTGGAGTTGCTGGGCTGAACCGCTCCTCCCTTGGTGACGCCTGATGCTCCCCGTTGTCACGGCTGGGCGGTACTGATTCGAAAGTGTCCGCCTTTGGAGCCCCGGGTGACACCCGCGGACGAATCTGGTCCAAGTGACGCCGGGATGGCCCACCTGGTGTGTCGACAGTCACGAGGCGCGAACCTTCGGTGCCTTTGATGACGCCTGGGCACCACCGCCTCCCGTGTCCAAAGTTGCGCACCCACACCGGGTCTCCGGGCTGGAATCTGGAAGGCTGTGAATGACTCCGAGATAAAGATGGCACACAAGTATCCAAGCGTGAACGAACTTGATAATTAAGCAGTAGTTCCGAAGGAGACTTTCCGCATGGTAGGGGCGTGCGTCGGTAGCCTTGCAATACTCGTGCTAGTTTAACTTCGAGGTCGTTCACCATAGAATGTTTAACCAGGCCGTCCTTGATAGTGCGAACTGCGCGTTCCGCAAGGCCATTAGATTGTGGGTGGTATGGGGCACTGCGCAGATGCGTTATGTTGTTGTCTGTCATGAACTGGGCAAACTGCTGACTTGCAAATTGGGGCCCGTTATCTGACACTACAGTTTGCGGCAAGCCAAAACGCGCGAATAATTCGCGAAGCCGTGCTATTGTGACTTCGGTGGTTGTTGACCTGACCGGGAGGGCCTCGATCCACTTCGTGTGCGAGTCGACGACTATCAGCAGCATGCGCCCCTCTATTGGCTCGGCATAATCAATGTGAAGCCGTGACCACTTCATCCCTGTTTCTGGCCAACTGATAGGCTCCTGGCGATGTGGCATTGCTTGAGCTTGTACACATGGCGTGCATGAACGAGCGAGATTTTCGATCTCACCATCCAACCCTGGCCACCAGAACAACGTCCGAGCCAGTCTTTTCATCGCAGATGCTCCCTGGTGTGACCGGTGAAGCTCGGACAGCATGGGCCCCCGCGCCTTGCCGGGTATGATAACTCGATGACCCCAGTAGAGCAGACCTTCTGCGCTCGACAGTTTCAGTCTTCTGCAAAAATAAGGTTGGAGATGACTGTGACATGATGAGAGGTGTTTAGGCCATCCATTAAGTATGAAGCTCTGGACTACACAAAGATCTTTGTCCGCACTGGTCAACGCCCTTAAAGCACCCGCTGGCGCGTACGAACTGTCAAGATGCTCTGCGGACAGCACGTATTCTGGCAAGGTTCCCGAGTGAACAACCTCTGGTGTCGGCACTGGCAAACGGCTAAGTGCGTCTGCATTGGCGTTTTGCTTCCCGGCCCTGTACTAGATGTGGTACCGGTATTGACTTAGGAACAGAGCCCACCTCTGGATACGCGCCGACGCCATTGGAGGCACCGGTCGATCTTCTCGTAGCAGACCCACAAGTGGTTGGTGATCCGTTACCAGCACAAACTCGCGGCCCAACAGGTAGTCTCGAAACTTTGAGACTCCGAACACCAGCGCCAGAGCTTCCTTCTCGAGCTGCGAATAATTTTTTTCGGCGCGCGTCAGTGTGCGCGAACGGAAAGCGATGGGCTTATCGACGTTGCCCATGCGGTGCGAGATGACGGCACCTAAACCCGACGTTGATGCATCGCATTCCAACCGCACTGGTTGGTCGGGCTGAAAATATGTCAGCACTGATGAGCTGAGAAGCGTTCGTTTCGCCTTTAGATAATTTTCTTGAGTTGCACCCCACTCCCATTTATGCTCTTTTTCGAGTAGATTATACAAGGGGGCAAAGATTTCTGACATGTGTGGTAGGAACCGGTGATAATACGACAGCAGACCCAGAAACGAGCGCAGTTCGCTTACATTTGTAGGCCGTGGTGAATCGCGTATTGCTGCGAGGTTCTTTTCCAACGGGTGCAAGCCGTCTTTGTCGATCCGGTGCCCCAAGTAGACGATTGAGTCTTTACGGAAGTGACATTTTTCTGCCTTCAGCTTGACACCGTTTTTCTGCAGCCGGTGCAAAACATCCCGGAGCACAGAGCCGTTACCGTCTTGACGTTCGGCTATTAATACGTCGTCCAAGTACACCTGCACGGCTGGAAGGCCAGCCAGGACAATTTCCATGCGCCGCTGAAAAATCGCGGGAGCCGAGGCAACTCCAAACGGAAGACTGGTTTAGCAGAACAGCCCCTTGTGCGTGTTTATGACGGCCAGCTTCTTCGCTTCCTCATCCAAGGGGAGCTGGTTATACGCGTCCTTCAGATCCAATGTAGTGAAAAGAGATCCCTCGCGAAGTGACGCGAAAATATCCTCGATGTTAGGTAGTGGATACTGCTCAGTTATGCACGCAGTATTAATTGTGGTTTTAAAATCACCGCAGATGCGGAGGGACCCGTCTTTCTTTAGTACCGGCACTATTGGTGCCGCCCACTCTGAATGTGCTATAGGCGATAATATGCCTTCACTCACTAAGCGGTCCAGCTCCGTTTCTACTTTCTCACGAAGAGCGTACGGGATATGCCGTGCCTTGTGGAACTTCGGGTGGGCGTCTTCTCGAAGGTGGAATTTCACCGGAGGCCCCTGAATTCTTCCGAGCCCAGATTCAAAAAGTGCATGAAACTCTGTGCAGAGGCTGTCGCGAGCAACTGACATCGATTGCACTGTTCCGAGGAACTCGCTCGGAAGTATTGACAATGCTTGGATTAAATCCCTTCCGCAAAGGCTAGGACCAGAACACCCTATAACGATCAGGGTGGCAGGGACAGCTTTGCCTGAAAACTGGGCTTGAAGCTGCAGTTCACCGAGAATGGGCAGCTTGCCCAGGTAGCAGCTGAGAGTCTGTCTGCATTTCGATAAACGCGGCCAGCTCAGGCAATGCTTGAGATACACTTCTTGCTGGATTATTGAAACTGGTGATCCCGTATCAATGATCGTGTTCAGGGGCACGCCCCCCCCCCCCCCCCCCCAACGGATGACCCTGCGATACGCCTGTAGCAAACGTTGCTTCTCCCGTGTCTCTTGTACAGTGAATACTGTTGAAATATCACTTTCATCTGTTTCAGATGCAGCGCTCTCATTCTGAACGGCGTAAGCAGTGCCATCCTGTCTGCTACAAGCCTTGAGCCTCGATTGGGAGCGGCATTTTCTTGCGAAATGACCCGTCTTCCCACAGCGAAAACATTTCTCTTTTGTGCGGGCAATCATTTGCTTGATGATCATAGCTTCCGCAGCGTGGGCAATCTGCAACTCGTTGCTTCTTATCTCTGGCGGTGGTTTGACACTGGCGCGATTTTCCAGCTAAACTGCACACCGCTGCCTCATCAGGTTTGGTCATGGCGCTAACTTCCTGCGCAGCGGTTTCGGCAGCCGTAGCAATGTTTATCGCTTCGGCCAGCGTGAGCTCGATTCTTTCGAGCAGCGTCTGCTGCACAGCGCGATTTCGGATGCCACAAACGATGCGGTCACGTAACATACGGTCAAGGTCGGTGCCGAAATTACACCTATCTGCCAGCTTGCGGAGCTCAACGACATAGTCTCGGACAGATTCAGTGGCAGTTTGGTCCCTAGTGAAGAACTTATAACTTGCGGCAACTTCGTTACTCTTCGGCGCATAGTGGGCATTTAGGAAGGCGAGTGCTTCCTGGTAACTCAGCTCATTTACTTTACGGGGAGGGCAGTGTCCCGCAATTACGCCTACCACCTTCGCTGATAGCGTCGAAATCAAAAGCGCCCTTTTCTTTTCCGCTTTGTTAATATCATTTGCTTCAAAGAATGCCTCCAGCTGAGTAAAGTAAATCTCCCACTTATCTTGATTTTCGTCGAAACTTGGGGTGCCGAGACTCGTAGCCATGGCCATGCCCGCCGACGTTCCGTCGTGGTGGGTGGTTACATTCAGCGCCCAGAAATCGTGGGTCCCACCCTCGTCGCCACTGTAGTAACTAGCCAGAGTGACTGAGCCAGGCCGGGGAACCAACGCAGAACAGCTTTATTTTGCAGGCAATGAAGTATATATAGGCGGCTTGCCTATGACGTAACACAAGACAGTGGAGTGGATGACGTTTGACTATAGTACACTATACGTTTGACACTTGATGGCGCTGCACTTCTTATCACAAGTCGCCTTTGTGACTGAAGGAATACTTCGCCAAACAATACTGTCATTTCAAGCATTATACATACAGTATATGCACCACACTACTCGTCTCGGCTTTATTTAATTGGTTCTAGCTTGAAACAGTCGATGTACAAAAAGAAAAAAGCCCCGGTGGCAGTGCCGCCATCTCGACGAGACTACTGTAAACGTGAGCAAAGCGATATGGCCTCTGAGATTTTGAGCGCCGGCACGCGAAGTCTCGAAAGCCGTAAAAGCGGGTGCACTCACATTTTAAGCCTTGTGTGCCGCTTACTGAGAGCGTATCTTGAAAACGGCGACACATTGTCACCAATACACGGCTGGCGAAGCTTAATTAGCCAAACCTAAGGTAAATAAGAACATGAGCAGGTAATGAATGAGCTTAACAATGCAGGCCGATGTCCCGACAGATCTGAAGCGAGTGGTCTCACTTCGACTGACGTCGCCATCTTGCCAGCCGTACGGGTCCCTTTGCGAGCGTTAGCGTTGAACGATATCTTCCGAAAATAGCGTAGGCACGTAAGGGTATCGTATACGTTAACGCTCTGCGCATGCGCGGTGTGTTCCACGGTAACGTTAACCTTACGCTAAATCTTTGCGTTTGCTGCTTTCCGATATATTAAAACTCACTAGTGTCCACGACGGGCTCCAAAGTACTCATTTGCTGTAGCCACCAATTACTGATAATTAAAAAGTTAATTAGCGTGATTTCGCTAATTATGCATACAAGTGCGGAAATTGTTCTGTATCTAGAGGCCGCCAATCCGTATACTCGAATGGTACACAAGACATTCCTGCGATTTATGTTTTTCCAATTTTCAAAATGTGTTGCAACTATATAAAAAAAACACCCTGTACAAAACAAAAATATAGGGGGCTTTGCACCTGACTTAATGGTGATGGTGACCCCATTTGTTGTCAGTGACATACAATGCATTATTGTCCTTCATATACATACATATTGCTAAATATTAGTCCATCTCTTTTAGGCCCACTTTCTATGAAGACTGCAGTCCAATGTCTTAAAATCTAACCTCTGCAATGTTCTTTGTCCGTTCGACTTTCAGTTCAGTGAAAGAGAATTTGCCTGTTAACGGACTGATATTACTTTTACAATATGCAGGAGGCTATACTTGAAGGCATGACACAGAATGACTCCCTCTCGCACATTGACTGGAAGAAGGGTGTGGTGCCCGGCGCCAGAGCATGATCCGAAGTTGGAGGGCCTGATGATTTCGGTCTACGAAAGGCACCTTCGCTCGAACCCACTACATTCGGACGTGTTTGTTGGCGTGCGCAAGATGGAGTCAGAGGTGATTCGCCGGTGCTGCAAACTTTTCCGTGGAGGGCCTGACAGCTGTGGATCAGTGAGTAGCATTTCACGTGTGGGAGCGCATCTTTGTACACCTGCTCCGTCTCTGCTATTTTTAACCTTGCAGAGGTGTGATTGCTTACTGTACTTACTCGCTTCACCATCAGTGCTTAGCACTGGCATTTGTTGACAGAAATGATGGCCAATGTGGGGTAGTGCTGACTTTAAAGGTCCCTGAAATGGTTTTTCGGCATTTTTTCGCTGACTGGGCTAAATCATTATCACATCATTCACACCATCAATTAAGTGCAGTTCCTTGCACCGAGGCAGCAATATGGGCTTGTTTGCGTCAGCTTTCCCCTTAGCGTTGCTGTTCTTCCTCAGCTGTCTCAGCTGTGAAGTGAACGCTCGTCACATCTGGACCTCCTATGGCAGCCACTGTGCCCATGACCCAAAAGCAGCATGGTGCCACCATGTTGCTACTCAGGCCTGCTGGCCTCATTAGTGCTAGGTTGGCTACACTACTACTCTAGTAACGCGTGGTGACGAGCACTTGGTGCACTGTCGACATAAGTGTGCGCTGCCAGGTGTGTTTTTGCGTCCGCTATACATCAATTCAAAGTAAAAAGGTCTAAATCTTGGGATCAATATAGCATCCGTATTCCCACGAAAGGCTGGGCTACAGTTTGTGCTGTTACAATCACTGATTAAGATATGCTTATTTTTACATTACATTAATGTGTTAATTTATTATACAGCACCGTGTGTGCACCTCCTTTTTGACCGTTTGATGCAGGTAAGAAAACACAGCAACTATGCAATATCCTGCAAGAAACTGAAAAATACGGTGATGTCATGAGATGCAGTATACATGTGAGAGTACTGAATAGACAGTTCAGTTACATTTCTAGCATATTTTTTAAGCTCTCCACGTTTCGTGCAAGATCAGTAGATCATCTGTGAAATGAAATGTTGTAACTTTGAAATTATTTGAGACAGGAGAGTGACATTTTGCCCAGTTCATACTACTATAACAGCAAACAATTTCCATTGCAATCAGTATAAAAGTGAGGAAGTTCAGAACGATTCCCCAAGTCCGCCCTTAAGGCAAATAGTATATAATAAACACTTTATAACAAGCGATAGCCTTCTGTTGTGGTCAGTTGGTTATACTACACTCATATTAAAATTAGGGTTTATCAGTAAACAAGAACATGGCACCCTACTTTATGAGACCGCTGATATGAGAGAGAGAAACTGCTCCCTAGTACATGTATCTTTTAAGAGGGTTAAAGGTCCCATGACACCAAAATTTCAAACGCAAGATGCTTGCGTTAATTGGTTTTCCTGCATACGAAAGCAACCTTGACCGAGTGTTAGCGGCGAACGTCGCCTCTAAGTAATTTTAATATGGTTTCAAAGTAAGCGGGAATGCTCATCCGAGCTTGCAGCACCTCGCGACATCGCCACTAGTATGACGCGGTTCATAGAGTTAATATACTGACTCTAAAGGCAAAGCTCCCCATAGGGCCCGTGTATGGGAGGGGGGGGGTCCCCCGTGGTCGACGCCATCTTGCAACACTCACGCTATCCTTAGGGATAGTAGCCGGTATTAATCTGGCAACAGTGTATGAAAATACATAGCCTCCGAAATGGCGCTTAGCCGCACCAATCTCGAAAGCTATGCGGAAAGAAATCAGCGTCGATAGATGGCAGCGGCTATCCTGTTTACGTAAAGCCCCTCTACCTACGGAAAAGTACCGCCATCTCTTGAACAACGCCGCTTCCTCCTCTCCTCGCCTCCGATAGGGCGGCTGCAGCCACGTGGTAGCGCGCTCACTTTTTTTCTTAGTATTTTGTTTTCTCGCCGCTCGGCGCCATGTTGGATGCGCCAAAGTGCCACTGCGCTGTGTGTTCGCCGGTCGCAAGTGCACGACGTGCGGAGTGCACGTGTACGTCTGGCTAGTTTTGTCGCGATGCCGTGTTGCTGTGCCTTTTCCTGCATACCCGTTTTTCATGTAAGAGCATTTCCCTGAAAAGGGGTTACCACTTCGGTTTTAAAGATGATCGCGGCTGTTCGCAAGCGCAGCCCGTTTCTTGAACAGCCTGCATGCCGCGCGTGCTTATTTTGGAATGAGCCGTTCGCAGTTAAAAAAAAAACTGTATGGCAATACATATGACGAAGTGCCGAAATTTTTCATCGCATCGAGGTCACGCTGCGGAGTGTGTTCAGAGTATACATCGCTTGAAATGGGCGACACCCTCTCCAACAGCGAGCGGTAATTTCGGTAGTAGTAGTGACGTGAATGCGTTCGTCTACTTCTACATTCACAACGCACCAGCGCGGTCTTCTAGCAATTAGAAATAGTTTCCGTGCGTAAGGGCGATATTGGTCACCTACATCGGCAACACCCACGCAGGCATGCAAAACCTCACGACAACGTGTTCAAACTGCGCCGCACAGGCCAAACATGGCTGGCCGTACTCTGTTATCCAAGTTAAACCTAACTACAATTACACGCTCACCCGAGGGGGTCCCTCTTTCTTCTAACCTTCGGTCTCACCTCAACGTCCCCCCCATTCCAAAGAACATGCACCCTGAGCGAGACGAGAAACGCAGAAAGGCAAGAGCTCGGGCTCTCCAAAAACAGTATGGCGAGGACCATGGTGTGGTCTACGTGGACGCAGCGGCATATACGTCAGGATCCCGTATGGCACTGACGGTAGCTGACAACGAGGCGAAACTTCTAAATTGCAGCTCAATCATTACCAATTCCTCCACAGAGGCAGAGGAGGCAGCGATCGCGCTTGCGCTGATCTCTACATCTGCCACCACAATTATAAGCGACTCTAAATCTGCTATCCTAAATTTTGCCAGTGGCTTCATATCTCGCACCACTGCTCGCTTATTACGCTTCTGGCAGCCCCGGCACTCCATAAGCCTCATCTGGACACCAGCACATGCCGGCCTCCCTGGCAACGAGGAGGCTCATTCCCTAGCCCGAGGTCTCACATTCCGGGCAGGAGAAATCGAGCCCCCTTAAAGGCCGAGGAGCGCCTGCTCTCTTTCCGTGATATTCTCGCGTACTACCGGGACGAACGGAGAGTATACGCACCCCCAGCTTCATCCCTAACCGTAACGCAGGCCGCACATTGGCGTCGCTTACAAACTAGGACCGCCCCATACCCCGTACTACTAAACGCCCAATATCCAGACCAATTCCCCTCTTCATGCAAACTTTGCGGCAAACCAGGGGATTTTCTGCACATCCTCCTCACGTGCCCCACTTTCCCCCATCCCCCATCACCGGCTGTGGCGGTGTCTTACTGGGAGTCCACCATGAACAGCACTTCCGCCTCCGATCAGCGCAAGGTCATCTCCTGCGCGATGAAGAGGATTGCGCTGCAAGGCCTTTCCTGTGTTTTGTAAGGGTGTCTCCTCAGTGAAGGAGCACCCACGTGCCATGTAGGGGGCTCCGCCCCCGCATTCAAACATTGGCAATAAATGTTTTTACCACCACCTCCCAGAACGGCGTACTGCGTGCACAAGTCATCGGGCAGGCAGAGGATGGCAGGACGTGCGAAACTTCATGAAGTTTTGAGTGTGTGCATCCAAGGGCATTGTTGGCGTTGCTGCAGTTACAGACGACCGAGATAGTTTATACGCACGGGAACTATCCCTTCCCAAACGTGGCTTGACACCACAGCTGCGGTTTAAATATTTCTTGCTGATGCAATAAATAGCATGCTGTGTTTACAGAATTTCATTTCAACCTTTTCCAAGTAAACATAGTTATGGTTATCCGCGCCAGATACACAAGGAAACACTACGCTCCGAAAGAAAGCTTAAACGACGTTTGCTTTCGCTACAAATTGCGCATGGTTTGCAGCAGCTCTTCTGAGGCGATATTTCATTAGGTAAACCGGATGGTGAGCACACCCACTCCTGCTTAGAAAATCAACGCAGTAGAGTGAATCATTATATCAAACCGTACGCGAGGCACGGCCACGGCTTGACGGCGGCAGCGGCGGCGCGCGTCCAGCTCGAAAGCTCGTGGCGCTTTCCAGGGGGCGCCGCAGTCGCGAGCGGAGAGGAGGTGGCGGTGGGGAGAGTAGATGGCGGTACTTTTACGAAGTAGAGGGGCTTTATGTTTACGATCAGAGCCTTCAAGTCAAGGCCTTCAAAGAGCACGTTTCGTTATCCCCGGCGATGGAACCTTAGAATGTGGAACGGTGGCCGTCCGTGGAGCTGGGAAGCTCAGTCTCGGCAAGAAATCGAGAGACGACACGCGTCGTTGTCAGTGGACGCGGTGCACCCGGCGTTGTGTCAGTGCGAGCTTGTCGATTATCACCGTGCCCGAGCGGTCCGTGCGCGATGTTCAACGTACGTGTTAAGCATGGTTTATTGTTTCGGGTACAGAAAGCTCTTTCGACGCACAAGCTGCGAGTTTCTTTGCCTGTACATTGCGGCTGAGGCATTATCGAGGCGGTCTGAGGCAGCTCGGCTGCCAAGCCGGTGCCCTCGAACAACACCGCATCACGTCCGTCGCTACCCCGCTACCGTCACAAAGAGAGGGGCCGGTCGTTACAGTAACAACGTAACCGCACGAATGCGCTATCGCGTCAACCGATGTCACCGCGCGATCACATAGGTCATATCAGACACCCAAAATGAGGGAGAATCCGAAAACAGAAATAAAGAGATCCGAAACCACGCTTTATTGAGCGAGTTCGTGCATCGTGAAACATAATAATTACATTTTTAGAAAGTGTTTTCAGTATGCTTAATATTCACACTTAATCTTCGCAATATTATTCGTTTTTTAAGGAATCGGCATAGACGACCTACACTTGTTTTTAGCACTTTCAGTAACACTTACACTGGCCACATTGACACAATTGCAAGAGGGCGGCGCCGGGGCGGGACCCCCCCTCCGCGGCCCAGCTTTGCCTCTAGAGTCAGTATATTATCTCTATGACGCGGTTAGTGGGCCATCTGTGACGTTTCACTTCTGTAAGTTGATATCGTGACGTCACAGAGAGACACGGGCGCGCCGCGCTATGGCCTCCGAGATCGGCTGCCGCAGCCGATCGCGGAGGCCACGCCAAAAGCCGTATTTTTTTTTTTTTTTCCTCTCCGTGTTGGTCGCTCAAGCGTACATTGTACACACGCTATGATGCAAAGCGGTTGCGGCGAGCAGACGAAGCCAGCAACTGGTCTGGCGCTCGCGCTCTCCGCAACGTCACCGAATCTTGAGCTCACGCGATCAGTGCCTGCGCTCACTTCCGACAGCCGCCGCGGCGCTAGTTTCTTGCAGTTTCTGGCGCGCGTTTCGAAGCATCATTAAAACTGAACAAAATTAACGATGCTGTGACTAATTAGACTTCACGCTGGAGAATTTGCCACTCCATGCCGTGATTACAAGACACTGTTCTACTCATTAGAACATAAAAGTCCCCAACAAAAAATGGCTGTCATGGGCCCTTTAAACAGTATAACCTAGGGAGGCATTGCCTAGGCTAACTTAGGCTTACAACGATTCTGAGACGATTACAGTGTTGCTTTGCATGGCTCAGAAACTTGTGGGTTCAATGATGAAGCGGCCACTTGCTTGTCTTTTCTCAACACATCAATCAGCTTGCACTGAAGGCCAATCTCTGGCCTATGTCACCAAATGCGGTCATTTCAGAACACAGCCTAGGAGAGAGCGTTGCGTAATAGTCTACCTTGGCAGGCACAAGCAAGTGCAAAGTCTTGGCCACTAAATGTGCACAATTACATGAGTATTATCCGTTGGACCCCAGAATTATGTTTTGGGCTCAATATCGTTGCCACTTCGCTTCCTTCCAACTTTATAACTTTTTCCATAGCAGGGATGGCATGAATCTGTGAAGTGAACAGTCACATGATGCACTGTTTGTAGTGGAAAAGGCGTGTTTAATCTGTCGTGTCAATCTATTATTTTTAAGTGCATATCAGCATACTAGGGTGTTAATCTGTCCCCTATATAGCTCTCATCTGTACCCTTTAGGCATGTCATATCAAGCACACAACTACCAAATTTACACAAGGACACAGACTCACCTCGTAACATTTGGTGCAAAAACAGGTAGCGCAGCATAGTCATCTCTTCAGCAACTGCTTGGCATAATATTGATTCCCGCAGTGTGTAGAATCCATTGAAATTTTTCCTACACCCATTGTATGTATGTGTGTTCCCACACATGCACATACAAAAATATAGAGGAACGCTGGAAAAAAGATCTAGATACATGCTTGGTTGTATTGCCACATAAGGAAGGAATTCAGATTTCAAAAGGTGAAGACGCACATCTGCTGCTCTGGTAATTTGTATTTCAAGCTCAATGAACTTCCAGACAACAGCAATTTCAAACAAGCAAACTAGTGCCAGAAATCTACACGTACCCTTGTTCATCACTTTATTCAATTTTTGCATTGCCTTACGCAATTCACAACGCAACATCATAAACCAGGCTCAAAGCAGAGTGCCACCACAACCTTAGAACCAGCCAAGCAACAAAATGCTGTATATTAAGGTTGTTGCGTTTGTGCAACACTTCAGGTTTTTGCTACTCAAAACTAAAGCATGCTGAAATCCTTCAGTGAATGTGTTGCAGTGGACAGAAAGATTTCTTCTGCAGAGACACAAGCTTTCCTTATATCACATGGCACTGCAAAAGTGTTCAGGACAGGTTTACAAAGCAGATTCTGGACAATTACAGGACTGAATGAATGGCCTCCTTGGGTTATGAAGAACTCAAATTAATGCAAATTAACAACCGAGTCAACGTTCCTTTATCACTGCAAGGTAAGTAGTAAGCACTCAGAAACTCTTGCCTTCCACTAGCCTCTTACACATGTGATTACCTATGTGATTCTGCGCAGACATTAGCTGTGCCCTCCAAGCATGCTTGTCCTGTGTGCAGTGACACTGGGGTATCTGAAAAGCCTATGGCCGTCATCAGTAAAAACACCAAGCAGTTAATTTCTCAAAAGAATCTGTCATCTTTGCAATATGAAATATCTAAAAAACGAGGGCCAAATATACTGACTAAGGGACCATCTCTACAAGTATCAAAGTTCATTAGTATTCACACTCTGAAAAGATTTAAAATGTGAGAGGAAGGAGGATGTCTTAGTCGAGTTGGATGCACAGTTCTAAAGCAAAACTTTTTTTCATTTCACACAACAGAGCACTTGATTCTTTACCTTGTGAAAAGAATGAACGAATTAAACTTTAGCCACTGTAGCAATTCTTCATGCTCAGCCAACAGGCAAGAACCATGCAGCAAGAGTACTGACAATGTGATTTTTGGTAAATCGTGGCAACGATGAAGAAATCTGCTATTTTCTCTCTTCAGTCTTGCTTTCCCTCATTTTAGGTAAATCGTGGCAACGATGCAGAAATCTGCTATTTTCTCTCTTCAGTCTTGCTTTCCCTCGTGATCTCACACTTCACCTTGCACACTTGAGCATATCCATCATGGCAACTCAATGGAATGGTGTAGCATTCAGAATTCCACGTCATCTGCCACAACAAATCCATTTAGTTCAACCACTAAAAAGGAATTTAAGGCAGATTATCAAGAATCAATAATTACATTTATGATACTTAATTCACCAAACCAAATTAAATGTTAAACTTTCATAATAACTGGACGAAGATCTTGGTCACTTCTGCACTAACATAATGAAGCACGACTTTGCATAACTAAAAAGCATTAGGTAGACGTCAATCTTGCTGCTATTAACTAGACTCGACAATGTCATTTAACAACCTGCACAAGAGCGCATGGCACAGTCATTTTGGCAATCCTGTAAAAATGATATGACCAAAGGGAAGAGCAGTTGCTTCAGTCTATGACATGTTAAGGTCTACACCAATGCACTTAACAACACATTTCATGCCAATTTTTCATCCATGTCTGTTGCCACATGTTGCAGTGAATGCATAGGAAACTTAGCTACCTCCCTGATTAAATGTAATAAAAGGTTGCCACAAGTCCAGAAAAACAGTCAGAATGCAGAGAAAGATAACTGCACATATTTATGCTCCCCTTACCTCACACCCCTGCATTATAGACTCTAAATACCCACCCCCAGGAACATGCTTTCCCTTGTGAGGATGTTTGATCACTTATACATACAATCATGCTAAAAGTCACTGTAATCACCAGGCACAGATGGGGAACCACACTTCACTTGCTGACAAGACTGCACACTGTTAGTGACTGCATCCGGCAATGAATGCTGTTTGGCATATGAAACACTTGGTGTGCCAACCAGAGTTCTTCCCCTCATGACACTGTAGGGTCAATGGCATGGCAGATGATTGACTGGTGCCAGAACAGTGGCCTCTCGCAAAACATGCAACTAAGCCACAACGGCCAGCAAAGCTGCAATACCACAGGGTCTAAACAGTGCCTCCTACAGCAACAAGGCTATTGCTCGTGTTCCTGGGCCAAGTACAGGCAGAAAGCCCCAACACCGCGTAGCAGATAACCTTACTATAGGCCAGTGCAGCAGCAGCAGCCTGCATGCTTTGCACATGATGTTTAGCCATTCAACTATAGCTTGCTTTCACTGCATGCACGAGTGCAAACAAGAATGGCCACCTTCCTCCGCATTCCACAGCCAGAAAAGTAGCACAAAAAGCCACCACAGCATGGTAAACTGATGGCTCATAATTGGGTGCCCTCGTTCCTGCACCATTCCGGAAGCATGGATCTGCAACCAAGTCATCTTATGGCAGAGTCACAGGTTGTCTTGCAGGAAGCTCAGTAGCGTCGTTTCATAATGCTCACTTGTGTCCAAGTGCCGCAGACTGTGTCGTTCAGCTGGGTACACCTATAATCCAATCAGTGCAAGTTACCAAAATCAGACAGTGCAATTGGAAAGCATGAGCTGAATTAAATACACAAAAGGCAGAATATAGGTACTGATAGCACAGTTCCTTCAGAAGTGCCTACACCGTACCTGAAGCTGATAAGGCTTTCCAGCTTTGACAAGCGCAGCTACTAGCTGGCTAGTGTGCGTGAAGTGCACATTTTCGTCCATCAGGCCATGCACGATGAGCAGCCGATTCTGTTCACTGGGCAGCTGCGAGATGTATGAAAGCACCGACCCCCTCCTGTAGCCCTGTGGGTTGTCCTGAGGAGAGCCCATGTAGCGCTCTGTGTAGCCAGTATCGTAGAGCTCCCATGACGTGACCGGTGCCCCGGCAACAGCTATTTTGAAGATGTCTGGCCGCTGCGCCAGCCCCATCAACGACAGGTAGCCACCTGCATGGCCATCGTTTTGAGTGAGTAGCAGTGATGACAAAGCACTGAGAGCATGCAGAAAACATGTATAGAGCAGACATTATTTTCTTTATTTAATTAGGAGACTGCTTCAACAAATACACAATGACTTGTTGAAACAATGACTCTTCGCTAACCCTCACAACTGTTCTCCATCAAACTGCTTAAGGCAACTTGCGGTTTCACTTGCGGGTAACCGCACGATAAAACCAGTGCCAACCTGGAACATGCTCAATTTTTTCAAATATGATGCACACAATGTCAGAGAATAGTGCATGCAGCAGCCATGAGCAAGGTAATTCAGATGGTCGCCTTGCTCCAGAATATTTTAACCCTTTCAATCCACTTCTGAGATCACTAGCAAAACCACAAACACATACCCCCACTACTCCCAACTATAGTCATGTTGCCTTTTGAACTCACTCCCTGGAACTCCTGAGATAGCTCGTTTAAAAACAAAAATAATGCAGGCATGATGCACCATGCATGCAGCGATCACAAACACATAGAAACCACAGGTTAACTTTGATATAACAGATGGAGCGCATGCTTCCACATCTATGCCACTTTGTCTCAACGGCACAACAAGAGCCAGGGTGCCATGTGTGTCCGTTCTTTGATGGATTAAGAAATTCAAGAACTGTCGATGGACTCTGACATAAATGAACCAGTTCACTAGCTTGTTGAGCAAAGAGAGTGGGGAAGGGCCTTTGCCACCTAAGAACCTGAGCGAGAAAGGAAAAAAAAGAAGGATTCAATCCTCAGAAGCATGCTTTCAACTCATTTCTTTAAGGAATCGGCAATAGCGTGAGTGGAAGCCATTGAGCTCGAGGTTTCTGGAAGTTTCTTTATGCTTGACATTGTGGAAGCTATTTTTGAGCAAACGAACATTTTACGGCTGCAAGTACAAACTGCACTGACGTTTGCGGCTGCATCCCATATGCACAAGTGGAAATACGCAACTTCGTGTCAGTTACACATATTTCTTGCTGTTATAACGCTCATGACTCATGCAAAAAAAGGCACCATTTCCCAGTATTAGTTCATGGATCTCCTCTTCAGCACACCTGCTTTTTCAAAGTTGATAAGTCACAACCATTTCCTCCTTACTTTGATGCTTCTTCATTTTTCCATAAACGATGACCGAATTCAATGTGACAGGCTGCATAATGTGAGCTCAATCATCTTGACACCTCAGGAAAACTGTCAAGGAGCCATACTCCCTTCGAAGATCCTTACAGATGAAAGCCTATTGCTTTTCAAATGGCAATTTGTACTCAAACAATTTATCCCGTCTACATGATGCAGGTTTAGCCTGAAATCATTTGCACTTAGTGACAGGCTTATGAGGCAGGATATTATGGCATTCACGAGGGCCTCAACCGAAATCAACAACTCCAAGATAGGATAAGGAACATGAGTTGTCCTAGCTTTCCTAGACAGGTACATGGGAAAGGGGCATGTCTTCTGGGTTGACAATTAGTACACCAGTCTTGCCCTATCCACCTACCTTCAAGAAAAAAAAAAGGGGCAATGCCAGCTCTACAGAGCGAGACAAGAAAGGTGTCCCACTTTTGAAAAAGACAGAAGGCTGCAGGAAGAGAAAACCAGCAAAACGTGCAATAAGTAGCTTCTCTTCATTCACGTGCTGGAAAAAAACACACATGAAGTGCGCCCACGCACAACGAAGCATGAGGGTGGCACAGTAGCCTGTCCTGCTGTCCATAAAGATGGACAGGGAGACAGGCTCAAGGAAAAAGATATTACTAGACATCGCCTAGCAACAACTTGTGCATGGGCACTGTGAACAATGTAAACATGGTTGCTACCGTGACCTGTATATTCACAAGGAAGTCCGCAAAATTGATTGATTGATTCCTGGTGTTCTATGTACCAAAACTAAGATATCATTATGAAAGACGCTGCAGTGGAGGGCTCCAGAAATTTCAGCTATCTGGGGTTCTTTAAAATGCACTTACATCGCACAGTATACAGGCCTAAACATTTTTCCTCCATCAAGATGCAGCCAATGTGGCCAGGATATGACCCCGTGCCCTTCAAAGTCCATGAAAGGGTACAAAAGTACTTCTTTTATTTCTTCAACGTCACCACCCTAAACACCCACATGCATACTACAAAAAGCAGCATCTATACTTAAAAAAAAAAATAAGTTTGGACTTTTGACGTGAGCCAACTAGTATACCAACCAATCAAGTATATCGGTGTGGACCAGCTTCAACATGTTTCACATTCGGTGCTTCTGCGCTTTCCAGGTGCTATTGGCCTCTGCTGCCATGTCATTCTCAGCATCGGTGGCTCGCTTAGCCATTCCACTGGTCCCATCACCGCTGACTGGTGACCAGCACAATGCCTGGTGGCGCCTTCACCTTTGGCTGGTCATCCTTGGTGACCTTGTGCATGTGAATGTCATCAACAGTGTCAGCCATGCAGGACGATACCAACAACCTGCAGCTTGACCATTGCTTCAGTGGGCACCTGGAGCAACTTCGACATTTTCACATTCGGTGCTTTTGCACTTTCCAGGTGTGTAACAGCCACTCCTCGCATGCCTGTGGGTTCTTTACGATGCTGTCTGCAAATGTTTTTCAATAATTTTCCTTCTGCTGTGCTTTGGGGATATTTAAACCAATCCAGGGTCTAATATGCGTAATCAAGCTTTACTTGAGTATGAAGTATTGCCAGATAACCCGTCGGAGCAAACATCTGTCATTATCTGCATTTTGAAAGACCTACAGGCGCGATCTATCCAATAACCTAAGTGTCATGCAGAATTTGCCGCTGATGTAAAAGCTATTAAGTCTCATCAGAAAAGCATGGAGACCAAAATAAACACTATCGAGGAAAGACTTAACACACTCAAAGTAAAGACCAATATGCTTTAAAGTGTAGAAAATGAAATAACCATTCTGCAAGACTCGGTGAGAAAAATGGTCGTGCAGAACAATTCTTTGCAAACAAGACTGGGTGAAGATCATTCAAGAAGAAACAAACTCTTGTTTTGGGTCGTTCTTAATTCAAGAGAATCTTGGGAGCACACTGAAGCATGCATCAAAGAGACAACAAGCTGTGTTGCTGATAGTTTCCCTCCAGATGTGACCGAATGTGCTCACCACCTAGGTCCCTATGACTTAAACAAATGTCGATCAATCATTGTGAAATTTTTCAACTTTAAATATAAAGCGAAAGTGGTGTCGGTGCGCGCGCAACTAAAACAAAGAAACATACGAGTATATAAGCAAAGATTCTTTGCCCGCTACACACCACTCTTGAAAGAAGCTTATCGAGTTCAATAAAAGCCAGTTTGCAGGAACACTGTTTGAACTGGGTTACAAGAGGTCAACTGTAAATAAAAATTGGTTCATGTGTAATGCATGTAGTTCCAAGCATGAATCTAACCGGTGATAGAGGTTTTTCAAGTAACCCAGCATGCATTGCAACATAGGAACAGGTGAGGGGAAGTGCATGTTATTCAAAGCCTTTACCGATTCTTTCCCCAAAATAAGAAGAGCATTAAATAAGCATGACAGCCTCATTTATACTACTGATGCATGTACTGCTGGCACTGTGTCACTGACAGAAACTGGGTTACATTCATGTTCGCAACAGTGAAATAATTCTGTTTGTTGACTGTTTCACGATTTATCAATGTGATTGAATCAGCAAGCCTGGAGGCGGCGTTTTATTGGCTGTTCCCTAAGTTTTTCCTTTCTAGTGGATTAAATTATCAAGCAACATTGAAATGCTCTGGGTTCTAGTTGAAATTAACCACCCGAAAGTTGTTATGGGACTTTGTTACCGCACCCCATTGTATGGCAGCACTTCTGTGAGTGAATTACATGATGCTATCAACACTGCTGTATTGCGATACCATAGTACACCACTGTTTCTATTGGGTGATTTCAACATCCCTAACATAGCATGGTACTCTGAACCTCCATTAGCTTACCTTCACAGCACACGAGTTTTTAGACTTATGTTCCACATTTTCACTCACTCAACTAATCAGGCATCCCACCAGAACAATTCATTATTGTTGAACATTTCTGACGTGCTGCTACTAACATTTCAAGCAGATCTTGTCGCTAACGTTGCATGCTTACGTTGCTTAAGTGATAATTTGTTCATTACTTTTCAGATGAAACCTTCATAACCTACAACTGCAGAAACGTATAAGTTCACCAGAGGCTACAAGAACGCTAACTTTGAGGCAATCAACAATGAACTTGGCACATTTATAGATGCATTTTTTAACAATCTTCAGGACTGTAGTATCCAATCCAAGTGCAGCATGTTCATGGATAAGGTAGCTCAATTAACCAACAAATATATCCCTACTAAGCGGATAGTTTTAAATCAAGATGCCCGTGGTACAATGTTACTCTAACAGATTTTACTAACGAAGAAAGATGGCCCTACAGATGAGTCCGGCTGCGTCCTAATGACGTGCGCTGAGAATTACATAAGCAGGGTTCTGATTGCTTCTCTTAAACACGCGAACACTTATCTGCAACATACCCTACCAAGCATGCTGATAACTGATCCGCAAGAGTTCTCGTGCTCAGTTGATCCCAAGGCAGATAACACAGTAACCCTCACCGACACTTCTGGTGGTGCCATTTCTCCTGAAAATTGCGCATCCATGCTTAATGCCTTTGCTTTAGCACAACTGTAAAGTTTATGGTGCTAAAGAACTCTGAAGAATAAAAACAGCACAATGCCTACTCAAGGCCTTTGTGCGCAAAGGCTAGGGAGCATGTGCTTTCACTACTGCAGCAGCGGCCTTTATCGAGAGGCCGTGCTACAGATGTCCTTGGTGTATCACATCAGAAAAAAGAGTGAAGCTTGCACCAGTGGTGCAAGGCTAGCGAAGCTGATGGGCACTTGCCTGGTCCGGGTTCGTGTCCGACACACTTGCATTTCATCGTGGTCTGAGGCTTCGGGAAACACATTGCAAAGCACTGCGAGGCCCAGCAAGCATTTCTCGAAAGCTTCACCCCAAACTGAATGTAAAGACATTCATGTTGGGCCACAGACAATGGCGGACATGGCATGCATGGCCTGGGCTTGACACTGTCCCACCCCTTTGCTATGCACAAACGCGTAGCTTTGCGAGACCTGTGCACCAGACAAACTGTCCCACACTGTCTTCTTTTTCTTCAGCTTGTGGCCCCCAGCTGCAGTTCTGCCAGTGTAGTGGTGGGCTGAGGTCATGTGCCCAAGAGAACAAAGAAGCGCGCATGTGACATTGGGCATTGCATAGAAGAAGTGCACGCGCACTCTTGGGGACCTGAACTAATAATGATGATAGCTTTTTGGTTCACCAGACAAGGAATGATTTGCTAACCAGCTTTCGCTGTTAAGACTACATACACTGTTTAAGAGAGAGAGAGAAAAGAGGAGAAAGGCAGGGAGGTTAACCAGATATTAGATTCCGGTTTGCTACCCTGCACTGGGGAGAAGGGGAGGGGGTTAGAAAGATGACAGCCGAGAGAGGGTACAAGATTCAAGACAAGCACAACAAAAAACACGCGCACACACATACACACACACAAAGAACGTTCCGCTTATAGACGTTCACGAAGGCCGGTAGATGTCAAGAAGCGCAGTAGCGCTTGCATGGCCTTCTTCTGCGACGTGATGTCTAGTCGATGGCGTAGGATGCCTTCTTCCGACAGTGGTTGGTCGCCCAGTTTGTTGAGTGCAAGGCGAAGAGGTTGCCTCTCTACGCTGTATCGTGGGCAGTCACATAAAATGTGCTCAATGGTCTCTTCGTGACCGCAGTGGTCACAGGCTGCGGTGTCGGCCATCCCTATGCGGAACGCATATGCTTTTGTGAAAGCGACGCCCAACCATAGTCGGTATAAGAGTGTGGCTTCTCCTCGGCAAGTCTTGGGTGGGACTCGAAGGCTTAAGGTCGGATCGAGAGAGTGAAGTCGGGAATGCGTGAAATGTGTGCCACCCCATTGCGATACAGTACACTTGCGAGCAAGCAGATGGAGCATCCGTGCCGCGTCCGTCCTTGACAATGGTATGGGTACTTGTTGTTCCATATTATGTGCAGAACGGGCGGCTTGATCGGCCCGTTCATTGCCTATAATCCCGCAGTGACTTGGAAGCCACTGAAAAGATATTTTGTGGCCTGCCTTCCCTGTATGTTGCAGCATCTCTGTAACCTGGAACACCAGCTGTTCATGTGGTCCGCGGCGTAGAGGAGACAACAGGGACTGCAATGCTGGCTTGGAGTCGCAGAAAAGCGTCCATTTGTGTGGCGCTTCATCTCTGATGAAATGAAGGGCAGTAAGGATCGCTGCGTTTAAAATGTTTAAAAATGCCAATACGGATTCATATGTAAAAACGGGTTCAGGGCCAAGAAGCATAAAAGGATGCAGTGGCAGATGCTGCTGGAATTGCAATGGAAGAATTTTTTTTCTATTCACAACCAGTCCTGCGCGCTCTAGCAGAACATGAAACACAGTAAGTAGCTCACCATATCTATCGCATGTCGGTGGGTCGTCACCAGACAAAAGATGCGTATGTGTGTCCTATCCTAAGTACGCATAGTGTTAATTTTTGTGCAGTGTGTCTTCGATACTGATGGCCAGTAACGAATACTATGCAGTTTGATAACATGTAGCTTATTATGTGTTTCTCTATCCCACAAGCACTGCCAATAGGCCCTGACTGTTTTCTTTATGGAGGTCTTTAAGTCCATTACAGGCACAGCAATTGAAGAACTGCAGGGCATGGAAGAACAGATGTGGCGAGCTGGTCAGCCAAGTCATAGGCTGCAATATTGCAGTGCTCTGGCACCCAGCACAGCATGACCTCCTGCTTCGATACATAAGCGTTGTGTAGTAGTGAATACAGTGATATATAATTACCAAGTTTTCGTGCCCTTTCAGATTTTTCGGAGCCTTCATAACACTTAAAGGGGTCCAATGAACACCTCAGCCAAATTCTGTAGCCATCTGGGACACATATCATTCATAAGCAGAGCACAAACTTTCCACTTCCTCAGGAGCCCTCTTCTCAAAAGGAGGCTTTTCCTTGTACACACTGTTTCGTCACAGAGCATACATCGCTGCTATTCGCCAGTGGCAGACATAAATAAACCCATTCGCCTGCGCCCGCCGTGCTGGTGTGCAGGCGCTTTGCAGCATGCGTTTTTTAGCCGAAAGTGCATGCGTGCTGTGCACTCACTTTTCTCTGCGTTGTGAGCACCTAGGCAAAATATTTGCTGCAAATATGTAAAAATGTACATGTTAATGTACAAGCCTAATAGGTGCCACTGGGAGGTATCCTTGAACTGAATTTCTGGGAGATTTTCCAGTTACCCGTACAACCGGGAGAAACTGTCAAAATCCGGAAGTCTCCAGGGTAATCCGGGAGACTTGCCAGGTATGCTTTACTCACAGTAAAAGTGTCCATTAGATCAGATCGCCTTCGCTGGGAAAGTAAAGCATCTTCCGCATTATAAATTGCGAAAAGTGAGCCACATAGTATCTAGAAATCAGCAATGGTTCTTGCTCTTTTGCCAACAGTGATCACTTGCAAGATACAAGCCTCAGCGGCAACATCCGTATGATAGCTATCTCTCACAAGATAAGTGGGATCCTGCTATGCTTAAATGTCAGTCGTACAGACACACGTATACTTGTTATTTGATGCTCAGCGATAACAACACGAAATCGGCTGCTGACACACGACACGAGTGACGCGCTATGATGTGTCACCTACATCATTTGTCAGCGGAACCACGCCTCTTGCGGAAGCATCTTACACTCTATGTACCTCACCCATTGTAAACATCAAATACTCTGTTATATCGAGAATTTCATTATATCAATGTTCCTTTACAAAGATTTAACTGTACTGAAATAGCTACATGACAATGGTATGAGAAAACGATGGAGTTAAACAAAGAGGAAAAGCGGCACTGCTCACCATATGACCAGCCATGGATTGCCACCCTGGACAGGTCAATATAGTCTTTCTCCTGGGCGAGCCATTGCAGCACCTCCACGTGGTCTGCAATTTCAACTGTGCCCTGCGCAAAGCAGAACATATTGTCTTCTTTTTCTCTCGGAAAAAAAAAGATAAAGCTTGTCATTTTACTAGAGCATTCAATAGCAAAAAATAATGAAAGGAATGAAATTATTGCCCTGACAAACAAACCTCTTTGTCAAAACATTAGCTTTGGGCTTGCCTCTTCTGCTTTACCCTTTGTTAAACAAGCTCTATTCCCTCATTATCCTGTTGCCTTGTTATAGAGTTTGGTAATTTCATATAATACATATACCATATGTACTGTAGGCCAACTCTTCCAAACAAAATCCAGTGCAATTACACACACTGCAATAGTCTCCAGGCCTTGACAATGAAAAACTACATTCTCCCTTAGTGTGTAAATGGTAAAACCGAGACAGACTTCACACTATACTCCACTTCATACATCAGGTGTAACGCTGTCAAAGCTGGTGCTCACGTTTACACTGTGTACTTCCGCGACCAAAAAGTAGTGCACTGCTTGCACTGAGCGAAAAACAATAAATGGCTCGTTGGCAGCCTTACATCATAATACATTTCTCGTCAGCTCGAGAAAACACCCTCGTATTGCTGGTGAAACAATAGAAATATGCGAGTTTGTATTTTATGTTTCTTGCTTGTTTGTCGGAGCGATACACCTCTCCTTTTATTTTTCTTTCCGGACTACTTGCGTATCCCTCACAGCAGTGTGCCTGATGTATGAAACGGAGTACAGAAATAGATCACACGTCTTAGAAAATGTACTTTTGAAGATATATTTTATAAAAGGGGAGTTTGTAAAAGATATACAGTCAAACCCAAAATACTGAACTCACAAAAAAGCAGTAATTAGTTTGACATATCATATAATTCGATACAAAACTTTGCAAGAACTCTCTTTGTCATGTATGCGACAAAAGAAACAGGTAACCTTTTACTTATTTTGTGAGGAGCACAGCAACTTCCTACAAAGATATGATTGATTGCTGTAAATGTCTTTATGCATTGGCCATCATACTCATAATTATCTAGTGCATGTGTTAATCATTTGAACGCATGTGTAGGGTGAAGCGTGCAATGTCCTGTGAAAGCTAATGGCCCTTTACCAGTCCTATGATGCTTCACCACATGGCGGTATTGTGTGGCAGTGCAGCTAAATTTTTAAAAACATTTACTAGTCGTTCTGTATTTGACTGCCACATGCAACACTTCGTTCCCATAATGACACTGTTATAGGCTTGGAATGCAGAGTCTAAAACGGCAGCTGTATGGCAAGCATGCACTGGAGGTTCAGAATTCACTCTAAAAAGGTAAAGCTTAAGCGTCTTACAATTTTTTCCCTTACAATGACGTCAAAGCATTGCTGTGTTTGAAAAAGGTTCAATATTATATGATAATTCAATTTATGCAACTTCAATATAGTCAGGTTTGCCTGTAGTGGACTCCAGCCATTCCAGTGTTCTCGGCTATATACCACAAAAGGCCAGTAGCATTACCACGATAACTGTGGTAATGCTACTGGCCTAAGCAATCTTGAAGAAGCTTTGAAAGTGGAAAAGACGCTTTTAAAGCATTTAAGGCGAGCTTTCACCAAAGCTACTGTAAAGACATTAAAAACAGTAAAGTGGGAATGCAGCCTTCACAATGGTGAAATGACAAGGAAAAGTGATGAGTGGCATTCAGTGATGAGTGGCCCCTAATCCAAAATAAAATTCTCATTACACTTGCGGTGGTTTTCAAGCAGAATCAAAGCTCAAATGCAGTTCTTTATCATTACCACCAATAAGGCTTGCAAGGCAACGCTTGCCCTTGAGAGAATTGCTTTATGGCAAATATAGAGCCATCAAGCAAACACAAATACTGAGACAGAGGAGAAGGAAGATGGTGAGCCTCAACCATGTGCACCGTCTCCTTATTTGTAATTTTGTCATTTTTTCATTGTGTGAGAATGCCTTATGCAGCATAACCTTAACTACCCCTTAATGACAAAAACAATTTGGAAATACAGCAGAACCTTGTTAATTCCACTTGCATTAGTCTAGAAAATTGGACTGTTTGGAGTTCTTATACGGCCCCAGAGGTGTTAGATCAAGCTTTTAGTGGCATCAAATTTGGGCCTGTATAAACACATGTTATTCACTACAGAAAGTTCTTGGAACACAGTAAGCATGAAGCGCGCCAAATGTGTGATGTGATATACTTGTAATGCATTTCAAGCGCTAACGAAGGAAAGAAAAGTCCCCAGAAGATAGACGACAGGACAGCAGATAGGCAAAACGCTTCTGCCAGATGGCAGAAAGCTAGCAGAAGCCTTCTGCCTATGTGCTGTCCCGTCATCTGACTTCTCTTTTCTTTCCTTTGTTAGCACTGGAAATGCATTACAAGTCCACATTCCAACTAGCCCAGGCTGCTAACCACTCTGGTGTGATAGAACAAAAGCAGTGCTTAGGTCCTATAAAAATAAAGAGGCAGAGTTTTGCCATTGTACAGGGACAACAGTGCTGAAACACTTCTCGCTTATTTGTGCCTTTATAGGCACCATGTACTGCTGTTTTGAATCATACATGTCCACAGTTTCTGTAGTGGTGCTGAATTTATTATTCAAAGTAGCAGTACATGATCCTAAACAGCACAAACATGTGTTTGTGATGCGAAATTGCTATCTTATATGCACCATTATGAGCAGCTTTCATAACAGCTTTAAAATTACAATAGGGAAGCTGTAGAAGGTGGAATTTTATTCATTTCTTTGGAAACAGCACAAGGATGATTGGCAATGATATTAGTTTAGCAGCCATTCTGTGTGAACAGTCAAGCTACCACTCATTGGGAAATATGTCTTTACAAGGTCACATTGTGACTCATCCACTAGCTTGGCAACACCTGTGGTGACCATATCAGGTAGCTCAATTGTGCAGCTTTCTCCAAAACTTGCAACATGCATGAATACACATATCATTCGGGCTCAGGGGTCTCAGTAATGGCTGTCATGGGATGACTTAGGCAAAAAATATACGTAGTATTAAAAAAGGTTATCTCACATAGTATAAAGAGGTACTCACTGCAAACTGGGAAAACTAGTTCACTTATTGACTCCTTTGTGTCCATGCAGTGCAACATGCATCAACTGCTTGTTACAAGTGCATGGCGGGTCTATACACAATGTGAGTTGTTGGCTGTTGACACAAAGGGCCAATGCTTCAGTAGGTGCAATTAATTTGTATAGTTTTTCTTTTGTGCAGTGAGAATAAGTTGGAGAAAAGAGGACATTGTAGGTCCATACACGTAGGGAAGTACAAACCTTGTTATAACCGAGGTGTAGAACCGAACCTGAACCAAAAACTGTACCCGAACTGAAATTTTGGCCAGAACTGAACATGAAACTGAACCGATATTCTTGGCACGTACTTGTACCCGAACCAGACCTGGACCGAAAAAAATAATATCAGTTATTGGTTCGGAACAAAGCGGTTCTCTGCCAGCAGCCTCTCGTCACTATGATTAATTGCCACCTTTCTTTCGGTAGGCCTTAATTGATTTGTTTATTCATTTGACTCATCTTCTTCTTATGATTGGCCCTTCTTTTACTGCTGCGCTGGTCTGGTGGTGCTTGAATGCGGTAGTGCTTGAATGCGGACAGACATCGCTGCAGTCGTCTCGGAAGGGACAGCTGTATTGCTTTCGATGCTGCTGCGACGACTGGGTTCGCTGCTTTTCTTGGAGCTTGAAGGCAGCCAAATCAAACACTGGTGCAGTGACGCATAGGAAGTTCCAGGAGTCGGTGTGTCATGCTGTGTGTATGTGTGTGTTTGTGCCGCTTCTTTTGTGACAAGAACTTCTCGGCCGCACAGACGAAGCGAGTGTGGCACAGCAGTGCACGGGACACTGAGACTTGCTGCCAGCATATGTGCCAGTGGATCTACAGCTGCCCGAGCATGACAAGGCACCAGCGCGTCGTGAAAGAGACGGGTCTGCATGTACTGGGAAGAGTGCATTCATTTGTGCTGTGGTTGTTTTTAGTGAGCCTCTTTGCCGGAATGCACTTTTTATCCCTCCTCGAGGAATCCCCTGCTGCGACCCGGGTCCCGTCGCCCTTTCCAGTGGAGAAGCACTGAGGTGGGGCATGACTTCCTCCCTTTGAGGGCGGAGACAACACGAGAAGTGTGACTGGACACTATTGTATATATCAGTGTATAAAATACCTGCGCAAATGCACTCAAGCAGCTTCTTTAAACTATAATCGTATAAATAAACATATCTCTTCTTCTCAAACGTCATCGGTCTCCAAGTCCGCTCCATACTTTGGCAGCCTTTTCCTTCGAGTCGGGATTTGAAACTGTCGACCTGGAAGCGTGAAAACCAGGAAGACGGCTCGGCCTCCCCACCAAAATCCCAACAGCCTGAAGCAGTTGGCGACTACTTGAGGTGGTGTGTTGTTCCACACGTATGTGAGCATGTGGACTGCACTGAGTAGGCTTACCTGCACTGTTTGCCTGCCTCCATGCAGAGCAACATCTGCTAAAGTACCTGCCGTCGGTAGAAGCTTTTCCCAAACTGTATAATTCCCTTGTCCATCGGCTGCAGGGAGGCCATTGTGTTCGGAGGCAGGAACAGAAGTTCAAGGTTTTCGAGCCCGGACACCTTCATGTGCACACTGCAGTTGTCCAGCACTAACGGCACTTTCCGAGCCTTGGCCACAAAGCAGCGGTCGAGCTGATGCAGCCAGGCTTCAAAGACTTTGGTGGTCATCCAAGCCTTTCTATTAAAGCGATAGTCAACAGGCAGCTGCTTAATGTTCTTAAAAAATCATGGCATAGCAGCCTTTCCTATCACCAGCAGCGGCAGCTGCTCTGTACCGGTCATGTTCGCAGCCAAAAGAACCGTTGCCCACTCTTTACTCCATTTCCCGCCAACGCACGGGTCCCACTTAAAAGTGATTGGCTTGTCAGGCAGAGCTTGAAGAACAGCGCTGTCTCATCAGCGTCGAAAATGTTCCACGGCTCATACGTAGAAAGGCGTGTGGACAGTCCACGTTGCCAGTCCTGCACAACACTTTCATTGACGGCACCTTTTTCACCATATGTTGTGGAACACCAGCCCGTGTCGCTCGAAGCAGTCAAACCACCCTTCCGACTGCACTGAAAGAGTAAATGTTCATGGTCAGCGCAAACTTCTCTGCTTGTGCGCAGATAAGGGGGCCGCTCAAAGGCAAAAGCGCATCGCGCGGGACGTCAATCCATTGCTACAGCGCTTCTAGTTTGGGGTGCGCAGCTATTCTAAACCTCTTTCTCTTTTCGCCAAATATGTCGCCATCGTATGTTTGCATAATCTGGTCTTCATTCTCAGCGTGCTTTTCTTGATGTTGAACTTTTCCATCACTTCTTTTCGATGTGCTCCCATTTGCAACACCATGAATACTTGCCCCTTTGCAGCCAAATCCTTTACTTCGTACTTCGCCCTCTTCGCTGTGAGGGCTGGGGCAGGAGACACAGGGGAAGCCATCCCGACGTCGTGAAGCCCACGAAGTAGACAATGAACAAAATAAAAAACCATGGTGATATAAACGAAATAAATAACCCACAAAATTTTAAAACAAACTAACAATAAGGCTGTGGACAACACTGACCATGCATGAAGATAAATAAAAAATTTATGTTAAGGAGAACAATCTGACTCAACCGTAACGCAAGCGTGTTGGATGCACCAGAAAAAAACAAAACAAAGCAAATCCATCGGTTGCCTGTTGTTGATGGCATTAGCGATAAACTGCATTTCATTTTGGTTGCTAAACCTGCAATATGTTTTGTGTGTGTGTGTGTGTGTGTGCGTGCATCTGAGATGCAAAGCTCGTTTTAAATCTCAGAGGCCACGATCCGATTTTGAAGTTGTTTAGCTGCGCCGTCAATTTCAGATCCGAAGCACGGCCGTGGCAGAATCTGCTGCTGCTTTCCCGTCACGACCCAACCTCGGTCAGGAGTTCAAATTAACTGAAGTGCAGTCGAATCTGTCTGAACTAATTAGAGTTTTCAGTCATAGCACAATGCACATTTTGCACAGGACCATACGCCGCAGCTCAATCAACTGAAATTCCGAATTAACGGAGATCAAATTAACAAGATTTTATTGCATGTGAGTTTGTATTTCATGTTTGTCATCTCTTTGTCAGAGTACTACCTCTGTGTTTTTCATTTTCTTTACAGACTACTTGTGTAGCCCTCACAGTATTACATTTGATGTATAAAATAGAGTACAGTATGGTACCACCAAACAAGCACGCTAGACCTATAGCTAATATTCTTGAGTTTACCACTGTGCATGACGCCATTTTACCATGTTCATTCAGAATTGAGTAATTTCTAGCTTGACCAGCAGCAGTTGCGACAACCACTAGTTTTCTTCAGGCTCTGAACTCAATGACCACATGCCTTTACAAGTAGTGCATGACCACCAGCTATGAAAACATCCATTGTGACCACACAATTTCATCCGCAGCAGTTGGTGTAGTAAGCAGCAGTTTCATTCTGACTGGGTGCAATGTGATGTGCAAGTAATATAACAAACATGGCAGAAGCTGTCAAAGGATAAGAAAGAATCGACAGCAGCCTTCACACGGCCACTGAACTTGCCTACCAGTTACATCATGACTGATGCATGATCTCTCATCAAAGAACTGAATGATGAGAAAAAAAATCAGGATATACAGTCGAACACGGATATATCGAACCCATATATATCTAATCTGCAGCTATACTGAACTCGTAAATTATCCCCTTGAAAATCCTTTGTAAAAGTATAGAAATTCGCATGTTTATATCGAACGGTATTTTTATCCGCCATCAGATATATCGAATGCTGCGCGAGCTGGAAGGTGCGCTTCGGCACTCGCTGCGCCCCGCGACCTTCGCCATCTTCGCGGCACCGCGCGCTCCTGCTCACGGGAAAGTAGAAAAAGCACTCTGCGCCTGGTTCTTAGAAATGCGTGCGAAGAACATTCCGGTGGATGGTGAAATGCTGATGGCTAAGGTCAAATGGTTTGCCGCTGCACTCGGTGAAGACAATTTCGCCAACAACACCGGGTGGCTTCACCGATTTAAGCAACGCTACAACATCGTCGGCAAAACCATTTCTGGCGAAAGCGAAACCGTAAGCATCCGCGACATCCAGCAGTGGACGACAAAGGAGTGGCCAGAAATCTCCGCAAAGTTTTCTTCCGTTGAAACCTTCAATGCCGACGAGACCAGTCTATTGTGGCAAATGCTGCCGAGCAAGACTCGACGTCCGGGGTAGCATGTGTCACGGTGGCAAAGTGAGTAATGTCCGCATGAGCATTCTGATGGCAGCCAACATGGATGGGTCTCGGTAGCTCCAGCCCTTTGTGATCGGGAAAGCAAGGACACCGCGCTGTTTCAAGAACTCTAAGCAGCTCCATGTTTGCTACGCCTCGAACAAGAAGGCATGGATGACGTGTCAGCTGTTCACAGAATGGCTGCAAGCGTGGGACGTCGAGCTGGACAAGTTGGGGTGTCACGCTTGCCTTCTTGTCGACAACTGCTCGGCCCACCACACCACCTGCGAGCTCAAAAACATCGAGCTGAAGTTTCTGCCGGCCAACACGACAGCGAAGCTGCAACCGCTCAACCAGGGCATCATCGAGTCCTTCAAGGTGGGCTACAGGAGGCGATTCCTTGATAGGCTGCTGGTCAACCTCCACATGGGCACCGAGCTGAAGGCTGACCTGCTTGGTGCCATTCAAATGATGATGGGCGCCTGGCGAGACGTGAAGACGGACACAGCGGACAACTGCTTCCGGAAGGCAGGCTTCGTGACGGCGGAACTTGCGGCTGTTGCGAGCTTCGCTGACAAGGACATTGTAGCTGCGGTCGCAGGGACCCAGGATGCCCAGGCCGACAGCTCAAGTGGTGACGAAGATCGTCCGGACGAGGCAGCGGCTATACGCGCGTACTCTGCTGCCGAAGTGGTGGCAGTGTTCGGCTTGATTCGCTGTTGTTGCGGCGACATGGAGGGAACTGGGCTGTCGCACCTGGACAGCCTCGATAAGATCGAGGCCAGCGTCTTCGACTTCATTTCGAAGATGAAGAAGCAAGCCAAGATAAGCGATTTTTTTTTCATGCAAATGAAACATTCTGTTGCATCGTGTGTGCGGAATGAGTGGATGAATGGATGCTATGAGCTTCCCCTTTGTAACGGGGCGGTGACATGTGCGCCACCAGGCTCGTAAGAAGATTTAAGAACTTTTTTTTCTCTCTCTTTTAATTTTCCTCATTCCTTTTAAATTTACTTCAATCAAATCGATCATGCCATATCAAAAACGGAATCATTCTTGAATGCGCCATCTGTAGGTGATCGTCCGCCACTGGTAAGGTCTTGGGGCGTGTATTTCTTTATAGCGAATTTTTCATATATCGAACTAATTCGTGAGCCCCTTCGAGTTCGATATATCCGTGTTTGACTGTACATACCGTAATAGAAAGTATGCCTCAGGCATACTTTCTATATGGGTCTCATGCCACAGCCATAACGGATATGGCCATAACGGAGCCACAGCCACAGCCACAGCCATAACGGAGCCAGATATGGGTCTCATGCCACAGCCATAACGTGAAGGGTGGCATGAGGCTCTCACAATTGAGAATTGCTGAGACAAAACAAAGGTGAAGTACAGTAGAACACCGGTGATACGATTTCGGCTGGTACGAATTTCGGTGTGATACGAATTCGTAACATTCCCCGGCTGAAATGCATTGCGTACAATAGGGAAAATAATGGCTGTTCCGAACGCGTTGGCATGCCTGTGCAGTTCATACGAACGCCGCCGCGAGCAACAGCGTCGGCGACCGAGCCAGCAGAGAACCGGAGCAGAGATGCGGAGTGAAAAAGCCGGCGCCAGTGCGATGGCCGCAATGCCACAGCCGCCAAGCAACCAGTTCCGTCGCTCCGTCATGCAGACGACGTGCATCTGCGTGGTCCCCCCCTTCTCCCCGTTGAAAAGCGGACCGGACCATTCTCCGCATGCATGCGCTTGCATGAGGTAAGGGCGGGGGAAGCCGCCCACGACCGCTTTCACAGCACACGGAGAGGGAGGCGTCGGGAAGCCTTCGACAATGCGCCGGTTCCTCCTCGCTGTAAAGAGAGAGCTACGCGCGCCTACCCCCATGCCTGTTGGACTGACCTTTTTTTTTTTTCTTTTTCTTTACGCGCGACTCTCGCGGGGCTGGCCACGTGCGCACATCTAGTCTGGCCCGATAAGTAGCGTTGTTCGTAGGCTGCTCTCCACGTCCGCGTATTTCTTTGTGTCCTTACTCGTGCAGTGATCGCAGACATGTCCAGAAAGCGGAAGGCTCTGTCCTTTAAAGAGAAACTGGACATATTGCATGAAGTGGACAAAGACCCGAAAAGGAAACGAGCCGACCTCGCCAGGGAGCTAGGTCTAGCCCCCTCCACTTTATGCACGATTGTCGGTCAGCGTGACCAGATCATGCAAAATGCGCAGCGATTCAGCGTCAACGCTAAAGAGGCGAAAACTACGCATCATGTGCAGCTCGAGGAAGTTTTGCTGACGTGGTTCAAGGAGGTGACAGCGGCGGGAGTGAACGTCGATGGCAAGGTGCTGCGTGAAAAGGCCGAAGACGTCGCACTTTCGCTTGGCGTGACCAACTTCCAAGCGTCCGGCGGTTGGATCCATCTGTTTAAGGCGAGGCATGGTCTCGTCTACAAGTCCGTGAGCGGAGAAGGGAAGAAAGTGGACGAGGCCGTCGTGAACGACTGGATGGGCACCACCCTCCCTTCACTTATCGCGGGGTACGAGCCTCGCAATGTGTTCAATGTGGACGAAGCTGGATTATTTTATAACTTGCAGCCTGAGAAGAGCCTTTATTTTAAAGGCGAGGCGTGCCAAGGTGGCCAAAAGAGTAAGCAGCGCATTACAGTTCTGTTTTGTTGTAATGCTGACGGTACAGAAAAGGTGAAGCTGACGGTTATTGGCCGCTACCAGAAGCCTCGTTGTTTTAAAATGTCTGGCCGTTTGCCTTGTATTTATTGTCACGAGTGTGAGCGTGGATCTCGGGAGCGCTTGCTCCGATGGATTGAGAGAGTGAGAGGCGTAAAGCATTAACAAAAACAAAAGAGACGTTACTTTATAAACAGGAACACAAAGACATGAAATAGATGAACAAACATCAAACCGTACACCAAAAGAGAACTAGGGAAAAACAAACTCAGTTAACAAACTAAAATAGCCAACTACCCATCCTCCGCGTTGGGCGCAGTCCCACCGGGAGTCTCCTAACAATGTGCCTCGCGTTTATGTCCGCTTTGAAGGCCCGCCGCTCAAAGGGTAATTGGACACTCTTACATTGTATCCGTCGCGGTGCGTTTCAGAGTCGATGCTCTCTTGTTGTGTTGTGTCCCGTAGCTGTCGTCGAATGTGCTGCTGGTGGTGGCCGCCGCTCACGCAAGGTCCGTCCTTGTCTGCCGCCTTGCTTCTCCGGTGACGTGGCGGATCACCGATTAGGCCTAGCCTAGGCCTCCTTCCTGAGTGCTGCTCGGTCTCCCACAGAGACGTGCCCTCTGCAGCGATTCTTCTGCCGGTCGTTCCATTCTGCCGGCGAAGGTGGAGTGCTGCGGTTACGCCGGGAACTGCTGAAGTTCGGCCGCTGCCACTCCGAAGTCCGTGCTCGATCGTAAGCCAGATCGACGGCACCCCGGAGCCCGACACCCTCGTCTCCTTGTCACCAGTCCGTAGCTGGCCAGATACCCTTCGTCGACCGGTGCCGCGCAGAGAATGCCACCTCAGCCTTCCCCATCACCGATCTCTACTCGCGGTTGTCAGCGTGCCGCGAGCCCGCTGACAACCAATTATGCACATCGACGTGTCTGCGGCGCGTGCATTCCCGCGCCACTTCGCCGATCTCTCCGTTTCGTCTGGTAGCCTGGGTTTGTGGGGCCCCTTACTCATGACATTGGCCCCCCTTTTAAGAGTTTTTTCTTAAAAAACTGCTTGCTCCTCCTCTTCTGAATTCTCCGGAACCTTGCCAAATCTTCTTGCCTTTTTGAAAATAAGCTTGTGATGTCTTGATTTTTCGGCTCACTGTATCTCGTTCGTAGGCCATCACGAGCGCACCACACATCACGTTACACCGACACACTTTCGCGCACCTCGAGGTCACCGATCACCACCACACACAGCAATAATGCCTAAACACCTCACTGAATGTTCACATACCATAGAATTCAATGTTCGTTCACTTAACACTTGTGTCCGCTTAACAATGTACAATACACTACATCTGTGTATAACACTATGAGTACACTAAATCCCTACCCACACACACACACAACTACACCACAATAACACTCTTGGCTCTGCGGCCATACCACATACCAGCAATACATAATCACTTCCACCAATGTTCACTTTTCACGAGTGCTATGAATGTTCACAATTCCCTTGCAGTGCACTAAATACTCCCATTCACTACCAACCCACCTATATACAGAACTGTGCATATTCACCGCAATGGCACTCTTTGGTGTACGGTCCTGTAGCCGTTATCTGCAAGGTTTCCTTTTTTTTTTTTTTTTCAATTTATTGGCTATCAGCACATTAACAATATACCTTACATAGCCACCGTATTCCCTGTTACGCAGACTTCTTCGCTGCTCTATCCGCTTTTGCTAATCTGTCTTTCACCACTACCCCTATGCTCTCTCTTGGAAATCAGCACGTTCTCTTTCCTTTCCCTTCAGCTGGTTGACTGCTCACTCTCTGTCTGTACCCTTTAGAGTGTTTCTAAGTTCCTTTCCTTTCAAAAACCTATAAGACCTTGTGCTACTTTTTTCTTTTCTTTCTTACTCCGATGTCATCTTTTGCTGTTGCTCCTTTCTCTTTAAACTATTAATTTCTCGGTTCTGCACTTTCTCCAGCTCCACTATTATGCTTGCGTCTCTTCTAACTTTCTGGTCCCTTTTGTGTCTCGCTCAGCAATCGCGTGCGCCTCCTTGCTACTTATCCTCCTCCAACATTTTTGATACACATTTCTGGTAGTCCCACTAATCACTTTTAATTTTTCTTGGCCTTCAAATCACAAAGTGCTCTGTCTATCTATTTCCTTTAGCCTGTCACTGTTCATTTCTGTTCGAAGCCATCCTGTTCATTAACCAACCATCTATTTTCTTCAGTGGCCACAGAAAAAACCTTTCCGCTTTATTTCTGGGCCTGCTTCCATTCGACAGCTCGCGCAACCCACGCGTCTGCAACTCTCTCTTGGGCCTCCTTGCTGAAGCACGCTCCCTCCAACTCTCGCTACGACCGCTGCGTTTTTTAGCATTGCTAAACGTTTTAGGGCGCCTCCTCTTTGCTGCATTCCCTCGCGGACGCCTGGTGCAGTCAAAGGTCAAATGACTCATCCAACAATCCTCTCGTGTGCGTCTTCTCACTGCGCGCCGTCGCGACCACCTCGTGCGGATCCTGCGTTTGTCTTCTTTCCGACACAAACGCCTCTTCTGAACCGCTTCTCTTGTGCGTCTACCTAACGCACGCTGTCGACACAGACCATTGCGTTTTCGCCTCTTGCGACCGACTGTTCCCCGGCGTCTACTCGATCCCTGCTCGGTTGCCTTACCTCGTTCTCTCACTTTTAGTTTGTTTCGAACTCGCGTTCTTCGACGCGTCTTAGTGTCAAGTCCGTTTGCAGCGTATGCGTCTGCCTTTTTCTCAACTAAGACCTCCTCGCTCCCATTGCTGTTTAGCCTTTTCTCATTTACCTCTCTCTCCTTGTGGACTACTACTTCCCCATGCTCGCTCCCGCGTTCAGCACGATTGTTGCGCGGATCGTGACTCTGCTTCACATCCTCCGCTGTGTGGCTCTCATCAGAACAGACCCCGTTAAGTATGTGCTTGCAGCAACCTGCAATACACTCTTGATTCTCCTGCACCGGCGGTGGGTGCGCTTTCTCCTCCGCTGCGCTCAACAGCTCTTGCGCGCCTACGCCCGCATCACCAACCTCCGACTCGAGCTCCTCTAGACCTAACCGCGTAACCGCGTCGCCCTTCTCTGACCCTACCGAGATGATCTCCTGACTCGCCTGAATTTCATGAAGTTCGACAACTTCCGCCTCATGTTCACAGACTTCAACTGTTTGCCCTACTGGCAAATTTGCACATGATGTCTCTGTATTCGCAACCGTCAGCCCTCGTTCCGTCTGATGTAACTGTTCCTTTAGCTGAGTTACCAGTGCTTCATGCTCTCGTTCGAGCTCCCGTTCAAGTTGGAGCTGGCGTTCTTTGCACTGAGCCAACTCAGCTTCTAATTCTCTCACGCATTCTTTTTGGCATTCATCAAAAAATTTTAACGCGTCTTTGCCACGTAAGTTCCTGCTCTTCACTATCGCTGCCCACCGATCCCAATCCATCTTTGCAACCCCCGACGATCTCTCATGACTGGGCCTGGAGATGTTAATCCTGGCAAAGGCTCGCCAATTATTTGTCACGAGTGCGAGCGTGGATCTCGGGAGCGCTTGCTCCGATGGACTGAGAGAGTGAGAGGCGTAAAGCCTTAACAAAAACAAAAGAGACGTTACTTTATAAACAGGAACACAAAGACATGAAATAGATGAACAAACATCAAACCGTACACCAAAAGAGAACTAGGGAAAAACAAACTCAGTTAACGAACTAAAATAGCCAACTACCCATCCTCCGCGTTGGGCGCAGTCCCACCGGGAGTCTCCTAACAATGTGCCTCGCGTTTATGTCCGCTTTGAAGGCCCGCCGCTCAAAGGGTAATTGGACACTCTTACATTGCATCCGTCGCGGTGTGTTTCAGAGTCGATGCTCTCTTGTTGTGTTGTGTCCCGTAGCTGTCGTCGAATGTGCTGCTGGTGGTGGCCGCCGCTCACGCAAGGTCCGTCCTTGTCTGCCGCCTTGCTTCTCCAGTGACGTGGTGGATCACCGATTAGGCCTAGCCTAGCCTAGGCCTCCTTCCTGAGTGCTGCTCGGTCTCCCACAGAGACCTGCCCTCTGCAGCGATTCTTCTGCCGGTCGTTCCGTTCTGCCGGCGAAGGTGGAGTGCTGCGGTTACGCCGGGAACTGCTGAAGTCCGTGCTCGATCGTAAGCCAGATCGACGGCACCCCGGAGCCCGACACCCTCGTCTCCTTGTCACCAGTCCGTAGCTGGCCAGATACCCTTCGTCGACCGGTGCCGCGCAGAGAATGCCACCTCAGCCTTCCCCATCACCGATCTCTACTCGCGGTTGTCAGCGTGCCGCGAGCCCGCTGACAACCAATTATGCACATCGACGTGTCTGCGGCACGTGCATTCCCGCGCCACTTCGCCGATCTCTCCGTTTCGTCTGGTAGCCTGGGTTTGTGGGGCCCCTTACTCATGACATTTATAAAGCCAACCGCAAAGCATGGATGACGTCTGCATTGTTCACCGATTTTCTTACCTACCTTGACCGCAAAATGGGCTGCCAAAACAGAAAAATCTGTTTGATTTTAGAGCCGCCCACCCAAAGGATGTCACCCTTCAAAACGTTAAACTCATTTTCTTGCCGTCAAACACGACGAGCCACCTCCAACCGCTGGACGCAGGCATAATACGAAACGCGGAGTTCCATTTTAAGAATCTTTTGGTGCGTCGTCTGCTGGCGAAGTTGGAGCGCAAAGACACAGAGCTGAGCATCAGCGCCCTAGACACGATACATTTCATCTTGATGAGCTGGGATCGCGTCTCGGCGAATACGATAGCCAACTGTTTCGCGAAATGCGGCATTGGCAAGCCATCTGACGATGCGCAAGAGCCAGCAGTCGCAATTCAGGACTGGAACGACCTCGGCCTTTCCACTTGCACAGAGGACGATTTTGTCACTGCTGCCGATGATCTCGTTACTTGCGGCCTGCGTAGCGTAGAGGAAATTGCTGAAGAAGTCTCCGCGTCACAGCCTGATGCTTCGACAAGCGATGAGGACGACGACAGCGGCAGCAGCCACGACGCCGGGCAGCCCACGACAGCCGAAACGCTTCTCGCGCTTGACGTGCTGCGACGTTCAGTGGTGTGCGAGAACATTAGTGAGGTCACGTGCGCGAACTTTTATGCCTTCCAGAAGTCGATCATGCAGGATTTAGGGAAAAAAAAAACGCAGACTGACATCAGGAATTTCTTCTGCCGCAAATAAAGTCACTTTTTTCTTAATTTTGTGTACGATTTGATGATACGAATTTCGGATGATACGAATTTTTAACGCAACCCCGTGAAATTCGTATCACCGAGATTTTACTGTATATTGCTTTTGTGGTGTATGGTATGCCAACAAAAGCTCAAAGAACACTGAACTTAGCACCAATAACTCAACAAAAAGTCTAGAAGAAATTGCACAGTTTGGAAGAAGGATAATCTCCTAATTATAAGCCGAATTATCCGCTTTATACCATTTCCGACCATTCCATACCATTTCCATTTCAGAGCATTTCCATAATTAAACAAATATCTCCAGGACTAGCTCTTAGTGAGGGCTTGGCAACATTTTGCTATCTAGGGCACTGCAGCAAGATCCAATCAGGAATTCTTATCTGCAATCCACCTCGCAACCTCACGCACTACAAGAGAGCGTCATGACAACATCAGCACGTACGTCACAGTTCTTCTAACCGCCATATGCTGCCCTTTATTAAGGACGACAGCTTTAACTTAAACAACTAACCATGCGGCCTTTGATATGTGACTCAAAGTCGATGCCTCGGTGCCGTGATCCTCGGCAATCCAGAACCACAACCACATAGTTCTCCGAGGCCAAAAGATGTTGCCGCAGGTGCCTGTAACATGAACAAAAATGTTAACGTTCTCTGCAAGTTGACAGATAATTAAAGCAACTGAGCAATGGGGATTCTAGAAAAGAAATGCAGCCATGTGTGAATGTGTTAACAACATTAAATGCATAATTTCCTAAACAGTAACTAGCCGTTAAAACTGGTGCACCGCAGTGATTTCTTGGAGAGTACAATTCAATTATATAATGCCAAGCCCAACCTGCATCAACAAAAAGCAAACTGTGTCACACGTGAGTAAAACACAATAAATTATGAGACGGACCTATACAGTCAAACCTCGTTAATACGTAGTTGGCCGGGAATGACGTTTGGGTACGCACTAAGCGATGTACGAATTAACCGTCAGTGCCGGTTTAGCGGCTACTAACCAGCCAAAAATGAACGTCACGGACCCCATAAACACACTCACGCACACACACGCACGCAAGCTTTATTCAAGAGCAGGCAGCAAAAAAATCTTATTTTCACTTGCCACCGTGGTGGCCTCGCCGCGACGACGGCATCTCAACTCAACTGAATTGAACAGGTTTTGCGACGGCATCAAAACCTGTGCAATTCAGTTGAGCTGCGAAAGTTAGCGCTTTCTCAGTAAGAAGTGGTCCAGTGACAGGCAGGTTCATGCTCCGCGCCTTCTTTAACCAAAGAAGCAGGGCCTTTTCCACTTCGGGAAACGCAGTCTCTCTGATGCGGCACCTCTTCAGATTGCTGCCTGTGCCGCCCCTCAACTTTTTGCGAGCGTTCCATATCCGGCACACAGTCGTCGGAGGCAAGTCCTTTTCATGGGCTACCGCAGATTTCTTCGCTCCATTTTCAATGGTGCGAATGATTTCCAGTTTTTCCTTAACACTCAAAACGCGATGCTTCGGCATAGCAGTCCTCACGTGCGAATTAAATCGCACAACACGCGCACCAAACAATAAAAAAAAAATACGCCGTGCAAAAGACCGTTGTCAAAGAACACACCACTGCGCAAAACACCACCGGCGGACAACACGGGAGAATGAAAGAAAAGAAAAAAAAAGGAAACGTGGCGGAGTGACAGCGAATTCCCCTACTGCAGCCGCTGCGGACTAACAAAAACCAACCTCGTAGGCCATACAAACAAAAAATACGTCAACGTGGCGATCTCGAAGGCCATGCTTTTGCGCGCTTTGGTAAGCAACAGCCGCCGAACGAAAAATACGTCAACGCGGCCATGTTTTGACGTCACTATCGCTGCAGTTTACCAATCTCGAAGGCCATACTTTTGCGCGCTTCGATCGGCAACAGCCGTAACAACAAAAAATACGTCAACGTGGCCATGTTTTGACGTCACTGTCGCTGCAGTTTACCAATCTCAAAGGCCATACTTTTGTGCGCTTCGATCGGCAACAGCCATACGAACAGAAAATACGTCAACGTGGCCATGTTTTGACGTCACTATCGCTGACAATTTTAGTCCGGTCGTCGCCGCTCGTGAATCGAACGTCTGCGCAAGTGAAATTTTGCCGATTTTGCTGCATGTGAACATATAAAAACAAGAAAATGGTACGTACTAACCGTATGTATTGCAACAAGCGACTACGGCTTAAGCGGTCAGCCAATACATGGGGTTCAATGGGGACTAGGTGGGGGAATCTTCGCGACTACGTTTAAACCGGAGTTACACATTAAGCGGGTACGTATTAACGAGGTATCACTGTACTTGCATACGTGCATGTGTGTGTGGGCAAAGGCTCTTGTGTATATATGCTTACTCGTCTGCATGTGCGCATGTTTCATGCGTGCCCTTTTCCGCACATGCTTCTTGCACAGCTTTGGCAGTGGATAAATAACGAGGCCCCAGGATGAAAAATGAAAACGCACATCTTGAAGCCTCACTCACCTCATGCCCTTGAAGGAGTTTGTAACCAGCTGGACCTCTGGGCCCCCGTAGATGGTGAGCACTGTGGGATAGCGACGCTGTGGCTCTAAGTGCGCTGGCTTGAACACCAGGCCAAACACCACGTGGCCTGATGAGATTGTATGACTGAAGAGCTCTGGCTCTTGGCAGCTCCCGCCACTGGCACCATCCAGCAGAGGCATCACAACAGGTCCTGTCATTTTGAAAGGCAAACACGTCAAACATGTCTCAAAAAAGCTACAGCTATGGCTACAGTGCACTAACACAAACAGTCCAAAACTTGCCTGAAAGCTACATCAGAAGAATAATGATATGGACCATATGATGGCAACAGATAACAAAGCTAAAGTAAGTGTTCTCTCACTGAAAGTGGTAACCAGCCAAAAGGTGAAACACTGAGGAGAGAAGTGGAACATGCAATGATTAAACTAACAACTGCGCTTTAACTCTACAATCATCTTCTGCAGTTCGTCGCCATCACTGCTGAGGAGTACTATATCGTCGGCGAAGCGTAAGTTACTCAAATATTCACCGTTAATCCCGAGTCCTGTTTCGCCCCAGTCTAGTCTTTTGAAGATTTCTTCCAAGCATGCAGTAAATAGCATTGGAGAAATTGTATCTCCTTGTCTGACACCTTTCTGTAACGGGATATTCCTGCTTTTCTTAAGGAGGAGTTGTTGGCTGTGGAGTCTTTATAGATGTTGGAAATTGTGTTTACGTAGCTATTGCATATTCCTTGACGGCGTAGTACCTCCAGAACTGCTGTTATCCCTACAGAGTAAAAGGCCTTTTTGCAGTCTATGAAAGCCATATAGAAGGGTCTGTTGTATTCAGCGGACTTCTCGATTACTTAATTGATCACATGAAGATGGTCTATGGTGAAGTATCCTTTTCTGAACCCTGCTTGCTCTCTTGATTGATTAAATTCAAGTGTTGCTCTTATTCTATTTGAGGTGACCTTTGTGAATGTTTTGTTAAGTGCTGAGAGTAGACTGATCGGTCTGTAGTTCCCCAAGTCTTTTACATCTCCCTTTTTATGTAATACAGTCAACCGACCGATTTTCCGAACGCCCAATTTTTCAGACATGCCCGACATTTCGGACGTCTTCGCGGCACCACCACAAGCCCCACTGAATCAATGTATAAGGAAGTCCGAAATTTCGGACGCTCGAACCCTCCGACGTCCAATTTTTCTGACTTTTTGACGCGACGAAAGGTCCGAAGTCGTCAAAACTGCGTACGCTCAAATCTCGCTTCGAAGAAACTGACGGGACGTGCGAAAAATTCGTGGCCGCGGAACTTCGCCGCAATGAAATTTTGTCTAGAATACCAGACATGTGCGGAAAGTATGTTTATTATGACTTGACCTCTTGTTCCTCGCAAGCACATGCTTCGTTTATTGGCATCGAACTCTTGCTAATTTGGACTTACTCGGCCGCACAATGAGCTGTTCGAACGCACGACCCTCGGAGCCTCCCGAGTGCAGAGCGCTGCGGCTGCGCGTAGCATCGCGTGCGCCGGAGGCCAAACGAGCGTGCCAAAGTCCACCCCGCCATAGTGATAGCGAACGACAGGAAAGCTATAACGCTTCGTGCCTTTCTATGGCTCTATTGCCTTTGAACTACAGCTGCGTTGGCCGTGTAGTTTGGGAGGTACATAAGCACTATCAATGATTGCGATGATAGTGAGAGCGTTCTCGTCTGTATTGGACAGCAACCCATAGTTCCGTTTTCGCGTACGTCAGCCTTCATGAACTGTGTTACCGCTATCCGTGATAGCGACTAGCACGGTTTCTTCAGCAGCGTTTGCGGAAAGCAGCTTTGCTTCGACTCGCTGTAGTACTTTGGGCGCGTACATACTTTCAGACTGGTGGTGGCCGTACAAGACCGCGCCGGTAGCGACCGTGGTTTTTGAAACGGGCGAACGGTAAAACCTCCGTTCGGGCATTGGCCACGCGCGTACTTTCAGAGTTGCGTCAATGCGTTCGTGATCACGGTGACCGCGATTTTGTCTGCAGCGCTTTCAGTGCATGCGCATATACTTTGTGTGTGCGGCCGCCATCTGTGAACTCGTCAACACGACCGAGATTTTCGGCAGAATTCGGTTCCGCCCGGGCGTTGCGCACGTTAGCTGCGCCCATGCCGTCAAAACGGTGCATTAGTAACCCTTGACAGAAAGAAGCGTGAAAACGAGCAGTAATTTCGTTTTGTCTCAGTGTAATGCGCGCGATGTCATACACATGGTAGGAGCTCTTAGTAGCTATTCCACCGCGGCCCGCATGCGCGTCACACCTGCTGGCCGCATGGGGTTGGTGCTTCTGAAGCGTACTATTTCGTTGTTGATCCCCTTGATAAGAAAAATATCGCTAAGTTAGTGCATTTTTGCATGCATTCGTTTTTCCGGACTGCCCAATTTTCCGGACGTTTTTGTGTTCCCGAGGGGGTCCGAAAAATCGGTCGTTGACTGCAATAGAATGTTTCCGTTTTTCCAACTGACTGGTACATTTAATGTTTTGAGGCATTGTGTGTGTAGTGTCGCGCGCTTTCTAGTTAGGAGGTCTCCTCCATCTTTGATCAAGTCGGCAGTTATGCATCTTCTCCAGTCGCTTTTCCGCGGGACATGCCCTGAATTGCTTTCCTAGCCTCATCCACAGTGACGCATGGAAATTCGGAGTCCTGCACGACATTTAATACACTCATGTTGGGGAGATTCGTATTTGAGCTGTACAGTTCAGAATAGAAGTCCTCGGCCACCTTGGCTATATCAATGAATTAGTAACGATGTTGCCCTGCCTATCTTTCACTGAATGCATTATGTTCTTTCCCGCACAAAGCCTCCTTTTAATTGTTTTGATGCCGACTCCTTTTCTGACAGCTGCTTCTATTTCTTTCACGTTGTGCTTACGTATGTCCCTGATTCTACTCTTATTGATGAGCTTAGACAGCTCGGCAAATTCTATCTCATCTCTTGATTTAGTTATTCTCATCTGTTGGCGTTGTTTGATTAGACTTTTAGTAGATTCAGAGAGCTTATTCACATCTTGTCTCAGTGCTTTGCCCCCTACTTCGATTGCTGTTTCGGTGATCAGCTTAGTAATGTCTTCGTTTATCTTCTTTATATTCTCATTTTCTTCCTCACACTTGTCCATATCCTCATACTTGTTCTTAAGTGCAATTCTAAATACTTCTCTTTTCGCCCCAACGACATCGAGGTTGGCCTGCTTCTGCGTGATTAACTTTGTCCTTGTCCGCTTTAGGTTGAGGGTTATCTTCGCCCTTACTATTCTATGGTCACTAATTCTGACCTTAATAACCACTTCCATTTCTTGTACTATACCTGGACCACTGTACATTATAATATCTATTTCGTTTTTCGTTTCTCCGTTGGGGATATTCCATGTCAACTTCCTGTTCTTATGTTTCTTAAAGAAAGTATTCATTACACAGAGGTGATTTCTTTCTCCAAATTGCACGAGCATCTCTCCTCTGCTATTCCTATCCCCTTCGCCGTAGTTTCCGACCGGCTGTTCTCTTCTTAGTTTCTTTCCTGTTTTCGCATTGAGGTCCCCCATAAGAATCGTATTGTTACAGGGAGGAAAGACTGTAGTTAATATATATTTACACGCTTTGTACAACGGGCAGAACGCAGGCATACAAGATGGAGCCCCGTCCGCGTGAACATCAGCGAACGTCGTCTTCCTCGGCGCTGTCTCCATCGTCTTCTAACGTAGTGCTTCGTTGCATGACCCCCGGCGGCGAAGGCGCTGTCTCGGCGCTTGGCAGGTTCGAGTGATAGCGTTTCAGGCACACGACGTGGACGATATCAGAAGTAGGTCGCGCTGAGGTGTCGTCGAGAGGTCGGATCTCGTAGGTCACATCAGTCACTTTTCGTAAGACACAGTAGGGGCCTGAATATGGCGACATCAACTTTTCACAAAGGCCAACTCGCCGTGATGGTTTCCAAAGTAGGACCATGTCAGCAGGGCTGAAGTGGGCATCACGGTGGCGAGAGTCGTATGCGCGTCGTTGCTTTTCCTGCGAAGTCTCAAGACGACGACGAGCAATCTCACGTGCCTCTGCAGCTCTAGAGATGGCATCGCGGGCGTATTCTGACGGCGCGTCGGGTACGGTTGGGAAGAGCGTGTCGAAAGGGAGGATGGGGTCTCGGCCGTACAAAAGAAAAAATGGAGAGAAACCAGCCGAATCATGACGGGACGTACTGTAGGCGAATGTGACAAATGGTAGAGCGGCATCCCAGTCACGGTGGTCCGTAGAAACATACATGGCGAGCATTTCTGTTATAGTTCTATTGAGCCGCTCTGTGAGTCCATTTGTCTGAGGATGATACGCCGTTGTGAACTTGTGTTTCGTAGCGCGGGAGTGCAAGATGTCTTGCACAACCTGTGAGAGAAAGGAGCGGCCGCGGTCGGTGAGCAGTTGTCGAGGTGCGCCGTGCTGAAGTATAACATCTTCAAGAAGGAAGTCTGCGACGTCAGTTGTGCAACTGGTAGGGAGAGCCCGTGTGATTGCGTACCGGGTGGTATAATCCGTCGCAACCGCTATCCATTTGTTGCCATTGAGCGATAAAGGGAATGGGCCAAGAAGATCAAGTCCAACCCTGGAGAATGGTTCCGGTGGTATGTCAATGGGCTGGAGGCGGCCAGCTGGAAGGGCGGTTGGTTTTTTGCGGAGCTGACAAGATCTACACGAGGCGACGTAACGGCAAACGGAACGGTAAATACCGGGCCAGAAGAAGCAACGACGAACACGGTCATAAGTCCGCGCAACGCCCAGATGACCCGCGGTAGGAACATCGTGCATCTGAGCGAGGACCGCCTGACGCATTTGTCTAGGGATGACCAGTAGCAGTTCAGGGCCGTCAGGGTGCATGTTATAACGGTATAAGACGCCATCTCGTAGTGCAAACATACGCAAACGGGTTGGAGTGGTCGGGCCTGTGAGTTTGGTAATGACGTCCTGGAGGTAAGGGTCACGGCGTTGCTCATCGGCGATGTTGCTAAACGTGGTAAGAGCTAGCACACAAGTTGACTCGCCGGTCTCAGGGATGTCTGGGGGGTCGACCAGATGGCGTGACAAGCAGTCAGCATCTCCACGAAGTTGACCCGTCTTATGCACGACTGTGTACGTGTATTCCTGCAGCCGTAGAGCCCACCGACCGAGCCGTCCAGCTGGATCTTTTAAGGACGAAAGCCAGCATAAGGCGTGATGATCGGTGACTACCGTGAAAGGCCGTCCATAAAGGTAAGGGCGAAATTTACTCACTGCCCAAACAAGGGCCAGGCATTTGCGTTCTGTGATGGAATAATTGCGCTCAGCCGGGGACAGAAGGCGGCTAGCGTACGCAATGACACGGTCGCATCCATGTTGTCGTTGCGCCAGAACTGCACCGATGCCGTGGCCGCTTGCGTCGGTGCATACCTCTGTTGGAGCCGACATGTCAAAGTGGCCAAGAACTGGTGGAGAAGTGAGACACATCGTGAGCTCAGCGAATGCGCTAGATTGTTCAGGACCCCAGACAAAGGTGACGTCTTTCTTCAGAAGGTCCGTGAGAGGGCGCGCTGTGTGAGCGAAATTGCGCACGAATCTGCGGAAGTAAGAGCAAAGGTCCACGAAGCTTCGAACATCGTTTGCGCATGTGGGCACAGGGAAGTCCTTGACTGCTCGAACTTTTTCCAGATCGGGCTGAACACCCGACGAATCGACAAGGTGTCCGAGCACAGTAAGCTGGCGGCGGCCGAAGTGACATTTCTTCAAATTGAGCTGAAGCCCTGCCTTCCGGAATACTGAAAGAACTGTTGAGAGACGTTCGAGGTCTGTGGCAAACGTCGGTGAAAAGACAATCACGTCATCGAGGTAGCACAAGTAGATTGACCATTTTAAGCCGTGAAGAAGGGCGTCCATCATTCGTTCGAATGTAGCGGGAGCATTGCATAGTCCGAATGGCATGACTTTAAACTGATAGAGTCCATCGGGCGTGATGAACGCTGTCTTTTCACGATCCATTTTGTCAACTGCAATCTGCCAGTACCCAGAACGAAGGTCGATTGAAGAAAAATATTTGGCACCACTGAGACAGTCAAGGGCGTCATCTATCCGTGGCAAAGGGTACACGTCCTTCTTGGTTACGCGGTTAAGATTCCTGTAGTCAACACAGAATCGCCAGCTGTTGTCCTTCTTTTTTACCAGCACGACAGGAGAAGCCCAAGGGCTTGAAGAATGTTCGATGATGTCATGGGCAAGCATCTTGTCAACTTCCTCCTGTATGACTTGGTGCTCAGCAGACGAGACGCGATAGGGCAGTCGGTGGATGGGTTGAGCATCGCCGGTGTGTATTCGATGCTTGACAACAGCTGTTTGAGCCAGTGGTCGATCGTTAAGATCAAAAATGCCTGGTAAGAGATGAGCAAAACACGAAGCGCGTCGGCGTGATGGGCCTGGAAGGTCAGTGGCGATCATTTTCGTCATGCTATCTGTTATTGTGGAGTTTGAATCAGTGGCGGCAGGGGACACTGCAGGATCAGTTAGCACAGAAATATCGTGATCGCAAGCTGGAGCTAGTGTTGCAAGAGCGATAGCTGGGGGTAGTACTTGAGGGAATAGTCCGAAATTTACAATAGGGAGACATGCCGCAGGTTGATGTTGCAGCCGTGTTTATAAGACGGGTAAAGCTCGGAGTAATGCGGCGGCTTTTTGCTTCTTCAAAGCGTCGGCATTCATTGATGACGTCTTGCACCGTGGATGAGCTCTTAAACACCAAAAGGGTAAATGCGTCATCTGCAATACCTTTGAGGATGTGCGCAACCTTTTCCGCTTCTGGCATATTGTCGTCGACTTTGCGACAGAGCGCGAGCACATCTTGAATGTACGTCACATAGGACTCTGTGCAAGTTTGAGCTATGCACGCAAGTTCTTTCTGGGCAGCACGACGCCGTCCGATGGGCTTGCCGAAAAGGTCAACGAGCTTTTGCTTGCATACGTCCCAGCTGGTAATTTCCTGCTCGTGGTTCAAAAACCATACTTGTGCTGTTCCAGTTAGGTAAAATATGATGTTCGCCAACATTAGGGTCGTGTCCCAATAGTTGCTTGAACTCACCCGTTCGTAGAGTTGAAGCCAATCTTCAACGTTTTTGCCATCTGAGCCGGAAAATGTACCAGGGTCACGCGGCTGTGTGACGACGACGGGGCGATTGAGGACGGCTGGTCGAGGCATGGTTGGTGATCTGCCCGGAGCATCCTCGTCCACGCCTGTGGTAGGCATTGCAGGTGAAGCCACTGAACGCCCGCTGCGTAAATCCGTCTTGAGTCTGGGAGAACCCGCACCTCCACCAAAATGTTACGGGGAGGAAAGACTGATTGATTGATTGATTTGTGGGGTTTAACGTCCCAAAACCAGCTCTGATTATGAGAGACGCCGTAGTGGAGGGCTCCGGAAATTTCGACCACCTGGGGTTCTTTAACGTGCACTGACATCGCACAGCACACGGGCCTCAACATTTCGCCTCCATCGAAATGCAGCCGCCGCGGCCGGGATTCGATCCCGCGACCTTCGGATCTGCAGCCGAGTGCCATGACCACTAGACCACCGTGGCGGGGGAGGAAAGACTGTAGTTAATATATATTTACACGCTTTGTACAACGGGCAGAACGCAGGCATACAAGATGGAGCCCCGTCCGCGTGAACATCAGCGAACGTCATCTTCCTCGGCGCTGTATCCATCGTCTTCTATCCTAGCGCTTCGTTGCAGTATATTGGGTGTGTACCTTGTTCACTGCCATTCCTACAACGTCATAAAGCTGTTCTACAGCCTCGTCATTATGGCTGGTCGTTGGTATGTAACTTTGTATTATTTTTAGTTTGTATCGCCTATTTAATTTTATCACGACACCTGATACCCTTTCATTGATGCTATATAATTCTTCAATGTTACCTGCTATGTCTTTGTGTATAAGGAATCCCACGCCGTATTTGTGTTTCTCTGGAAGTCCTCTGTAGCAGAGAACATGCCCTTCATTAAGTGATAAGTATCCTTCCCCTCATTTCCTAACCTCACTAAGGCCAATGATATCCCAGTTAACACCCCTTAATTCTTGTAGTAGTTCAACTAGTCTGGCTTCGCTTGAAAGAGTTTGCGTGTTAAGAGTCGATACGTTTAATTTCCAATGACGGCCTGTCTGAGTCCAGAGGCTTCTTTCTTGTGTTCCCATACTCGTGTGGTCCAACTCGCGGCTAGAAGATCCATTGATGTCGCCGTCGTAGGTCCAGGGTTTGGTTGGTTCGGTCACTTGGGAGGTGTTGGCCATGGTGTTGCACCAGGGAGGCCACTTCCTGTTCTGGTACTCAGGTTAATTATGCAGATGAGGCATGGTGGTGGTGAGAGCCCGTATGCATCTTTGTCCAAATGCTCCATGGGGGAGGGGTCTTTCAGAGATGATGAAGTGTATGGTTAAGTCAGGCGAGGGTATAATTTATTAATGGGAACTAAGAGAAATGTAAGAAGATACTTCAGGAGCGTAGAAAAAGGACAAAAGGACATGAAAAAAAAAGAAAAAGAGACATACGCACACGACGATTTGAACTCTGGACCCTTTGGTCTGCTACAAAAGCATGGCCAAATCATCTGGGTGGCCAGGTCTCCGATGTGTTTAAGAACAGATTCCTGCTGCCCCATCTCACGAACTGTGGCGCGATGAATTTCAAAATGTCCGCGATGCAGCACTTTTGCTGATTTTGAATACAAAGAAGGCATGGCTAATTGTCTCGTCTGCGTGGTGACAGTTTCCACCGCATTTGTCCGCCATTCGGCGTAGCTTTGACAATGCACGTCTTTCATTTCTTTTTCTTTTTACACGGCAAGGTGGTTGTCCCTAGCTCGCACTCATGGAAGCGTCATGATAACTAAATTCCATGTCCGTTGGAAGCGGTTGCTGAATTTGCGGAAGTGCTACGGCCTTGTAGTTAAGAGAGAGACAAAACTCTGCATGTGTTATCCTGGTAGTGCTTGACTCATTTCTTGTCAGTTTACCCTAATAGAAGACTACTATGAATAGCTTGGCATCGTTATGGAGGATAGATATCAAGCAAGTTATGTCATTGTAAGATATTGATATGTTGCTATTTTAGAGTACCGCTTATTTAAACAGTCAGGGCGGAAGGCTTAATATGCTGTTTCTGATGTAACCTTAAAAGGTTGCTTTCACAAAACATTGGTGCCTAATTAACTAAGTGGTTTCCCCGGCAGTTACAATCGATTGTGCTTTTTGGCGATGTGCGCGCACAATTATGTCATTTCACTCCAATAAAATCAGTTTAAAGTCAGGGCCTGTCTTGTTCATTCGTGTGCCTTCTTCATCTTCGTCTATTCGAGTTGGGATAATCCTCTGATAAATTATCAATTGGTAAGTTCAAGAGGCGTGTCCCTATCGGGAATCGTTGTCATATCTGATACCAGAATACACTTTCTACTTGTGTATATCTTTGTGTGTGTGTGTGTGTGTGTGTGTGTGTGTGTGTGTGTGTGTGTGTGTGTGTGTGTGTGTGTGTGTGTGTGTGTGTGTGTGTGTGTGTGTGTGTGTGTGTGTGTGTGCGTGCGCGCGCACGTCATGACATGTGCTTGGAATTCAAACAATAAGGAAACTATATTATGACAATGTGTTATAGAATACAAACGCTATAATAAAATGTGATATAATAGGACTTGGTAAAGATATGAGGAGTGTTTCAACTTAGGTGCTAAATAGTTCAGATATTTAAGGGTTTATTAGCCGCCGATTCGAGTGCATCACATTTTAAAGGATTTTCTATGACTTATAATAAATAAGAGCAACCGTAACTGTTTGGGCGGAGAAGAGAAGAGAAAAGTGTGCATTCCTGTATAATGGTTGGGATAACTTATAGTGAAATTTTTAGAATGAAGAGCATCGCTCACCCCACGGGAGGGCTTTGGGCTTCGATGCAGGCTCGAGGTGTTCACCCAGTTGTAGACATAGTTTTCATTAAATCCCCACACGAATGTGCGTACATGCACCACGAAAACACAGACAATGTTCATACCAGCCTATCTTTTTTCCACGCTCAGTTCATGGTCCTCAGCTTCGTTTCCAGCTTCTTTGTTAACCATAATGAATAAAAAAAAAAGCAACAATAATGTGGATCGATTTTGGTCACAACACAAAAATGTTCATCAGTACAATAACAAAATGGCAAAGCACTACTGCTGTGAACTGCTACACTTGTGATGAGCCCAAGATTTCTTGGCTACATCAGTTGGGAAACTGCTCACTTGTTGGCTCCAATAAGACAGCCATGAGGCGAGGAGATGGTGGGCACGATGGTTCCTCCGAGTGACTCAGGCCATATGCTGCACTTGAGGGTGGCTCACTAAGGCTGCTCTTGACCGTAACAAACATGCTGCAGCCCTGCATAATGTCCCTTCTATAACAATGCACTCTGCTTTGTGGAACATATAGCTGCTTAATGCAAGAAACCGGCAAATTCTGTATGCACCAAGTTAAGGTGAAAGTTCTATAAATAACTAGAAAAATCACTAGTTATAAAAAGCACAATGCTTGCTACAAAAGTACATACTATTTAGAAATTAATTTGGTGTCATGTACTAATTCCTTGTTAGTCCCTGAAACTTCATAAGAGTGCTAGAATGTGTAAGACCCAACTTGCCTTCAACAAGGGACCCCCAGTAATAGTACATTCACAACATTGTCAAATAAAGATTTTGCACAAGTAACAACAGCAGCAGTAACTGTCACCAAACCCGTGCTCTGAGGTACGGGACGCGATCGCCGGAAATAATTCCAAGAACCAACGTCTTGGTTCCCCGAAAAAGATCCCACGAAAGCTTGGACAATAAGATTTTTGGTCCCCTTTAGCACACTAGCAAAACGCCAGCAGTGGTTCAAAGACCGAGTCAGAGCCAAGGGTGGTCAAACAAAACAAATATATTTTCATCAAATAGGCAGTCACACAAACGTACACAACACGGCTTTCACAAACTCGAAAACAGACGGGTCGCAAAGTTATACAAAGCCAACCAACATGAGCAAGTTCATGCACTGCAACAAAGAACAAAACACAAAGAGTCCTATTCACCAAGACACTCGGCGCCTTCTTGCAGGTGGCCTGTCAGCTGGCTCGGCGTCTGAGTCACGCACGACTTCTTGCTTCTTCTTTTTACTTGTAACTCTTCAACTCTCTCTTCGTCTCTTCTTCCACCCCCTTCTCTTGCGCGGCCCGTGTCCGACCGCTTATATAGTCTTGGGAAAGGGAACTAGAAGGTTCCGTAGGGCCACGTGACCCCGAGCACACATACAATTGGGAACCTTCTCGCCCACTCTCGAACCTTCTCCGTTGGGGCGGCGCCTCTCTCTCTCTCTCTCACTGTGCGGGGAGCGTCGGTGTGTACTCTCCGCCTTCTCTCTCTCCTTACGTCTGCCCCGCGCGCGCGCTCGCCGCGATAAGAAAGCTTCTACAACATTCTGGCTTTTTGTAGGCGCGGCGTGTCTTTCGGTGCCTTTTCCGCGCGCCGTTTTTCTTGTTGTTGTTTCGGCCTTTGGACACCGGGTTTTTATTTCGAAACGGGCACTATTTTGTGACAGTAACAATGCAAGTAACTGCAACAGGATTTGCTTTCTCATAAAAAAAAAATTACTGCTTTCTCACTTGTAACCAGTACTGCAAAAAATAGAAACATAAGGTCCAAAACCAACACACTGAGTTCAGGCTTTTCATTCTTAAATCCAAATTTAAAGGGGCACTAAAGGCAAACATCTTTTTTGTTAGAATGATGTGTGAATGCTTGGCAACATCTAAAATGTCAACATTATCAGTGCTATGTTCATCAAGAGATTGACGTAAACACACGACAAAGCTCGCGCCAGCAGAAGGATGTTCTTCTAACTTGGCCCAGGTGACATACTCAAGATTAAGAAAAGAAGTCGCTGACACTCAAACTTTATAACAATAAAATATCACTGCAGTGCATTAGAAGATGAAATAAACTGCTGCTTGCCATTTCTATTCCATTAAAGGGGTCGTGAAACATTTTCTGAAGACTTTGTATGAAGCTGAGTAGTGTCGCACATAAGACACGGACAAAGAAAGAACACTGACAAACACAGAGCGCTCTGTGTATGTCACCGTGTTCTTTCTTTGTCTTAAGTGCAACGCTACTCATCCTCATGCACTACCAACAAGCCATAGGGGAAGCCCTATTGTATGAATTGTGCACTTGGAATCTTGACTCTCCAGTAAGTAATATGCATTGTTTCACTGCACTGACTGGGTTGATAGAGACACTGAATATTCAAGCTGTAAATTCAAATACCTGGATAACCGGTTATGAAACCTGGATATCCTAGAGATCCGTTTTCTGAAAGCCGAATAACCAGATGACCCGTTTGCGAGACCGCACTCACTTCCCTCTATCCAGTTTAACCCTCCATCATGGCCCTCAATTGAGCAGATAGTCTGTTTAACTCCTACATCATGGGGCCTTCAGTTGAGCACGAGTGGTTTGAATAGTTCTAACATTCTTGTTGTATATTGTAATATACTTTGTTCTGTTGTACAGCCCCCTCAAGATATATATAAACACCCTCACTACAGCTGAGGGTAAGGTGGGTGGTATATGAAATGTGTATGTGTCGTTCCTTGCGGAGCCACCGCCAGTGTTCGGTGTCTCCCTTCGCAATCACTACAATGGTGCTGTCGGTATGCGTCCTGAATGCCTTCCACTTTACACCGCCCACCAACTGCAACCAGCAGCCATGAAGCAGACCATAGGCAACACCAGCTGCAGCAATACCTGTTCGGCCAGCTTGCATCACAGCCAGCTGCCGAAGCGGCCCTCGCTCTCAGTGCATCGCCATTTATCGCGTCGCATGTAGCCAGCCACCGCCCCCAGCAAGCCCAACAAAGTGCCTGGTGATAACGCACAGCTACACTGCTCTGACATGACTGACCTGATAGGAAAACTGCCCATGTTTTGGAATCATCCAGGAACACCAGCAGTACCATGGACACCGTAGTTGGAAAATTTCGAAATATATTTCCTCGCCGCTGGCGGCGAAAGTTTTTCCACGGAACGCAAAGCCGCATTGCTGAAAACACTGTTTGGAACCAAAGTCAGAGGCAAGCACGGGTTGCACTTACCGTGGCATCGGAAATGTAGGGGTCAATCAAAGATGCCTACTCCGTATTGGTGAAAATGCTAACGGCCACGTTCAGCCCTCCAGATGTAGTAGCCACAGCGAGACTCCAGTTTCTGACCTTCGTGCAAGGCAAGTCTTCCCCCAGGATTTTCTCTTCGAATGGCAAGACACAGCCAACCAGTGCAACTTTGGTGAACTGAAGGGCCAGCTGCTGCTCCAACAATTACTCACTGGACTGACTTCTACACGGCTACATGAACGTTTCCTGGTCGAGGAGCCCATGCTTACATTTGAGAAGGCTGTGAAGATCATCAAAGATGCTGAGCGCATCCAGTGTCACCTCCAGGAATATGTGCCTGACGCATTCGTACAGCTAAACACAGCGCTCTATCAAAGTCTGGCACAGCACAATTCTTTGCTGCGGGTTTTCACACCTTCTACTGAACCCTGCCCTCATCAACTCACTGCACCTTCATCGACGTGCCAGCATTACAAACAGCCACCTCATTCTGCAAATGGCTACGCCAACTGTGGCTATCAGCGTGCTCCAACTCAGAACTGCCCTGCACGCGGCAAGATTTGCTACCAGTGTTCCAAGAAAGAACATTTTGCCACGGTGTGTCACAGTAGCCCCCTTGGCACGGTCACCACCGGCATGGTGTTCAGCAAGCCTCCAGGTCACCCAGCCCCTTCACGCCTAGGCATTTTGATCAGGTCGAGTCAATGGCCCTGTCAGGCACCCCACCGGATCACCAGACTCCGGAATTTCACGCTGGTGTTGAGGTGAACGGAAAGGTTTGATCTTTTATTTGTGAACACTGGCTCCTCAGTTTTTTCCATTCTGTCTAAAGTCTTCTTTACATGGTATTTTGTCCAGCCTTCAGGGTCTGACTCCAGACTGGTAGCTCCCCCAAAAAGCTGGAAGACTATTCAGGGACTATCGTTTCACTTCTCGGGTGCTTTCAAACTCTGGCGACTTTCCAAAATCACACTGCTGAGATACTCTTCTATGTGGTAAGAAATGGATGATCCCTTCTTGGTATTGATGCAACAAAAAAACTTTCGCAGGTGACATATGAAATATGACTTTCGCAGGTGACAGCCTTCAATGCTGTGACACCAGCACACAGCCAGTTCCAGCGAGTTCTGGGTTTTCTCTGAGCACACCACCCTGGCCCAAATGTCTCCACGAGTTGCCACATGTAACACCACTCACTGTGACACCACCTGTAAGTATGCCGGAACCTTGATTCACACAAGATGTGCAGCTTCGGCAAGAGGTGGAGTCATCCGAATCACACCAACAATCGTCGTCTCTCATGTCACAGCCCCAACCACTGCACCAATCGACATGGCCTCAACGAGAGTGCCAGCGTCCATGGTACCTGGAAGACTTCATATAGCTTACTTTCCATTTTATTAAGGGGAGGAGAAATGTTGTATATTGTAATATACCTAGTTATGTTGTATGGCCCAAGGGGGCGCCGTCATATATAAACATCCTTGTTACAGCCGAGTTAGGTAAGTTGAGCGTGGTGTGAAGCTTGTGTATGTATCATTCCTTGTGAAGCCATCGCTGGTGCTCAGTGTCTCCCTTCACAAACACTATGAAGCTGACCACCAAAATGCAATATTCATTCAAATTTTCTCAGCATCGAACAAGCAATGCAGCATTTCGTGAATGGTAATTCAACAGTTCATGTTCGCTTAATATTTGCCTTCAGTGCCCCTTCAATGATACACCTGAACTACAACACATAATTTTCGTACCTACACATCCTCGAGCAAGTGCTTATATGCTTCAATAATAAGTTCCATGATAACTGAGCTAGGACAACCCCAAACCTTTCTCTTTAGCACAAACTAAATCCTTGCAGGTGGTGAAGCAGTGCTCACTATATGCCCTTCAAGGCACTATACGTCTTGAAAAATATTTCTTGCACGCCTCAACATTTCCGCGCATAGAACAGGCATGAGCAGAGTGCAGGGAGGACACGACAGGCTGCCTACGCCACCTCCTAATGCATGTGATGATTGTCATGGAAAAAGCTCTCTATCCGAAACTTCATAATTCATTTCCAGTGAACATGGACTTTCACATTTTACATCACTTGCAGTGCTGCATGCAGAAACTAAGGCCAAGCAATTTATTATGCTGTTTAATGCTAAGGCATGAAACTTATAACCGATAATTGTTCCTTGTTTATTTTTGCACCTCATCGTGTACTTAAGAGTTTCTGTTCTTTTATGTCTGTACCATTACCATTCTTATTTGTCTTTTTTTGTTGTTGTTGCTGGTGCTTATATTTTATGATTATATTTTGTATGTATCCCAACTCCCTACAGTAATGTCCCTGGGCCCAGAGGGTACAATAAATGAAGTGAAATGAACACAAACAAAATGAGTATTTCCCAGTAGCACCACCATTTTTGCATGTTATTTAAACCATTTTCAGAGCTCTTGGTAAACATCTGAACAGATACACATGAGCTTCGACGTGTTCCTTGCAAAACTACCCAAACCTAAGTGCACCCCTCCCACCGCCACCACTATGCATGCCTATGATGGCCCCACAGCCTTTTACATTTCCCGCTGGCTAAACAAGAGAAACTCTGTAGTATATATTAAAAAAAGATATAAGGAGAATAGGAGGACATCTCCATAACACAGCTTACATGTTGTCTTAATATTCAAGATAATGGTCCATATACATCGTCTTTCCTCGCTCCTGATATTAAAATTTTAAACGCACCAATACAGTTGCAAAATCTCCTTAAAGGGTCCCTGAAACGCTTTTTTGACATTGCGTCACTGATTAGGCAACACAATTGCGCAATCATTCACACCATAAATAAAGCGAAGCACAATGCGCTAAGGCAGCTATGGGCTTATTTCTGTCGCCTTCCTCCTTACCACTGCTGTTCCTCCTCAACTCGATCCGCTGCGGAGTGCGCGCTAGCGACGACAGCGCCTCCCGCGTCAGCCGCTCTGCCGAGCCTCCCGTAGTGACATAGCGCCCCGATATCCTCACTGAGGTCGCCCGCCTCGGCAGTGCTAGCCTCTGTAATAGAGCGCCGGCGACTCGTGTGACGCCGCCAGATGCCGCGATGATACCGTTGGCTGAAACGAAGAAGTATGTTGTAGAAGCACGTTGTTCGCAGCTAGGTTTTGAAAATTACGTGCACGTCACTTGGGTCGGGGCCAATCAGCGACCTCTCATTCGATCGCTCGATGACGGGGGCGTTTGAAAACGCTTTTTGGCGAGCCGCTGCGACCTTTTGCGATACACGTGTTCAAAACCTTATTGTAAATTACACACTTTACGCACAGCGCTAAAATCTGTCCTGTAATGGTCCTAGTGACCCGCTCTACCGGATCACCATGTTTGCACAAAATCGTCAAAACCGTTTCAGGGTCCCTTTAAGGAAGAGCTACTTGGTAGCCAACAAAGCCTCTAATTTCTAGCACACTGCATAGACACAGTCATTTCAGCACTGCATAGACATAGCCATGCAATGCAGAAAAACAAAATGAAGAAATTACCCAAGCTATATCGTGGGACTTATAGTGCATGAAAAGGCAAAACAAAGCTGAAGAAAGACGCGACACACACAGGCATTTAGTGCCTGTGAGTGTCATGTCTTTGCCTCATCCTTTCATGCGGCATAAGCCTCACGATGTCATACCAACAAGTCACTGCGTTCACAGCGTTATCTTATTTGAAATTTAGAAATGATGTAAACATGTTTTCTCGCGCTTCTTTGCTGATCGCACCTTTTACTCATGACAGTTCATGCTCTTGAAATTGCAGCGCGACGAAGACACATAACATCGGCACTTGTCTGTGTGATTTTATGTGTCTCCTGTCTTCGTCTTCATCACGCTTTAATTGCAAGAGCTTGACTGGATAGCCAGCTTTTTACATAACCGGTCCCAGTATGCTTCGTTCAATTCCTCGAACTCATCTATAGTGACTGTGTCATCCAAAGTTCCCCGGGGCTCAGTTTTGGGGCTACCTTTATTCTTATTGTACATAAATGACTTGCTGAACTACGTGCCTGTTAAAATTTGCTTTACATCAATGACTGTGTACTCTATCACGTAATTAATAAGAGTGTTGATCAAATTACACTGAATGATTCTTTTACACAATTTTGCAGATGGTGCGACGAATGGCAAATGAATATAAACTTTGTTAAAACAGTCACTCTCTCGTTCTGTAAGTGCAACTCTACTTCTTTGCTCAATTATTCATTTAATGGTACCTCCCTGGAAGGGTCTCCGAATGCAAGCACCTAGGCCTCATTTTCACAGCTACCATATCTTGGGCCAGGCATATTGAATACACACGCAATAAAGCTTTAAAGAAATTGGGGTATTTGTATCGTACATTGAAAGGTGCTCCACGCGAAACAAAATTACTAACATACAGATAGCTCATCCGCCTCATTCTTGAATACGCCTGCTCCATATGGAACCCTTATAAAGTTTTGGACATTAACGCACTGGAACCTGTTCAGAAAAAAGCGATCCGTTTTATTTTTCGCCGCTATGATTGGAACTTCTTGCCTTCCTCTCATCTTGCTCGGCTAGGCTGACAACCTCTGTCCAGGCGACGCGATCTCCAATGCCTGAAATTTCTGCACATCCTCGTTAATACTCCACGCTACTCATTAACTAACAACTATCTGTCTCCTGCTAAAATACAACCTACTCAAAATAGCCACAAGATTAACCTTGCATCATTTCAGCCCCTCACTAACCTATTCAAGTTCAGCTTCTTGCCGCACTATTGAAAAATGGAATTCATTAGGAGGTATCATTAGATGCTTACCTTTAGAAGAATTCTTAGGTCATTGTTCAGAACCACACCATGTTTCCTGATGCCTATCGGATTCTGGATTTTCTTTTGTGTGTGTGCTTCTTACACTGTTGTATTGTTATGCAACAATTTTTGTTTGTATACAGAAATGTGTAAAACCCACTCCTGCAATAGCCCAATTAGGATGCAGGATGTAAAAATAAATAAATAAATAAATAAATACCGCCAGGCTGCATCCCCATGATGCATCCTTTTTAACACGAAAGTTTCATGCTGGGGTCCACCACAACCACATACATCACGACCGTAACGGATATGACGCAGTAAAATGAACATGAACTGTCACGCACGACGATACACAGGCAACCACGTTCACACAACCATTTATTGTCCGTGCCACATTCCGACTGTCCGCGTCCCGATCCCGCGCTCCGCTTCCCCGTTCACGCGACACCCACGCCATCTCGCTTCTCTACTGTCAATCACACACAGCCTCAGAGATCACCACATGACACTTGCACCATCTTGTTCCTCCACCGTCAACTACACACCAGCCTCAGAGATCCGCACCCCACCCACCTGCACTCTCATCCCTCACAACTCTCCCCCCCCTCGAATCGTGAATTCGGGGCGGAAGGGAGAAGTAATGGCTTGTGGCACAGCACCAACTGGTCAGCATGGGCGATGGTTCGACGACGCCTCGTAGCTGGGTCACCCAGGATGAAGTCATTTTCAGCAACCTGCTTGACCACGCGATACGGTCCACTTCGCCGTGGTGCCAGTTTGGCCGAAACACCTTTGGCCGCATTGCTCAAGGTGTGAGTGTCCAAGAGCACAAGGTCACCTTCTTTGATGGTTGTTGCCTGGCGATGACGGTCATAACTTGACTTCTGGGCCTGCCAGGCAGCTGCTTGATGTTTCTTGGCGTAGTTCAGGGCTTCTCTAAGGCACTGCTGGAGTTCTGCAGCCAGGGTATGGTGCGCTGCCGCTGGAGGCTCCGTGTCCTCCTTGTCCCCTGCAGGTTCCCAAGGAGTGCGCAACTCTCTGCCATAGCAAAGCAATGCTGGAGTATATCCGGTGACTACGCTCTCTGCAGTACGCATGGCAAGGCCGATCTCAGGTATATGCTGGTCCCAGTCTTTGTGGTTAGTGCAGTATGCTCGTAGACATTGTTTAATCGTGCCGTTGTGACGTTCCACCATCCGTCCAGCCGGCCGGTAAGGCACAGTATGCCGATCCTTGATTCCCCAGTGTTTCAGGAGGTTGCGCCACAATGCACTAACGAAGGGCTTCCCATTGTCACTAGTGATGGCCACTGGTGTCCCATGGCGGCAGAAGACTTGGACCATGCACTCCAGTATTTTTGCACTGGTTGCTGCTCGTAGGGGGAATAGCTCCGGGAACTTAGTAAACTTGTCGATGACTACTAGCAAGTATTTGTGGCCACGAGGTGTAGACGGCAAGGGTCCAATAATATCAACACTAAGCTCTTCCATGGGTGCTGTTGCCCACTGGCTGCTCATCAGGCCTTCCGGCTTCTTGCGCAGAGCTTTTGTGCGCTGACATATAGCACAGCCCCGTACATACCTCGATATGTCCGCCCGCATGCCCAGCCAGACGAATCGTGCCGCTACACGTCTCAAGGTTTTGAAAAATCCGGCGTGGGCCGCAGTGGGATGGTCATGTGCCATTTTTAATGCCAGGTGGCGGAGGTGAGAGGGCAGCCATGGTACCTTCTTGTTCCCTCTTAGCTGAACGAGGAGGCCACTTGGCTCCAGTTCTGTTGTTTCTGCCAGATCATGGAGAAGGCGATGATCAGGGTCTGAATTTGGAAGCGTAACCCCCTCGACCACGGTTTTCAGTTTTGAAAGACGACTGTCACGAGCCTGCTCTTGTACGAGTTGTACGGTGTCACTTAAGGCAGTCATATCATCTTCCAAGGCAACTGCCACTTGCTCAAATGTAATTTTCCCTTCAGGTTCTTGTGCAGCAATGGGAAGCAGCTTCTCGTGCAAGCCGTCGCTGGGGTAGTCCTCACGCTGAAGAGGGGCTCGACTCAGGGCATCTGCGGGTATATTTGCCAGCCCTCGTCTGTGCCTGATGCGGCAATTGAAACCCTGCAGCCGGAGGACCCAGCGTTTGACCCTGGGCGAAGCTTGGTCGGTGCTGAACATCCATGACAGGGACGAATGGTCGCAGTGTATCTCAAAGTGTGTAAACTCAAGATATGCCCTGAATTTGTCCACAGCCCACACCACTGCAAGGCATTCCCACTCCTGGACAGTATAGCGGCTCTCAGCCTCTGTGAGAACCCTGCTAATGAAGGAAACTGGCTGCAGTCCGTTGGGGCCAGCCTGCAGTAGCACAGCTGCAATGCCAATGCCGCTTGCATCCGTCTCAACCACGAAGGGTTGATTTAAATCTGGAAGGCTCATAACTGCATCGTGAGCCAAGGACTGCTTGAGCGCAGTGAAGGCTTCCTCTTGACGCTCGTCCCACCGCCATGGCTCGCTTTTCTTCAGAAGGACATTGAGTGGATGTGCTGTCAGTGAGAAGTGCGGTATGAAGCCGCGGTAATAACCAGCAAGTCCCAGGAAAGCCTGCAACTGTTTAATCGTGCTGGGTCTTGGATAATCCAGCACCGCCCGCACTTTCTCTTCATCTGGTCTGCACTGCCCAGGAGAGATGACGTGGCCCAAGAACTTAAGGGACTGACGGCAGACCTGCATTTTATCAGGGTTAATCGTAAGGCCAGCATTGTCAATGCGCTGCAACACTTCCCTTACATGCTCGACATGGCTCTCAAGATTTTCAGAGTAGACGAGGACATCGTCTAGAAAAGCCATGGCAAAGCTATGATTGATTCCTTGCAACAATCGGTCCATCACGGTTTGAAAAGTTGCCGGGCCACCTGCCACCCCGAAGGGCATTCTCGTGAACTCAAACGTACCCTGGTGGCAGATGAAGGCCGTTTTCGCTATGTCAGCCTCGGACACAGGGATTTGAAAAAAACCCTGGGAAAGGTCGAAGCTTGAAAACCACATTGCACGGCCCAACTGTGCTAGCAGCCAGTCCGTTCGGGGCATTGGGTAGGCAGGTACCCAGGTGCGTGCATTTAATGGCCGATAGTCCACAGCAAGCCGGTAGCCACCAGATTTCTTGGCAACAAGCACTGGGGCACTAGTCCAAGGGCTGGTGCTATGTCTTATAAGGCGCTGCTCCAAAAGGTCATTTACGCAGCCTTCAATGATCTTTTGCTTTTTTGCATTTACTGGACGCAGCTTGCATCTCACAGGTGCACTATCTCCAGTGTCAATGCAGTGCTGAGCGAGGGCGGTACATCCAGGAATTGCAGTAAACAAATGGGAGAAGTCATCGAGCACCTTATTCATAGATGGCATGCCTTCAGATGGAATAGTGCTCCCAATGCCTTTGACCAGAAGCACTTCTTCGAAGCCCTGCAAGCAATAAGATTCATCGTCTTCTATCGCGAGCGCAGCGGTTATATCCTTGTCATGCTTAGCAAATGGCACAATGCACTGCGGGTCAGTTCCAATTGTCCATCCACCCAACGCCACATGTAGGGACATGCCTGTTGCAGTCAAAAAGTCTCTGCCAAGCACAATGTCCCGACACAAATCTGGCACACACAGGAATCGTTGGATGCGGCTGCTTGTGGCCCAGTGTATCTTGCACTTTAAGGATGTGCTTGACTGCGACCAACCTAGTTGCCAGCCGAAGTGCTCTTCCCTGTATCCTGAGTTTGGCGCCCGTCGCCTCCGCTACCCTTGCCGCTGGCGTTCCGAGCAAGCTCACACTTGATCCTGTATCTAGTAGGGCCAGGAATGTGGTCTCACCAATCCGCACCTCCAGGAGAGGCTCCCTGTTGCCGGCCACGGCCGCTACCCGCGGCGCTGTCTCGTAGGTGCTTGCCGGAGTAGCGCCTACCGCCTCCCGTTTCCCGGGCACTGGTAGCGGATATGTCCGATTCCGTTGCACTGGTAGCAGCGGGGCGGGCCTTTACGCCGACCAGAAGGGCACTCACGGCCCATGTGGCCAATGCCTCCGCAGCGATGGCACGTAGTTCCACCGCCGTCGAGCGGTTGGTATCCTTGCGGCTGTAGCGGCGTGGGGAAATGTGACCTGATAGCAGAAGCGGGCAATCTGTGCAGCTGGTCCCGGTGGTAGGACGGTTGTATCGCCGCGGGGTGCAACGGCCAGTAAGATGCCGCCGACGGATGCTGGAACGGCGCTGCAGTTGCCGCCATTACTCTGGGCTGCGCTCCTGACAGGCCAGCCTCATTAGCAGCAGGCCGGAAGGCAAGGTCCCTCGCAACTTGATCGGTTGGAGGTGGCGGTGGCTTGTACTGAAACCGCCTCCAATAACGCTCCATGAGGCCGTCAGCGGCCTTTGCCAGCTCCGCCAGATTGGCAAACTGTTTTCCCTCCACCAAGTCTTGGAGCTGCGGATGCATTTGCCGCAACACACGGTCGACCTTTTCAGCTTCTGGCACTTCGCCGCCGATCCGGTCATAATATGCCGCGATCGTGTAGATGAATTCTTTCAAGTTCTCTTCGGGGTGCTGAGTGCGGAGCTCCAGTTCCTGCTTCAGGCGCCGCTTCGCATCAATAGAAGAAAACTCCGCGATGAACGCTGCCTTAAAGTCCTCCCAGGATGCGAATGTTTTGACAAAGCGCAGCCACAACTTCGCGCTCCCCTCCAGCGCAGCGGGCACCACGTGCGTAAGCCTCTTCTCGGCGGCGACACCAGTCACCAGGCAAAATGTTTCCAGCCGGTCCAAAAATTCCTCGGGTGACTGCGCGTCGCCAAATCCCGCGAACCTTGGGGGCTGACTTCCCGAGGGCCGCGGAGCGCAGTCAATCGCTGGCTGGATCGCCGCCGCCGCTGTCATGGCGCCTGCAGGCATGGGCTCGGCCGTCAAAAGTCTTTGTCTGACGGCAGCCGCGACTTGCTCGCGCTGTATGGCAGAGCCGTTTGTTTGTCCAAGCAGCTGCTGCAGAAGCTGTTCCGGCACATTCACTCTGTCCATTTCTGTAGGCATGTCAATCCCGGACGGGCCCCCACTTGTCACGCACGACGATACACAGGCATGCACTCTCATCCCTCACAGAACAACAAAGATTGATTGAGTACTGGGGTTTAACGTCCCAAAACCACGATCTGATTATGATAGACGCCGTAGTGGAGGGCTCCAGAAATTTCGGCCACCTGGGGTTCTTTAACGTGCACTGACATCGCACAGTACACGGGCCTCAACATTTCGCCTCCATCGAAATGCAGCCGCCGCAGCCAGGATTCGATCCCGCGACCTTTGGATCCGCAGCCGAGTACCATAGCCACCAGACCACCGTGGCAGGGCATGAACAACAAAGAAAAACACCAGTTGATGTGCTGGAAATTGAACTCAGAGCAGCCCGCTTCACGACGAAAGGTGGCCAGTGCTCTACCACTGCGATGATACTGCACACGCCCGACGCTGTACGAACGTACCTTATATTTCTTCTTTCTGCGACACTCTCGTCCGGCTCAGTGCGAGTGCATCCAGGCATATGTTGCCTGGAACAGTGCCGCTATCCATGAGAGGCGAAGTGAGCCACTGCAGCTTTACTTCACCTCTCCTAGATGGCGGCACCACTCCAGGCGCGTTCCAAAGTCTGCCTCGATGTATGCGTGCAGAGCCGCACGTGCATCAGAAAAAAGCGCGATAAGAAAGAACAATGTTGGTTCATACAGCTTATATGTGCCGATAGCGCAGTGGTATTGCACCAGTCACCTTTCGTCATGGGTAGTGTTCCCCTGCCGACCACTCTTCGAGCATGATGGCAGCAAGAACACTACTGCATCAGGCACCCAAGAACGGCAACAACGTTGACAGGTCAATGTGGCGCAAGTAAATATGACTGATACCTCTGTCGCGCGGGTTGTGCTATGGACTGTGTCCAGTTATTAGGTAAACTATGTGAGTTACCACAAGGGGTTGGTCGACATTATGGAGGCAATGCATGGCCGTGGGTTCATCCACGACAAACGCTGCCGTACCAGCGAAACACCGATAGCAATGGGCAAGTTTACCTAGATGTAACAATTAACATTCACCTGATTATGCAAAGCCACATTTCCCTTTCATGTTATACCAATACTTTTGACAGAGGGATCAGCCACATTTTTTGCTGGTTTTCTTAATGTATTTTTTAATATTAGAAAGGCAGCTGACAGCAACGTCCCATATGTATGAACATATGCTTCATATTTCCTGCAGAAGTCCCACAGTTTCAAGTCCACTATTCTACCTGATTCATGAAGACAGTGTGGGAGTAGCCTGGCTCTGTAAGTCTTGACACCGGTAGCTGTCCATCAAGGCCCACCACGTACCTGCAGTGTTACAATACACTTATGTTTTCTCCTGGTGGAATCACAAAGCAGATGAAAGATGAGTGATATTTGAAAGAAGAACTAACTGGGGCAGCACGTCACTCAGCATTGTAAAAATGCTGACGCCAGCGTTCCTGTTACAGCCCAGTTTCGAAATAGGGGCACCAAATGAACTGAAATGCAATCACATCACAGCCACAACATATGCAAATGTGCAAACAATGTTTGGGGCCTTCATTGCACACACTGCTTTGCTCGTAAAACAAGATACCACAAACTCTTTCCAGGCACTGTATGGCAACAAACACAGTGGTAAATAATGAGGAAATAGCTCTTTCCTTACAACAAACACTGTTGACTTATAGCATCTAGTAGGCAAATAAGCAATGCTACCAGCCATTGCACTCACTATCACAACACATCTTGTGCAGATGAACAAAGATCCAGCAGCCTGTCCTGATTTTAAACTGTCTTAAATTTGCACTTTAGCCCAGCTTTATTTTTTCAACGGATTTGTTACATCCCCTGGTTTTGCGACAACCCGCATTTTACAACGGATTAGTCCGGCCCCGGCGAAAGCCCCATAGACACAATGCATTAAAAACCTTAATTATACGATGCGATCTTACGCCGAACCCGCGTTACACGACGATCCACGTGAAGCAGGGTGACCAAACGGCGAAGAAAAGGGAAGTGCCCGTGGGCGTCTTTCTTCGCACCGGCTCTTTGTCACCCCTCCGCATGCCAAGCGCTCGGGAAGCGAGGTCGTTTCGTCTTCCCCTGGCCCTCCTAGCGGCCGCCGGCGCCGTGAGTAGCGGCATAGAGTGGCGCGGTTGTCTCTTACCCCATTCTTTTCACCCTTTCCGATAAACCATCTCTCTCCCGCTCTCCTGCGGTCTCCCTCCTGTGATAACGAAAAGCAAAGTGGCTGACACAAAGGCAGACATCGCGGCAACAACCATGAAGCGCTAACCATAGCAGACGACGCACGAAGCACCTGCCGGAGAAGGCCACCGCATCACCACACGCAGCAGCCAGTAGCGGCAGCACGTTCCCCCACCCTCTCGAGGAGCGCGCGCTTGGCGCAATCGCAGCTTCGCATCCAAGCGCGCGATATTCGAATGCCCCCGCGAGCCCCCCAATCATGCGCGAACCAAGCTTCCACCATACCATGCCACCACCGCTCCCGCCGACGGCGGTGGAAAAATTCCCATGACCCCCCCCCCCCTTTCACGAACAAAACAAAACCAAAATGGCACCAGTCGGTTGAATGGCACGTGAACGGCGCTCGCCTGAAGTTGTGCTGTTTCGTAGAGTGTTTGAGTGGCACAGCAGCTGCCGCTGCTCGTAATATATTTGATATGAAGTAGTTTTAGGACGAATTAGGTGCTAAAAATTACAGGAGGGGTAGTTTATGACACATACAGTGCAAATATGTAGTTTTCCGAAAAGCGTGTTTTTCGCGATTTTTCGACTTTCAAAGGCCACATCCCCACTTAAGCGTGTGCCATGTTTCGCTACGGCTATTGCGAACCACACCAGCGGATTGTGGCACACTCAAGGGCATAAATTTTTCTGTTCGGATTTTACGACGCCCACATTTTACAACGCTTTTTCGCGGTCCCGAGAACGTCGTATAATCGGGGTTTCACTGTATGCGCATTCTGGCACTAATTCTAAAGCATGATTGTAATTTTAAACTCATGAGATTTTGCCAGATTGCTGAATGTTACCTTTGTTTTTGGCATATTCATACTTAGTCCTACTTTAATATCTTCACAGTTCATGTCCTTAATCACTTTTTTTAGGTGCGGAGCACCATAGTGTTTGGCCTGCGGCGTATCTCTGCTGTCGTCACAGTGGGATCATCCTGAATGCAGTGCAGTCAGACAGCGTGTGTGCATTTGTGGGCCGATCCTAGACGCAGTGCACCCGGACAGTGTATGTGTGGGTTGTCGTGTCAGAAGCAATTCTAACGAGTTTCTGCTAATGCGACCAGGCTGTGGCGTTTAGCGTCGTCGCCGTGGCCATGGTAAAGCAAGCCCAGTAGCAGCAACTGACATTTTCCTTGGAAACACCGGTGCATCACCGCATGCTTCGCACCTTCTCAGGTTTTGCATTAGTGGAGCTGCATCTTGTGCACTGTGTCACGTAGAAAAACGCTGCGTCTTGCTGCGCCAACATATCTGTACATCGGTGATGGTTGCACGGTCACTGCAACTGCAGAACTCCTCCGTTCTGCTTTCGTGCAACGCAATGAATATGCTGTGCCTCTTTCATCCACGACACTGTACGTCAAAGACCACTCGATAATGCTTTCTGCTAATGCGTCCAGGCTTTCAGCGTCTAACGTTGTCGTAGTGGCCACAGTAAAGCAAGCCCATTAGCAGCGACTGACATTCCCTGTGGGAAACACCAGTGCATAACCGCATGCTTCGCACCTTCCCAGGTTTCATGTTAGTAGAGCTGTCATGGTTTTTTTCTTTTCTTTTCTTTTTTTTACAATTGGCCACTGTCATAGCTGAGGGGTACTATATCATCTGCAAACCTAGGTTGTCGAGGTATTCTCCGTCGACCTTCATTCCTGTTTTGTCCCAACTTAAACATCTGAACACTTCCTCTAAGCATGCGTTCAACAACAATGAAGAGATTGTATCTCTTTGCCTGACTCCCTTCTCGATCACAATTTTGCTGCTTTTTCTCATGGGAAAGCTAAGTAGCTGTAGAATCTTTGTGCACGCTGGCTAAACTCTCCTCTGAGCCAAATGCTTTTTGTAGTCAAAAGCCACGTAAAGGGGTTTGTTAAAGTATTCAGCAAATTTCTCAATTGCAGTAGAATCTCAATGATACGATAACAGTTGATACAAATTTCACGATAATACAAATTTTAGAAACATCCTGAACGAACGAAGTTCGTTCTAGATGTTTCTATGACTTGGAGTCATAGAAACATGACTTGGAGTGGTCCCACTGCATTGCCAGTGGCATAAATTTGTGTATACTGCACAAAAAAAAAAAAAAAAGAACCCCTCTGCGTATGGCTTTGCTTCGTTTGTGAATAAGCCTCAGATGCATGCCCACTGAAAAGATACTATAAGAGAGAGAGAGAGAGAAGTAAACTTTATTGTTGAACAGATGCTCGTCCTCAGCCCAGGACACTGCATCTCGATCTGCCCACCAGGTGGGGCTGGTCTTCCCACTGCTCTGGAGTCGGTGGTCGAGGGACTGGAGGCAGTGTCGAGTTGACCGCACGCTCCCATACCATATGGTAGAGAGTGCATGACCATTTCTTGCATGCATACTCGTAGGTAGTAAGGTGGATAGCATGCAGCAGCGTTCCGTGAGGAAATGTGTTTGTTTGCAGCTGTCGCCATACAACGGCATCCTCCCTCGTCAATTTGCGGTGCGGTGACAAATATTTTCTTCTGCCAAGTCTGTAATGTGCGAGGATGTCGTTGAACAGTCTGGGCACACTTTCGTCAGGGTACCCAATGGCACGAAATGCTGACAGGTTATCCCAGAAGGGTGTGTTCTCACGCTACGGCGTGTGCCCCCGCGTTCCTCGCCAGGGACTCATGCCCTAGAGTCCGGAATATAAAATCTGGGAGTTCCTTCATCCGCTTTAGGATGTCTAATGCTGGAGCACTTATCCTGCCAGGTCAGCAATGCCTACAGGTCACCTGTGAGTCCATAAGGATGACTAGCTGCTCCTTAACGGCAAGTGCCGTTTCTTCGGCAGAGTCCGCATCCCAGGTGAGAACCGAAGATGAAGAAGCAGGCCAAGATAACCTATCTTTTTCACTGCAAATAAAACATTCTGTTGTATTGTGTGTGTGGAATTAGTTGTCATTCTTGAATGCGCTGATTGCAGGTGATCAACCGCCACTGGTAAGGTCTCGGGGCCTGTATTTATTTTATATCGAATTTTTCATATATCCAACTAATTCGCGATCCCCTTCGAGTGCGATACATCCGTGTTCGACTGTATACACGCATTCTTGCATTCTCCTAGCACTTTTCCTTGCTTGCTTGACTAGTTCTTCACTTGTCCTGAAACATACGTTGCCGCGCTTAAACACCAAGTGTGCAGCCGCTATATCAAAAGCATGCAGAATGTAGACAAATTCAGCATAAAGGTTTGTTTTTGCTCTTCATGACACTTTGCCAGCACGCCGTCACAACAGAGCATTGAAGCTGTCTTATCTTGCGGATATTACATTTCAATTTTTCTTGCTTTTTGCTTAAAAACCGAGCCCGTTCAGTGCAGATATGTAGTGTGAAACACGACACAGTATGCGGCAAGCCCAACTTCAACACTGCCTCATCTTATTTCCGAGTGCCTTGAGCGGTACTCTGAATGAACACGAGACACATTTGCTCAACTTCATCTTGCAATTTTATTACAAAGAAAGCCATTTCAGTTTCTTGCTTACAATGATGTACTGTACACTGCTTCATTTGTGATTGCCAATAAACATTGTATGCTTACTTGTTTAGTGTTTTTACTGCCAGTTGAGGCCTCTCGGCCACCTGGTGACATAATATGAAGGTTTGTATGCACATTAGAGTACCCTACATGTGAATACTGCCTCGAAAGGGCAGCGAGCGAGCACCGCGACCAGGCGTAAGCACCAGGGATGCAGCGGTGATATTGCATATAAACAATGATGATGATAGTACATGCAGCACCACCCTTGGCCCCATATTTTAGTTCAGGACGCCACGGCTACCCTTATTTTCGTTGCACAAGTTTCTACGCAATGTTTGATGGACAAAAAGAAATGCTTCACTTTTGTGACCATTACGTCTATGTTTTCTTTTCAAGCATTTTTCAGGTACTACCTGGAGCACAACTGTAACACACTGAAGACATCCTGCAAAGAAATACCTGACCCACAAAAATAGTCACCTGCGAAATTGAAGACGAAATTGGGGACAAAAGAGGTAGTTTTCCTGTAACAGTGATATCGGAAATATATATATATATGTGTGCATCACTCATTCCCGCACTCTTTATCGTTGCATGGGTGTTGCCACACTGTGGCCCTTCTGTGTGACTGTAGGCACTGACTACAGCACCTGCAGGCCAATACAGAACCAATACACCTGTACTACTCCAATAGGCAAATACAGAACCAATGCACATATAGCTCTAATAGGGAAATACAGAACCAATACACCAATATAGCTCCAAAAGAGAAATACAGAGCCAATACACCAATACAGTAGCTCTAATAGGTAAATACAGAACCAATAGACTAATGCCAATAGGTGTCAATAATCTGACAGGCTACTGGTTTTTCTATTGCTAGCAAGGGGCCCAGTTCACCTTCCCTGTTGCATAATATTAGGATGGGCACTGATATGAAAAGGTGAAATGGACTCACAGGTGCCTCTCCAAAGGTGTGTCCTTGAGGCCTACAAAGTAGATAAGCCGCCTGCTCTCGTCCACCCATACCTGCAGTGACAGCATGCGCACCTTATAATACATACTGCAATTGCGCAGGCCTGTTTGCAGTACTGTGGTCAGTAGGAGCAATTCGAGTAAACATAGTTGTACCTTCATATTAAAAAATAAAAACTCTGTACTGCAACAAATTACCAGGTAAAATACTCTATAGCCCAGTAAAACAAAGCCAGTTTTAAAAACCAGAGATCCTTATATTACAATGATTATTTACTTATTTATTCTCTTGTATACTCATTTGTTTGTTTATTTCAACACCTTCAGTGCCTAAATGTGTTACACAAGGTAGTGAAGAAAACAGGAACAAAGGTGTCTTCAGGAATGAGCACATACAATAATTGTTAATGGTGACGACAAAGATGGGCAAGTGATTCCATTTGTTATCTGTTTTCAGAGTACCGTATTTACTCTATTCTAAAGAGCCCTCAATTCTAACGTGCACCCTTTCCCGCGACCCAAAAATTTAAAAAAAAAATAGAAGAAGAAGAAGCGAGAGAGACATCGACTGTAACGCGCTCCCATTTTTCGTGACACAGAAGAAGGTCCCTAGTCATCAACCTTCTCACATTCATAAAAACAAATGCCGTACTTGCGTAATGAATGCACTCGCATAATAAACGCACCGCCAACTTTGAACCCCCGTAGTCCCTCGAACGGCCGCGCTATGGCTTTCCCGCTTCACTCGATCCCCGGTGTCTCGAACACATTCGGCGTGCCGATTCATAACTCCTGCGTCCCGATAAAACTGTCACACGTTGCCGGGAGTAGCCGCGGGCAAGCGGCGATAACATCATTTACTCGCAGCGCTGCATTCCTCCGTGTTATCGCAGCTCCCTCACGCCCGCTCCCGCGTGTTGCCATGCATGCTGCGCAGGCTGGCGCAGATAAGCCTAAGCATGGTCGGGGCGTGGTCCCCAAGATTGCCGCGATGCAATCTCGGACGTCATGCAGCGCACACAGCTGAGAGGCTCAGGTGGCTCAGGCTCAGCACAGATATGAGGGAGAAATGCGATGATCAGCCGTTTTGCGTGCTGTGATGGGAAACATCTCCCGCTACCACTACCTGCGAACGCTACCGAAAGCTGGTGCGGCAGGGCGTCTCAGAGATTGCATCGCCGATGTAGCGACCTTAGTTGGCCGCAAGACAGCCAAGACGGCGCAGCATTAAGCATTATCAGCCTACGCATCGTGTGTGTCGTGGCGTCGTTCAACACAGGACTGGCGGCGACATAGAAACTACAGAAACTGTGCGCGCCAAAGACCGCCGTGCCACTAGTTCGTTTTTCCACCGGTGACCATTCGACAGTGCCCAAACCTCGTAGGAGGCGGCCATTTTGATGCCAACGGCAATATGATAATGGTGTCATTCATTCGCACTCGATTCTAACGCGCATACAATTTTCGGATCCGTTTTATCGGAAAAAAAGGTGCACGTTAAATTTGAGTAAATACGGTAAATGAATCAGAAAGCAAATTACTATGACAAAGGGGACTTCAAGCTTATGGGAAATAAAAGACAAATAAAAAAGCTAAGTTCATTTTCTAGATGGGAATCATGAAGAAACTTTAGCTTCCCATGAATCGCGCGCTTGCTGTGATTGTTTGCGGGAGTGCCATTATCACTTTCTGTTATGCGCAACGCGGGCCACATTTATCTTGCGTGTCACTTTGGGAACCGTGTCGATCATTCATGAAACTTGGCATGCCTGACGCGTACATTTGAGTGACTTCTGGAATTCCAGAGATAATGTGAGAACGCGTTATGATGTGTGTATAAAAGCCGATGCATTGTGCCGCTAGTCAGTCTTTCTATCGACCGACGACTGTTCACGCCACTGTTACTGTGAATTGTGAATGACCTTGTTTTGCTGGGCACAAGTTCGCCCAATAAACAGTTCGCCTGACATCACCTTGAGTCCTCTGTGCTTCGTCTCAATGCTGCATGTGTCACGACCACGTGACATCTGGTGGAGGTGCTTCTCGGTCCATGTACCGTACGCCCACGTCCAGCCGTGAGCCAAGCCCAAGCCGCCAAGAGGACGACTCCAACCCGGTCCTTCGATTTAGTCGCAGACAACAAGGACTCCCGCCAGAATACCTGCCGGCAACCATGGTCATGAACCTGCCCAAAGAGCCGCCCACCTTCCGCGGATCGTCTTACGAGGACCCGGAAAGCGGGCTGGACATCTACGACCGCGTCGCAGCCCTAAACAAGTGGGACCCTGACTGATAAGCTGCACCATGTATATTTCTACTTGGAAGGCGCCAGCAAGGACTTGGTTCGAGAACCGTGATTCAGCGCTTTGAACCTGGGATGACTTCTGTGCTGCTTTCCTGCCCACTTTTACAAGCGTCGTGCGCTAGGAAAGAGATGCATCACTGCTTGAGACTCGGGTGCAGCTCCCCAACGAAAACGTAACGATCTTTACGGAGGAGCTGACGCGACCTTTCCGCCACGCCGACGCCGACATGTCTGAGGACAAGAAGGTTCGCCTGCTTATGCGAGGAGTGAAGCAGGAGCTCTTCACCGGACTAATCAGAAACCCGCCAAAGATGGTTCAAGAGTTCCTCTCTGAGGCTACCACCATTGAGAAGACCATTGAGACGCGCATGCGGCAATACAATCGCCGCATGTGCCCAGACACCGCAGAAGTCCAAGGACTCTGCCGCGACGACCTACGCTAGACCATATGAGCTGCTGTTCGCAAAGAACTGCGCCGTATGTTCCCATTGTCACAGCCCCAAGTCGCCTCTCTTGAAGATGTTGTTCGCAAGGAAGTACAGCACTCACTGAGCATTCCCCAACCACTGCAGCCCCAACCGGAGGCGATGACCTATGGCGCTTCTGCATGCCGACCTGCCGCCGCTCCTTGCCCATGCCAGGACCCAACGCCTCCGCAGTTTCGCCGCCAGCCACCACCGCCACCTCCAACGCCATCCCGCTCGCCAGTAACCCAGCGTGCGCCAAGGAAAACTGACGTTTGGTGCACCCCGAACCACCACTCACTATGCTACCACTGTGGCGAAGCTGGGCACACCTACCGCTACTTCCAATACCGTGAGATGGGACTGCATGGCTTCGACGTGAACGTGCCGGGTTTGCGCCCAGGTGAGCGACCCTGCGACATCGCCGACTACATCGCCGGATCGCAGTGGCAACAACGACGACCATCCCGTTCACCTTCGCCTGGCCGCTACTGTCTCCCTGGATCACCGCCAGTACACCGGCCCTATCTGGGACCGATCTCCAAGCCCCTTCCGGGAAACTAAAGGCAGCAACTGATGGAGGTGTGCTTGCTGCACGACGCAATTCCGAAGATCCTCCGCCGCCACCTCCGACGATGACGACCACGAAGCCCGAACCCTCCCGACGTAGTCTGAGCACGCCGCCTGACCAGAGTCTTCACGAGAAAGCCTCACCGCCAACGCGACATAGCAGTGCCGGGGCAAGCCGACGCAGTCGTGATCCGACACCCCGACCTAACCGGAACGCCAGATGATGAACCACCGACCTCGATGTGATTATCGACAGCCACAGCGTCACCGCCTTAGTCGATACCGGCGCCTAATACTCTGTCATCAGCGGTCTCTTCGCCGCCAAGCTGAAGAACGTAAAGACTGCCTGGGAAGGACCAGAAATCCGAACAGCAGGGGGCCACCTTATAACACCGATTGTAACCTGCACGGCAAGAGTCACAATTGACACCCAGACGTATTCGGTGAGTTTTGTGCTCCTGCAGCAATGCTTGTGAGACGTCATTTTAGGCATGGATCATCACGGCGCAGATTGACCTAAGATCCAGGTCAATCATGCTGTCCATGGATAACGCGACGCTGTCAGACTGCACCGTCGCTTATCATGCTTTGAATGTGACAGAAGAGAAGGTAACCGTCCCGACATTGTCCAGCGTCATCATTTCCGTCAGCACCAAAGTGCCTACCAACTTATGAGGCATCATCAAAGGCGACCAGCACTTGCTCCTAAACCGTCAGATGTGCATCGCAAGAGGCATATCCAAGCTGCCTTACGGCGAAACCAACGGTAACGAACTTCAGCAACAAATACAGGCATCTGAATAGGGGTACAATGGTAACGCAGCAAAGTGAGTTTGTGGAAGTAAGCAATGCCTTTGCCCTCACCGATTCTCCAGGCAGCAACAGAAGGAGCTCAAGGCCTTACTCCAGCAATACAAAGACTGCTTCTTGTCGTCATCGAGGCTTCGTCAGACCCCTCTCGCGAAACATCGCATCATAACCGACGAATATGCCCGTCCTCTCCGTCAGGGCCCCTACCGAGTCTTCGCACGGGAACGCGAGGCCATCAAGCAACAAGTCGACGAAATGCTGCGTGACGACATCATTCAGCCGTCTGCGAGTCCGTGGGCGTCACCCGTGGTGTTAGTGAAGAAGAAGGATGGAACCCTACGTTTTTGCGTCGATTATCGTTGCCTGAACAAGATCACGAAGAAAGACGTGTATCCTCTCCCACGGATAGACGATGCTTTGGATTGACTCTACAACGCAAAGTATTTTTCGTCGATGGGCCTCAAAGCCGACTACTGGCAAATCGAAGTAGACGAGAGAGACCGAGAGAAGACTGCCTTCGTAACACCAGACGGCCTGTTCGAGATTAAGGTCATGCCCTTTGGTCTTTGCATCGGAGCCTGCGACGTTCCAACGGGTTATGGACACAGTACTGGCAGGCTTGAAGTGGCAGACTTGCCTCGTCTACTTGGACGACGTAGTCGTATTTGCTTCCAGCTTCGACAAACACCTCCGGCGCCTTGAAGCTGTTCTTAGGTAATCAAAGCCTCCGGACTTACCCTGAAGCCAGAAAAATGGCGCTTCGCATACGAGGAGCTGTTGTTCCTGGGCCACGTTATTAGCAAGTCGGGAGTACGCCCTGATCCGCAGAAAACAGCCGCGATTGCCGACTTTCCTCCGCCCACCGAAAAGAAAGCAGTACGCCGATTTCTTGGTCTCTGCGCTTATTACAGGCGCTTCGTCAAAAACTTTTCACGGATCGCTGAGCCACTGACGTACCTCACGAAGGCAGACGTTGACTTAAAATGGGAAACACCGCAAGTTGAGGCATTTCGAGAACTAAAGCGACACCTGCAAACGCTGCCAATATTCGCGCACTTCGACGAAGAAGCCAACACCGAAATTCACACGGATGCAAGCAGCACAGGGCTCGGTGCCGTGCTCGTGCAGAGGACCGACAGACTTGAAAGGGTCATCAGTTATGCTAGCCAGTCACTTTCGACGGCACAAGCGAATGACTCCACCACGAAAAAGGAATGCCTTGCCATCATCTGGGCTGCATTAAAGTTCCGCCCCTGCCTGTACGGCAGGCCTTTCAAAGTTGTGAGTGACCACCACGCCTTGTGTTGTGATGTTTGTGATGCTTTTCATCTCTCAGCCCATCACAGTTTCACTTGTCACATGTGATCACAATGCTCACACACTCATCGCCTTTCATAGCAGCCATGCATCGTTGGCCTGCCTTCAACCCAGCATGCATTCACAGACTGCATCACATTTCACTGCATAGCGAACACACCTGTTCCGCACAATGGTTCCAAAGTGTGCACTGAGTGCATCCTCCGCACTCAGCATGCGCTTTGGGCCCATCTTACTGCCATGTGACAATTATCATACCACATGGGTGAAGCATGCACTTTTAATGAAGACAAAGTGGGGAACACGTAATACCCGACACTGTCATGCCTTTCATGTTCCTCCCCTTTGTCATCGTCAAAAGTCCGCCGCTTCAGCTACATGGCATAATGATTAATCACCGACTCACCCAGCCTTCAACCTTACTGAACTTCATTTCCATGTAGTAATGTTGCAAGCAAGCCAACGGAGTGCCACACATCACAGACATGTCTTCAAGTTTCTCAAGAGTGTGGAATTGGGCTTGTTGGTACTGCATAATTGGGTACTTAGCGCAAACACTTTTCACACCAATCGTTCCAAAACTTCGATACAGGCAACACCTCAAGACCAGTCAGCAAGGCTGCAGAAGCGTGACGCAGTTTCGTATATACACGGTGTTTCCCGCAACTTGAAAGAGGTAGGAGCACGAGGCAATGCTAAGGTTGTTTTCTCCGCCCCTAAAAAACTGTCCTACTTCAGTAAACTGCACGTATCAAAAGCAACTCAGGATTGCTCTAAGAAGGATCCCTTTGTTACATGTGCGAAAAATGTTGTCTACCTTATAGCTTTGTCATGTGGCAAGCAGTATATCGGGCAAACAGGCCACTGCATTAGAGTTAAGCTCCTAGAACATGCTTGCAAAGTAAAAAATGGCCGTGACGGTTACAGCACCTTACACTGCAGCACGTGTGGCTGCAATCCGCATTTTCGCCAGACCACCATGGTAGCAAGAAACCAAAATAAACTGACAAGAGAAATAATCGAGGCAGAGTGGATTAATAGATTAGGGCCAAATTGCGTCAGCACTCCCTCCCTTGGACTGTGCAAAAAAGAGCTCAATTTTTTTACATTGTAAGATGTTCGCGCATGACATATGTGTGCTTCCTGTTCGCTTTTGTTGTTTTTGCTTTCCGAGGCTATATATATGTATGCTCTCAGAAATAAAACGTTGAAAGTTAACGCTCATCAGTGTCCCTTCTCAGTCCTGTGTGAAAAGTGTTTGCGTTAAGTAACCAATTTTGAGTTTCTCACAACACATCCACGTGGTGCATGAGGCAGGCAATGCTTTAAGCAAGAAGACATCTGGAATGCCAAAGGAAAAGTTAAACAAACATTCACTTTAACAAGGTACTCACATCCTTCTCAGACACCTCCCATTCCCCAGAGGTGAGCTGCGTTTTTGAAACAAGACGGTCCGAGCCTGAAATTGATGCAAAAAGGATCATTTGTGTCAGGTAACTTAAGGCTCTGATGACACCATCTGCCAAGGCAACACGAAAATTAGCCTATTGCAAGCCATCATGTCACCATACAATGGCCCAAGGCAGTTCACAATAAGTGACATCTATAAACAATATATTCACACAAGTAAAATCAGACTACTCAGGATTGCAATGGACAAGACAAATATGTCACAGTTATCTTAAGCTTAAATCATACAACAGTTGTGCAAACAGTGACAGAATAAAAATTCGCGAATCCACCATACCTTAGTACTTAAAGAAAACACATCTGTCCTCATCTTCGTTCTGCACACAACAAAAGAAGAAAAGAATTCTGTAACATTAAAACAACTTCGGACTATAATCTGATTGATCTGAAAATAAAGTTGACATTCTTCTTCTTTACGACAGGTACGAAATGAAGCTGGCAAAGGCGCACGACTTCATAAGTGTATACTGCACAGCAGCAGCGGTTCAGTCACAAATATTGCATGGTGGGAAGTTGGGTGCTGATGATGTCAAGTGTTGTCTTATGCATGATATGCTACAGTAAACTGGAATTTCTGGAAAAGCAAGTGCCCCATATGGGCCTATCCCTTTCTCTCTCTCTCTCACCCCCCTCCCCCCACGGAAGTACGTTACAAACAGATTTCTTGGTGGACCTGGCATAAAACAACTTCATGTTTAAAAAAAACTGCGCCACACACAGCTATGTCACTAAACAGCAATGCATCATCTGAAAAGATAAGCTTTTCACCACCATACATCTCACTTATTTTGTTGCAATGCAAGCCCGATGGTAACATGCTACGATAACTGTTAATTTCAAGTGGACCACCTTCATCTTATTTACATACAGCTTCCATGCTTTTCATCCTCACTTGCTTTACACAGAAAAAGAATAAACCACACGCTTGCTACACATGACCGCATTACAACAGCAGCAAGTGTGACTAATGGTGATTGTGGTGATCACCGTGATCCAACGAGTTTCCACAAATACACAGCCAATGTTGTATGCATCGTGCACTTCACAATGAGAAATAAAAAAACAAACACACAGAGCAGAAGAAAAGGGAGTGAGTTGTTGCAGGTCCACAAAATACGAGGAGCACAAACTGGAAACAAATTTACACCTTATGTGTTTATGCGCAGACTGAACGAAGCCAAGCTCCAAATGTTACACTATGGTTCAATCACAACTAAAGTACCTGCAAGGCGTTAACTATTGTCTAGCGGTTCAAGCAAGGTTTCACACAGGGTCTTTTAAGAAAAATGTCAGTGTTACTTAGAATGAGCAATGCCTGACTAATGGGCCAGCACCCTCCTTTTTAATATGGTGTTCCTCGCATATTTCCCAAGTGAACTTGTCTGAACGGTGGAACAAGAGAAAGGTACTGGGAAGAATAGAAGCATGCACGATCCCTGCAATGTAAGCCCAAATGACTAGAAGAAAAAAATCCGGGCCATTAACTGCACCTCTATGTTTACTGAGGCACAAGCTCAAGCACCTACCTGCCTGCCTCACATAAATACAGTCGCATGATGCTGTAAACCAGTGGTTGTGAAACAGGGTTCAATGGGCCTCTGGGAGTCCACGGAACACATGCATGCAAAATCAGTTTCTTGGTGTTTGTACTGCATATGTTTGTATGTTTAGTGATGGTAGATGATTAGTTCTCGTGTCATGCTGTAACACATTTGCACTGATCTGTATTGTTTCTAGCCATGTTTGTGCATGCTTGTTTAGCTGCCAATTTTTCTTAAGCATATATATCTATTTTTTTTTTATAACCCTTGGCTCTGATGTAACAAAATCCTCTTGCGGGCTAGATGGTTCATGTCGAACGGGTAGTGCTCCTTCCTGTGCTCCTTCCTTCCTTCATACTCACACAGCACACTACCCGCTTGGCTCTGACTTGGTCACTGAACCACAGCTGTCATTCTGCTAGCGCACCGAAGGAATGTAAAAGCTAGTTGTCCAAGCTTTCGTGGGGTCTTTTCGAGGAACAGATAATGTCAAACTCTTGGAATTTTCCCGGTGATTGCCTTTTGTGCATCTACGACTTGGAACTGGGGAAATCTCATGTCACTAGATGAAAATGACTTCTACAAACGAATGAGCCTGCTCACTCGACTGCATTTATGTATCGAGTGGACATCGAGGGGCTACAAGCAAATAATATTTTATGAAAGAGAAAATTAGCATCCACCCGTTTTGTAGCGCAAGGCTACAAGGAAATCCATACGGATTTCTCAGAAATGAAAGCTTCCTAGTTGCCGAAAAATTCGTCCTAGTCCGGGGTTTGAACCTGCGACCAACACCTGTCCAGGGCGCTTGCTCTGCCAAATGAGCTAACCAGGAGGCTAGCGATTGATGGCACATGGGTGAATCGATCGACAGCTTGAAGCAAAAGAACATGAATTTTCCCTTTCATAAACGTTACTCCACCTTGCGGGTTTCTGCTGAACTCATTTGCCAAATAATATTTTAAACAATAAACAATTCATTACTGCAATTATTATGGTCTTCTTTCAGGTGTATTACTTTATGTTTTGCTAAAGAATTCAACTGATGTACTAGTTGTTCTCAGTAGCTGAGCTATCCATATTTGCACGAAAGCAGCCTAGAGCATTGCCGGCCATATTTGCAACTCTACCAAGTTGTCTTGGTAACATGGGTAGCAAAAGTCAGACAAAATTGCAGTCAGTCATGACTGCTATCATACTAAATACAATTTTTATTGAGACATGACATATCTACTAATCAAGTTTAACCACACACACTGTCGCTTCACTTATTCATTTTAATATCCTACACATCGTGATTGCCATCACTGGTAAATGGAATTTTGTTCTGCTATGTAGCAGTGCCCAGCACTTAATGTCATTTAATGCACTGAATGTCATAGATACAAATGGAAAAAAACCTCCTCATGCGATGGGAGTACTCACCATGTCCCGATGCCAGCGGCAGGGCTGTGCAGGGAGCCTGGCCATCTGCTCGCAGCCGCAGGAGGTAGAGATGCCGGAAGCCAGATTCCTCACTGGCCCAGAGAAGGCGCAGCTCCTGAGGAGACTCTGGCCGCAGGAAGATGAGCACGTCATGCACCTGCAAGCAGTGAGGTTTTCCTAACAATGCCTGTCGGCTCTTAATGTACCATCAAGGACATCTACAAAGGGCAAGAATGCTGATGAGGGAGATACGTACAATCTCCCCATTCAACCAGACAAGGCTTGCTACGTGACATATGGCATGGCAGAGCCATAGAGTTTCTTACCATTACCTAGACGGACAACTGGTGCTGAAACGCTGCTGTATGCATGGGAATGCTGGGATGTGTTGGATTCGGATTGGCATCATCCATGAGGAGCGCAAACATCGCAAAGACGCATCTGGCTTGAATGCCTTTCGTACATCACAATGATAATTTGCACTGAAGAAGCCTGTAACAAGCTATTTCTTACTTAGCGTTAATAAAAAGGAAGTTTTATTTATATTTGAGAACTGTTACATAAAACTCAAAAACTAGTGACTGGCCGCTAAAGTTGGATGACAGATGACAATGTCAACGCGCTTAATTCACATCTGTCCGTCTGTTTCTTTTTTATTGCCATTTGATTATGCCCTGCAAGAAAGTAGCATTTTATTGTAATATGTAACACGTGTGAATGAGATCCGTTTACAATGGTTTTGTTTTACAGAAGCTGTATTTATGCAGCTGTATCCATATATAAGTCAAAGCCCCGCTCAACGCCAGCCAACACGTATGCCATAATTGTCATATCTGCACAGCAACTCAAACTCACATAGAAGGTGCCACCCCACTTTTCTCTAGGTAACTGCAAGAAACTAGGGGTGGAGCCAAGCTCCGAGCCAGGCGACTCCATGATGATGTTTGTGGGGCACTCAGTTAACAAAGGACACAGTACACTGTTGTGCAAATAGACAAAAAAGGGCATTCATTTGAACCTTTATATAGTAAAGCCGGTACTTGAATTAAACAGCATCATGGCACTACAACCTGATGTGCAACTGATGACATTCAACTGACCACAACCAGGGATAAAACCAAGTAAAGTTTGGCCCCTTCAGAAATGTAAACCTATTTATCGCAGACAGGGGTATACTCAGACGCTCGGGATAGTCCTTGTGGGAAAGACCCAGTGCCATTCCAGTTGTGCACATCACCCACTCGCAAGGCTAAAGGAGGCCCATGCATCCTTTCCATCAGATAGGGCCACCACAACCACCATCGGAGCACTGGTGCCATCCTAACACCACTGTGTCGGCCAAAGCTTGTCGCCGCAGGATGTGAGCCTGCTGGCATATTCATGTTTTAAAGCAAAAGCTTTTCAAGGACAGAAGAATTTGACAGGACGGGCTTAACCCAGAAATGAATTTTTATTGAACAGAATAACATTTAAAAGCACAATAACATATAAAAGCACATGCCATCATCATCATCATATCTTATGTACACTGCAGGACGAAGGCCTCTCCCAATGCTCTCCATCCTTTCCTGTCCTGTGCGACCTGAAGTTCCTAATTTCGTCACTCCGTCTTACTCTCTGTCGTCCACGGCTGCGCTTACCCTCTCTTGGTATCCATTCCGTCGTTCTAACTATCCATCGGTTGTCTAGCCTTCTCATCATATGGCCTGCCCATGTCCATGTTTTCTTCTTCACTTCGACTGTTATGTCAGCTACCCCTGTCTGTTCTCTAACCCAGTTGGCTCTCTTCCTATCTCTTATAGCAACACCTATCATTTTTCGTTCCATTGCCCGCTGTGTGGTTCTTAACTTCCTTTCTAGGTTCTTTGCAATTCTCCAAGTTTCTGTCCCATATGTCAGTACTGGCAAAATACAGTAATTATATAATTTCTGCTTGAATGATAATGGTAAGTTTCCGTCCATGAGTTGGGAGTGTCTACCGTATGTGTGCTATCCCATGCTTATTCTTCGGTGTATTTCTTTTACATGAGTAGGTTCTCCTGTCAGTAGCTGTCCTAGGTAAGTGTAATCTTGTACAACTTCTTATGTCTGGTTTTCAATTGTGAAGGCACGTTTTTTTCGCCGTGCCACCTATCATTACTTTTGTTTTCTGCATGTTCATCTTTAGTCCTACCTTAGCACTTTCCTGGCGTAAGTCTACAATCATCTTCTGTAGTTCGTCGCCATCATTGCTGGAGAATACTATGTCATCTGCAAATCGTAACTTACTTAGATATTTGCCGTTAATCCTGAGTCCTGTTTCGTCCCAGTCTAGTCTTTTGAAGATTACTTCCAAGCATGCAGTAAAGAGCCTTGGAGAGATTGTATCTCCTTGTCTGACACCTTTCTGTATCGGGATTTTACTGCTTTTCTTACGCAGGAGTTGGGTGGCTGTAGAGTCTTTATATATGTTAGCTATTATATTTACGTAGCTGTCGCATATTCCTTGATGACGCAATGCCTCCAGAACTGCTGTTATCTCTACCGAGCCAAAGGCCTTTTTGTAGTCTATGAAAGCCATATAGAAGGGTCTGTTATATTCAGCGGACTTCTCGATTACTTAATTGATCACGTGAAGATGGTCTATGGTGAAGTATCCTTGTCTGAACTCTGCTTGCTCTCTTGGTTGATTGAATTCAAGTGTTGCTCTTATTCTATTTGAGATAACCTTTGTGAATATTTTGTACAGTGCTGAGAGTAGACTGATTGGCCTGTAGTTCTTCAAGTCCTTTAGACCTCCCTCCTTTTGTAATAACAGAGTGTTTACATTTTTCCAACTTACTGGTACATTTGAAACTTTGAGACATTCTGTGTACAGTATCGTGAGCTTTCTAGTTAGGAAATCTCCTTCACCTTTGATCAAGTCGGCAGTTGTGCCGTCTTGTCCAGCTGCTTTGCCGCGAGACATGCCTTGAATTGCTTTCCTAACCTCGTCTCCAGTGACACATGGAACTTCTCTGCCCTGATCGGCGCTTATTACACTCCCGGTGGGGTGTCTCGAGTTTGAGCAGTAGAGTTTCGAATAGAAGTCCTCGGCCACCTTGGTTATATCGTTGAAGTTAGTGACGATGTTGCCCTGCCTGTCTTTCACTGCATGCATTATGTTCTTTCCCGCACAAAGCTTCCTTTTAGTTGTTTTGATGCTGACTCCTTTTCTGACGGCTGCTTCTATTTCTTTCACGTTATGGTTGTGTATGTCACTGACTCTACTTTTGTTGATTAGTTTTGACAGCTCGGCGAATTCTATCTTATCTCTTGAGTTAGTTATTCTCATTAGCTGGTGTTGTTTAATTAAATTTTTAGTAGTTTGCGAGAGCTTATTCACATCTTGTCTCAGTGCTTTGCCTCCTACTTTGTTTGCGGCTTCGGTGATCAGCCTGGTAATGGTTTCGTTCATCTTCTCTATGTCCTCATTTTTGTGCTGTTCTAGAGCCTCATACTTGTTCGTAAGTGTGATTCTGAATCCTTCCGTTTTTGCCCTGACAATATCAAGGTTGTCCTGTTTCCGTACGAGTAACTTTGTTCTTGTCCTCTTTAGATTTAGAGTTATCTTTGGTCTTACCAGTCTGTGATCACTAATTTCGACCTTATTAACCACTTCCGTGTCCTGTACTATACCTGAATCTCTACTTGGTATGAAGTCTCTCTTGTTTTTTGTTTCGCCGTTAGGGCTTTTCCATGTCCACTTCCTGTTCGTACATTTCTTAAAAAAAGTGTTCATTACATGGTGTTAATTTCTTTCTGCGAATTCTACTAGCATCTCCCTCCGCTATTCCTATCGCCTACACCGTAGTTCCCGACTGCCTGTTCTCCCTTTAGTTTCTTTCCTATTTTTGCGTTAAAGTCCCCCATAACTAGCGTATATTGGGTGCGTACTTTGTTCATCCTTGTAAAACTGTTCTACATTTTCGTCATTGTGGCTGGTCGTTGGGAAGTAACATTGTATAAGTTTTAGCTTGTATCTCTTGTTTAGTTTTATCATGGGGCTCCTGCTACTCTTTCATTGATGCCATAGAATTCCTCAACATTGCCTGCAATGTCTTTGTGTATAACGAATCCCACGCCATATTCACCCTTCTCTGGCAGTCCTCTGTAGCAGAGGACATGCCCTTTATTAAGCAACAAGTATCCATCCCCTCGTTTCCTAACCTCACTAAGGCCAACGATTTCCCAATTAATGCCATTTATTTCTTCCAGTAGATCAGCTAGTCTACTTTCAATTGATAGCATTCGCGTGTTGAGAGTCGCCAAGCTTAATTTCCAATGGCTGCCTGTCCGAGTCCTGAGGGAGCCTGCTGTTGCCGTACCGGTCTGGTTGGATCCTTGTCTATACGTTCCGTTGCTGCTGCTGCCGTCGTCGTCGTAGGTACAGGGTTTGCTTGGTTGGGTTACATGTATGGTACATGTATCATTTTATATTTTTATAATCCATTGAAAGGTACGTGATCATCACCTTCTCAATTTTCAGTATTCCCCTGAATTTGGCTCAACAGAGATCACCTTAATGGGAGCTTACTGCATCCTTTGAGTTATAACAGCAAGATATCTTTCATGCTCCTTTATTTTGAAGTGGAAGGCCAGACCACAGCCCCTGCTTAACGGAAGAAAGGAAACCACATAGCCAAGAACAAAAAGGTGCTACCCATTAAGTAAGGAAAAGACATGCAAGACACTGACACAAGTGGACAACACAAATGCCGACTATCACCTAATTGACAGTTAGCGTTCGTGTTGTTTACTCCTGCTCTCCTGTGCCCGTGTTTTGCACACCTTTTCCTTGCATAATGAATCCTTACCAACTCTCTCACCTTTCTATCCCTTTAAGTGCTACCTACATTAATCCAGACTTGTGAGGTCTCCTGCCATAGGAGGAGGGACTGTGCCTGCTGCAATCCCTCAGTGGGTTGGAAGCAGCCCAATGGGAACAGTACCAGCTGCAGTCGCTGCTGTGGACGATCCAGAAGCTCAGCCCACACTCTATACAAAAATGAGGACACACAAGGCAATGAGAACAACCATTCAGTTTCACTCAAAAAAGAAAAGAACAAAAAGACAGGGCTGTGTCAACAGCAACATTTTGGGTGACAAGTAAATTCAAGTACAGTCGAACACAGATATATCAAACTCGAAGGGGATCACGAATTAGTCCAATATATGAAAAATTCAATATAAAAAATATATGATACATTACAAGTGCATGCATTTGGAACTATGATACAACAAAATCAATAAAACTGACAATTTACTTCATTATATTGAAACTTCGTTAAATAAGATGCCATGTGCTGTTAGCAAAGGATTCTTATTCACACTCCTATTCACACAGCTGCATGAACGTTCCGATAACAGCAGCAAGAGAACAAAATGACTTTTAATAACGTTAGCAAAAAAGTTCTGTTGCACTGGGGATCCTGTGACACCGTCGAAACCCTCATCACAGCCTTTAGCCCTCAGCAGCTGTACATAGCATGTAAAGCCTATAGAAACACTGACACAGTGCAGCCTGTGGTAAGAAGTGATAAGTGAAGGTATCGCATACATTCCAGTTTTCAATTTATCGGCTTAGTCTTCCTCTGTGGCAGCACCGTTATATCAAAATGGCAGATGAAAATGCTTCATTGTATGGAGGCAAAAAAAAACAAAACGTGGGGCTCCATAGATAGCATGTTGTAAAAATCAAAGTACTTTGTTATATGGGGAATTTCATTATACAGTCCAACCCACTTATAACAATATTGAAGTGCCATGAAAATCACATTGTTATAAAGGATAGTTGTTATAACAGGGTTGCAAGAAAAAAGCTAAATGAGGGGACCCCAGGGCTGGTTGTGTATGTGTGAGTTGGGGGGACAATGGCTAAAAGCCCCTTCCCATACTCAGCATGCTTCACAGCATGACAATGAGCGTAACAATGAGCAAAGATGTCCCTGAACCAACTTTAAGCTGCACACAAAGGACCCCGCTCCCTACCCATCCCTCCCTGCAGCAGTGTTATTTTAATCCCCACCTTTTATTTCAGTAGCCAGAGAAAATAGCCCTGAGGCCTTTAGGAAAAGATAGTTGAAGTTCCTCAAAACCAGCTTTAGAACCAGTGTCTTTTGTTACAACCATTTTCTTCAGGGTGAGCCTCATGTTTAGGAATTGGTTTCTATTGTATGACAATGAGGCAGCCTTTTGTAGAGGGGAGCAGCAAGTGTGCAGTGGCCAAAGTTCATTTCCTTTTCAAAGATTTCACATTCAATTACCTCTGGGCACCAATACACAGTACAACCAACAGCCAGACTTCATTGTTGTAACCAACAATAGGGCATGGGAACATTGTTAAAAGATGGTTGGTTCACCATAGAAAACATACAAAAGTTGTTGGTGCAGTGGCTAACCATTGTTATCCCTGATATATTGTTATAACTGGTAAGTGGGTTCAACTGTACTGAAGTTGAAGTTATATTGTGGTTTAACTGTATAATAGGGTGCTTTTATTGTAAATGTTTCCTTTGGTCAGCTTACTGCTGGGCTGAAAGGAATCTTCTCCCCTTCCTTGGAAGAGGTGAGGGAAGGGGGGGGGGGGGGGCCTTTTCCACACCCTTTACTTCAATGGCCAGAGGGGACAGCACTTGGGCCTTTCTGGGAAGGCTAGGTGAACTTTTTCAAGGCCAGCTCTGGGACCACTGTCCTTTGTTATTTCTTTTTTCAGGATGGGGCTGTGTATGGGAGGGTGGCAGAATGGAAGGACAGGGAGACCCTGGAGTCAAAGTTGGTTTTTGTAGTATGGCAGTGGGGCAGCATTTTGTAGGGGAAAACAACAAGCATGCAATGGCAGAGTTTGATTTTCAAAGATTTCACATTCCATCACCTGTTGGCACTAACACAGGACACATCCAGCAGCCAGAGTCCACTGTTAAACCATGTCATGGAGGCATTGTTGTAAGAGGGTTGGTCCACAGTACAAAAGGTACCAAAGCTGATGGTGCAACAGCTCATCATTGTTATAACCTGTACACTGTTAAATCTCTATTGTCAACAGTGGGTTCAAATGTGCTCCAGCTGTTTGATGGAAACAATGCCTTGATACATTAGGCTGCAATACACCACAAATAAAGTGCAGCATAGTCAAATGAGTGAGTTCTTAAATGCAGCAGGGAGCAGTCAGAGTCCACTGTTAAACCACCGCATGAGAGCATTGTTTTAAGAGGGTTTGTCCACCACAGAAAACATACAAAAGCTGATGGTGCAGCAGCTCATTATGTTTATAACCTGTATATTGTTAAATCTAGTATTGTCATCAGTGGGTTCAAATGTGCTCCGCTGTTTGATGGAAACAATGCCTTGATACATTAGACTGCAATACACCACAAATAAAGTGCAGCATAGTAAACTGAGTGAGTCCTTAAATGCAGCAGGGAGCATAGCAAAGACAACCATGTTTGGCCATACTTGGCACTGCGATAGTTTCTATGCTAAGCAGCAAGCACTCACGCAGAGCCATCAGGTGTCCAGCCAGCTCTTAGCAGGTATTCCGAACTTGGTGAAAGTGATGACAGGGGCTCGGTCAAGGACAAGAGACACACCTTCTCAATCTGCAAGCCAAGAGGTGAACAGAATAATACCACACAACCCTCTAATCACATATGAAAAACTTGAAAAATAAGTTATATTTGAGCTTTTAACTGTCGTTTCCCTAAATCAGTGTATGGTGCACATGGCTATAACACAAGAGACTACCCTGTAATAGGACTACTGACAAAGTGAGGTTCCAACTGAAAGCAACGTAACTGAGCATATAGGCCTGATATTGTAAGAGAAAAAATGAACATGCCAAAGATTATGCTTTGGTGCATTATGCCAGGTGGTGTGCTGAGAGGAAATATGTACAGTAATACCCCATTAGCCTGGAGTATTAAAAACAGGAAAAGAATTTTAAGTGAAGTTTTGCGACAGCCGAATTCACGAGAACATAAGCATAACCATCGCATAGAGCCAACATGATGCCTTTCCAATATGGTGCTGGTAACTGCCAACTTCCTCACAAAAGCTCGATCTGCCAGAAGCGCTAGCTTTAGTAGATAATTTTTGCTATATTATCTGTAACACAGCAAATGACACTCCTGGTAGTACATAGGCAATGGCGAACTTTGCACATATAAGCGCAAATGCAGATGTTAAGTTGCTGCAAGGGTCACGTCATGAGTCACCATCATCACAAAGCAGCATCAGCAATAACCTTTTATTTCTGTCACGAAACAAACACGGAAATCAATGAATGTGATATCAACTGGAAACATAGTAATCCCTTGTTATAACGAAATTGCGTTACTCAAAATTTTCTCCAATCCCGACCCAAACACATGCGTTTTAACCCCAATTACTCGAAGCATGTCAATAGCTCACTCCTCTTTGAGCGAACTAGCGAGGCAAGGCTGCGTGGCTCCACAGTGGCGTGGCACCACGAAGGCGACCCTTCTCGTCACCATCACCAGCACGCGCGGCAAGCGCCATTTCAAAGCGAACAAACGTCGCCGCAACTGCTTTCCTTCCTTGCTGCGCCCATGTTTGGGGGCATAGAGCTGGTAAGTGCGGCAACCAATAGTGCGCGACGAAACAGGCAAACATACCTACTACTATGCCCAGCGTGCAGTATGCTAGCACTGGCTCAAGGTCACTCAATCAACTAAAGCTTCCTTATGCTGGTGTGCATCGACTGTATTGCCGGCGCTGCCACCTGCGTTCAGATATGGCTAAGCCGTACGCATAAGGGCTCTCACCACCACCATGCCTCATCTGCGCAACTCACCGAAGCACCAGATTAGGAATTGGCTGCCCTGGTGCAACACCACGGCCAGCACCTCCCAAATGACCCAACCAAACCAACCCTGTACCTACGGCGACAGCAGCAACAGCAGCAGCAGCAACGGAACCTCTCGACAAGGATCCAACCAGACTGGTAAGGCAACAGCAGGCTCAAAAAGCCCCTGGACTCAGACAGGCAGCCATTGGAAATTAAACATAGCGACTCTCAACACACGAATGCTATCAACTGAAAGCAGACTAGCTGAACTACTGGAAGAGATAAATGGTATTAACTGGGACATCATTGGCCTTAGCTAGGTTAGGAAACCAGGGGAAAGATACCTGTTGCTTAACGAAGGGCATGCCCTCTGCTACAGAGGACAGACAGAGAAGCGCGAATTCCTTATCCACAAACAAAGACACTGCAGGCAATATTGAAGAATTCTATAGCATCAATGAAAGGATAGCAGGGGTCGTGATAAAACTAAACAAGAGATACAAGCTAAAACTTATACAATGTTACGCCCCAACGAGCAGCCACAATGATGAGAATGTAGAACAGTTTTACGAGGACGTGGAAACAGCAATGAACAAAGTACGCACCCAATATACACTAGTTAAGGGGGACTTTAACGCCAAGATAGGAAAGAAACTAAATGGAGAACAGGCAGTCGGGAACTACGGTGTAGGCAATAGGAATAGCGGAGGGGAGATGCTAGTGGAATTCGCAGAAAGAAATTAACTCCGTATAATGAACACTTTTTTTTTAAGAAACGTAAGAACAGGAAGATGACATGGAAAAGCCGCAACGGAGAAACGAAAAACGAAATAGATTTCATAATGTGCAGTGATCCAGGTATAGTACAAGACACGGAAGTGGTTAATAAGGTTAGATTTAGTGATCACAGACTGGTAAGGGCAAAGATAACTCTGAATCTTAAAGGGGTCCTGAACCACCCTCCGGGCTTGGTGAAAAAACATATTCTACGGCTTGCCTACGCTGTAACAAACATCTTAGCCAAATGCTGTAGTCATCCGCGAAGCGTAGCGTTCACAAGCGGAGCACAAAGCTTCCACTTCTTCAGGAGCCCTCAACTCAAAAAGCGCCTTCTCCTCACGCTCCTTGAATATGCTCTGTTTCGTCATAGAGCATTTACAAGGAGCGTCGCTGCTATTGACCGATGGCAGACACGCCCGCCTCGGCTGTGTGCAGGCCCTTCACAGCGCACCTTTTTTAAAACCGTAAGCGCGTGCGTGTCGTGTGCTCGCTTTTCGTTGCGTTGTGAGCACCTATATAGGCAAAATAGTTGCTGGAAATATGTAAAAATACATTTGTTAATGCGCAAGCCTCATAGATGCCATTGGAAGGCGTCCGTAAACTACCTCGGCGTGGACGCGAACGGTGCGGTGCAAAAGTCACCATATAGTTTTCCAAGAAGCCAACAAATGCATGCCTGCAGCCTGTAATAAATCACACATTATTCCCAAACCTTAATTAACAATTCATCAGTGATTGTAGATGGGTTTATTCCCTATGGTACTCCAATGCGCCACCTTCTAGTACTCGTACTCAATAACATGGCTGGAGTCGAACCCAAAATATTTCTTCTATAAGGTAGATTAAAGGACTAGGTCTGATTAGGGTGTACTTGGGTGGATTAAAGCTCGTTAAGGCGCATTAGGGTGGATTAAGACAGACTAAGGTGCATTAAGGTGGACTATGGCATAATATAGAGTGGATTATGCTAGACTTAGATTAGGGTGAATTAAGGATTATAGCAGATTAGGGTTGACTGAGGTAAATTAGTTTCGAATGAAATCATTACGTCTGTAATGTTTGGCTTAATTTAACTTAGTCTTAAATTAATTAGTCAGGACCTAATTAGTGTTACACTAATTAGACTCGGTATAATTAACTTATACCCAATGATAATTGTTTAATACACTGGTCTTCATTAGTCATGATATAATTATGCTTGGGGTAATTAGTCATATCTTAATTATACATGGCCTAATTAGTACAGGCCTAGCTACGCTGCTCTGACATATCATCTTAATTAGGTATCGCTTGATGAATACTACCTGAAATAGGCCTGATTTAATCAGTGTTAGCCTAATTAGTCCTGAAATGCTTAGTCTCAACTTAATGAGGCTTGACCTTGAAGTCTTAGCATAATTTACCTTCCATTAATAAGTGCTAGCTTAGGTTTGACTTAACTAGTAATAACCTAGCTATGCGTGATTTAATTAGTACTATTTATTTAAACGCAGTCTAATTAGAAGCTTGCTTACACTAGATTTGTTCATATCAGCTAAATTAGGGTTTAAATAATTAGATTTACCTTAATTAGACATGGTTTATTAGTACTATGGCTTAATTATTATAAATCATTAGTATCAGCTTAATTAGGTTGACTTACTTGTCATAGCTCAATTCAGGTTGAATTAGTTCAGTTTGGCTTGGTTTGGCTTAGTCCTGTCTGAACTAGGCGTCATTTAATTATTCCTAATTAGGCTCCTCTGAATTAGACTTAGCCTTACCTAACTAGTCCTAGGAATCTTAATTAGGCTCCATTGAATGAGACTTAGCCTTACCTAACTAGTCCTAGGGAGCTTTGTCTTTAGTACAGCGTGGTATTTTTATGCTAGCATTACATAGCTTAGCGGAGTTTTCGGCAGATTTCCCAGTTTCACCAATAGCTTAAACAGCTTCACTGTTAAATTGAACTAGTGTATTCACGCATTAAATTAATCCATCCATCTTACCGCATGTCAACGCACCTTATTCCACATTAACCTGTTGGCAAGGGTCCGAGTTGTGAAGGTCTTCCTTTCAAGTCATAGTAGTCACGTTCGAGCCCGACAGCATGATTATCCCGTCTACAATCACTAATCAACAATTAACTAGGGGTTATACAGGACAAGGCGGAGCAGTGTTGGTAGTTGCGCTGTTTGTCCTGACGCCGTGTTATGCACAATATCGACGACAAGCAGCACACTGACAAAGTAAACGCTCACACCTGCGAGCCTAAACGTATGTGATGAATGAAAACAAAGGCTCGGAGGATCGAAAAAAGTCACAGTTTCGCCGCAAGAGCGAAGCAATGAATGCGATAGCAAGAAACTGCAATGCTATACGAAGTGAGGCTCGCAGCTTCAGGAGCAATATTAATTGCAGGAAACATGCACTTGCTAAGTGAGCATATCCCGTGGGCGGTGCCAGTACGAAGGGCTTTATACGTTGCGTTTCACAAAGCTACACATACAAAGCTAGGGGAGGCCACTAAATGAACAAACACAAGATGAGGGCGAACTACAGTATTTACTCGCGTAATTTGCGCACTTTTTTTCACGATTTTAGAGCTCCGAAAAGGGGGTGCGCAAATTATGCGGATATTTCGCAAACACGTTTGAAACAACGTGTAATATAATGCAACTAGCGCGGTAACTCTTTTGGATACGATCTAACGTAACGCTGCAAAACGTACGGCTGCTCCAGGGAAGGCGCAGCACGTAGAAGTGTTTACGAGCCGCTGATGGCTGCCAAGATAACGCTATCTCGGCAGCCAACAGCCGAGCGACACTACCCCCCTCCCCCCGCCTCGCGTCTTTTCATGCTCGTTAAAGACGGGCGGGGCCTTTCCTCCCCGCATTTACGGCAGGCGTCCCAATCGGGGTGATTCGTTTGATCTCTGCTTCAGCCGTTTTCTTCGCCCCCACTCGCATGCTTCTATTCTAGCGACCGTACTTTGGGCTTCGGGGGCTTCCGGAGAAAAGAATCGGAAAAAGGGGCATCGCACACGCAGCCAGCCCCTGCCTGCGCAGCGAGGGGCGCGGCCGCGCGGCTGTTGGTTCGTGCGTGCGCGCTGGCGAGCTGGGGAATGGGGAGCGCAAAATATGCGTTTTTTTTTTTTTTTTTTTTTGCGAAGCTGGCTAAATATTAGGGGTGCACAAATTATGCGAGGGTGCAAATTATGCGGGTAAATACGGTATCAAGTGAAGCACTCACGAAACGAATGCACAGATGTACACCGAACGAGCGCAAATAAGCTGTCACAATGGATACTCTCAGTTTGAACAGCGCTCCTGTTGCAAAGGCGGCTGCCCGTCGCGCTCCTCGCGCCATCTCGCTGGTAATGAAGAAACGCTATAAGCGCTTGCCATCTCCGAGTCCTGCCAGCGGTAAAGGGTGTGTTTATAAGGCTCGCCGTTAGCTCCTCGGAGCGTCTGCTCTTCGTGGCGTAGTGGTTAGCGCCACGCGCTGCTGAGTTAGAGGTTCCTGGTTCGATTGCTCGCGTCAGAAGCATTTATTTGAATTTTCCTTCTTTGGGACTTTTACATCGTCGCCAACTTCTTCATTCATGAAATCGTTCTGCGACATGGTGCACTATCCGTGGTTATTACAGACAGAGGCACAGCTTTCACAGCTCAACTACTTGAAGAAGTGATGCACCTCAGCGGCACTGTTCACCGTCGCACGACTGCTTATCATCCGCAGACGAATGGACTAACCGAACGGCTCAACAAAACCCTCGCTGACATGCTTTCAATGTACGTCGACGTGGATCACAAGAATTGGGATAGCGTTCTTCCGTTCGTAACTTTCACCTATAACACCGCCGTACAAGAAACCACAGGATTTACTCCTTTCCGCTTGCTCCATGGCCGCGAGGTTACCACAATGTTAGACGTCATGCTTCTGCCTGACCCCTTCGCAACCACCACAATGAATGCTGCCCAATACGCCCAGCGGGCCGACGACGCTCGTCGATTAGCTCGCCTGCGCATTCGCTCTAAGCAACACTATGATGCTCACAGGTACAACCTACGTCACAGAGAAGTTTCCTACTGCATTGGAGACAAAGTATGGATCTGGAGCCCTGTGCGCCAACGAGGAAGGTCGGAAAAACTTCTGCGCCGTTACTTCGGACCTTACCGGGTTATTGAACGTGTAAACGACGTCAACTACATAGTTGTTAATGAGAGCACCACGGGACGCTCCCGCCGCACACCACAACCGGACATCGTTCATGTGGCTAGGATGAAGCCATATTACTCACGATGATCACCACTCCTTCCCTCATTCCTGTGTAAGCGTCGGGCCGATGCCTTTGAAAGGGGGGAGTAATGACGCAGAATTCTAGTGCATTTGTGTGCGTTGTGCAGTTACGGCCATCCGCAGTTTTATTTTGCGCACCGCGGATTGTGGCGTGGAGGTAGAGGAAGACAACGAAGAGGACGTGCTGTTCAATCGGTGCCATTTTGCAGGGTGACTGGCTGTTGCCTCTTCTGCATTTATCGTGGCAATATATATATATACATACTTATACATATACGGTTCATGACGGCGGCGACGGGGACGGCAAAAACCAGCCGAGACTGTCCATATAATTGCTATCGCAATAAAAAAGAATGCGGTGATCGCGAGAGCATGCGACCGAGCCCAGGCGCGAAGCAAGCAGGCGGCCACAAGCGCACTGTGAAGAAACAGCCCCCGGTAGTCGCGCGCTTTTCGTCAGCCACTCTGACATGTCGCTGAAGTCTGGTGACGTAAAGCGGTGGGCGGGGCACCTCCTTCGACACCGCCCTAAGGAGCTCCTTCTATTCCGCAGAGTTGAGACAGGACTGGAAAGGGAAGTTTTCCGGTCGCAATAGGCGATGCGCAAAGCGCCGACGACGCCATCTGCCGCCACGGCTCGGAAGCGTTGGTGGGTCCAAGCGAGCAGTGTTCCCGCGAGCGTGTACGCGAGTGCGCGGACGGATGTGTTTTCATCGTGATTTAACGACTCTCTCGGGCTTCAGGGATGCCGAAAAATAACTGCTGCGTTGTCGGCTGCTCAAACACACACATGAAATCGCCACGAACGCACTTATACAGATTTCCAGTTTCATGAGCGAGAGCGACGGCGGCGGTGGATTGCGGCTGTACGACGCAGAAGGCAAGCAATCGTGCTTTGTTTACAGGAGTGTAAAGTCCGAGGACTTCGATGAAGAATAAACCAGGCTTCGAAGTGTGGCGGAAGACAATACGCCTGAAGAGCGCCGAGCAGCGAGACCCTACGATGCCGTTTTTTTTCTAAAGAGAAAAACCCAGAACATCACGTGCCACGCGCTCGCGATCCTACTTCGTCTTCTTTCGCGCCCGCTATTTCTCTTTTCTTGTTAACAGCAGTGTTAGAACGATTATCGTGTTTTATTTCTCCATTTACGTCGCTACGTCTTCAGCGAACGCTACTACGTTTACACTTGGTCGCCTCGCCTGCATTGTAGACGCTACAATGCACATGAGGTTGTTAGTACTGATAAGACGCGATGCCTAGGCTCTCTTGAAAAACGAATGGCGCGAAGCGCAATGTCAGAGAATGTGGGGCAGGTCACGGCTCCTTTACAAAAGCGCCGTGGAATCACACGTGTGCTGCACGAAATCGGCTGCATTCTACCTATTGATGGCACTGGAATACGATCACCGGTGCAGAATGTTCGCTGTGCGCTCGCCTCAAGTTGCATATTGGCTGTAAAACATGGCACCTGTGCACATTTAAGACTTTGACGATCGCGTACTAGAATGTAACGCCATTTTGCAACACTTGGTAATAGCTTGCAAAAAACCTAGCAAATACGTAGCCATGCTGCTACGACAAGCTATACTCCGTTTCATACATCAGGTGCAACGCTGTCAAAGCTAGTGTTCGTGTTTACGCTGTGTACTTGCGCGACCAAAAAGTAGTGCTTTTTTTGTGGTGAGTGAAAAACAATAAATGTCTCATCGGCAGCATTTTATCATAATACATTTTCCATCAGCTTGACAAAACGCGCCCGTATTGCCGGGGAAAAAATCTAAATATGCGAATTTGTATCTAGTGTTTGTAGTCCGTTTGTCGGAGCGATACACCTCTCCTTTTCTTTTCCCTACGGACTACTTGCGTAGCTTTCACAGCGTTGCACCTGATGTATGAAACGGAGTATAGGTGACCACCAGCTCCGCAGTGACTCAGTCTCGCGCCACTAGCGCAAGCTGCCGAGATATATATTCACAAGTTTATCGTGCTGGTTTCAGTTTTACCAACGCTGACCCTTCGCGTGGCCTCACCCGTGAAATCCATGCGCCGGTGCGACAGCGATCCCTCAAAATCTACTATATGAACACATGGCACGTAAACGAAGCTACTGTGTCGAGAAAAAAACGTTGGTTCACGCGTCAACGCATGCAGGCATTAGTGATCGGGACGTTATGAAGAAAGCGGTGCAATGAGCTCCACTTCGTAGGGAAGCTTGCTGACGCTTGTCTGTGGCAAACACTTGGCGCGTATGGTGACATTGCCGTCCCACACAGCTGTGACATCGGACACATGTCCACTATCATAATTTGCAGCTCCTCTGCACACACTATCGCCGCAAAAGTAATTATCTGGGACGCGCACAGGCGGAAAATCGCACGCGCGCACTTCCGCGATGCTTGCAGTGAAATGAGGCGTCTGCTACGCGACCCACCACCGGTTCCAACGGCCGCCGCTACGCGGCTTTCAGTGGCGCCCCTATAGGCGCTGCGCATGGCGTATATCTTCGCTCCTAACAAACCGTTTTGAAAAATTCTTTCGGCTGTGAATTTCTGAGAGGCATTCAATACACACCCAGCCATTTTCAAAACCAAGCCCGAGCGGTGGTTCAGGACCCCTTTCAGAGGACAAGAACAAAGTTAGTCGTACGGAAACGGGACAACCTCGATATTGTCAGGGCAAAAACGGAAGGATTCAGAATCACACTTACGAACAAGTATGAGGCTCTAGAACAGCACAAAAATGAGGACATAGAGAAGATGAACGAAACCATTACCAGGCTGATCACCGAAGCCGCAAACAAAGTAGGAGGCAAAGCACTGAGACAAGATGTGAATAAGCTCTCGCAAACTACTAAAAATTTAATTAAACAACACCAGCTAATGAGAATAACTAACTCAAGAGATAAGATAGAATTCGCCGAGCTGTCAAAACTAATCAACAAAAGTAGAGTCAGTGACATACACAACCATAACGTGAAAGAAATAGAAGCAGCCGTCAGAAAAGGAGTCAGCATCAAAACAACTAAAAGGAAGCTTTGTGCGGGAAAGAACATAATGCATGCAGTGAAAGACAGGCAGGGCAACATCGTCACTAACTTCAACGATATAACCAAGGTGGCCGAGGACTTCTATTCGAAACTCTACTGCTCAAACTCGAGACACCCCACCGGGAGTGTAATAAGCGCCGATCAGGGCAGAGAAGTTCCATGTGTCACTGGAGACGAGGTTAGGAAAGCAATTCAAGGCATGTCTCGCGGCAAAGCAGCTGGACAAGACGGCACAACTGCCGACTTGATCAAAGGTGAAGGAGATTTCCTAACTAGAAAGCTCACGATACTGTACACAGAATGTCTCAAAGTTTCAAATGTACCAGTAAGTTGGAAAAATGCAAACATTCTGTTATTACAAAAGGAGGGAGGTCTAAAGGACTTGAAGAACTACAGGCCAATCAGTCTACTCTCAGCACTGTACCAAATATTCACAAAGGTTATCTCAAATAGAATAAGAGCAACACTTGAATTTAATCAACCAAGAGAGCAAGCAGAGTTCAGACAAGGATACTCCACAATAGACCATCTTCATGTGATCAATCAGGTAATCGAGAAATCCGCTAAATACAACAGACCCTTCTATATGGCTTTCATAGACTACGAAAAGGCCTTTGACTCGGTAGAGATAACAGCAATTCTGGAGGCATTGCGTCTTCAAGGAATATGCGATAGCTACGTAAATATAATAGCTAACATATATAAAGACTCTACAGCCACCCAACTCCTGCGTAAGAAAAGCAGTAAAATCCCGATACAGAAAGGTGTCAGACAAGGAGATACAATCTCTCCAAGGCTCTTTACTGCATGCTTGGAAGAAATCTTCAAAAGACTAGACTGGGACGAAACAGGACTCAGGATTAACGGCAAATATCTAAGTAAGTTACGATTTGCAGATGACATAGTATTCTCCAGCAATGATGGCGACGAACTACAGAAGATGATTGTAGACTTACGCCAGGAAAGTGCTAAGGTAGGACTAAAGATGAACATGCAGAAAACAAAAGTAATGATAGGTGGCACGGCGAAAAAAACGTGCCTTCACAATTGAAAACCAGACATAAGAAGTTGTACAAGATTACACTTACCTAGGACAGCTACTGACAGGAGAACCTACTCATGTAAAAGAAATACACCGAAGAATAAGCATGGGATAGCACACATACGGTAGACACTCCCAACTCATGGACGGAAACTTACCATTATCATTCAAGCAGAAATTATATAATTACTGTATTTTGCCAGTACTGACATATGGGACAGAAACTTGGAGAATTGCAAAGAACCTAGAAAGGAAGTTAAGAACCACACAGCGGGCAATGGAACGAAAAATGATAGGTGTTGCTATAAGAGATAGGAAGAGAGCCAACTGGGTTAGAGAACAGACAGGGGTAGCTGACATAACAGTCGAAGTGAAGAAGAAAACATGGACATGGGCAGGCCATATGATGAGAAGGCTAGACAACCGATGGATAGTTAGAACGACGGAATGGATACCAAGAGAGGGTAAGCGCAGCCGTGGACGACAGAGAGTAAGACGGAGTGACGAAATTAGGAACTTCGCAGGCATCAAATGGAATCACGATCTGCACATCACAATTTGGCTGACGACAGCGCCGCACTCAATCTGTATGATACGGACGTCACACAGGCACTTTAGTCGTGGACAATGCTGATCCAGATTATGCTCGATCCAGGTTAGGCCCTGCTACATGGTCATTTCTTCATCCCACACATTGCTTTCTGCAGCAATGATTTCCTCAGCCTTTGCCCACTCAACAGCTGCTGTGGGCGCCATTTTTTTTGGCTAGGAGCTTCTTCCTGAGTGTCTTACTAAATGTGCCATACACCATTCGGTCACACAACACTGATTCCCGGAGGGTGTAAAAATTGCAGTTCTTTGACTTCAGTGCAGGTACCGATAAAATTGCTCAAATGGCTTGCGTGCAACTTTAAAATATGTAGCGTTTGAATGTCTCATTACTCTGGGGTAGACAACAGGCCTCGAATGCTTGCACTAGCTTGTTGTAGTTCTTCCTTCCTTGATCAGTAAGGCTGAAGATGTAGTAAATGTCAATCGCCTCTTAGCCGGCAGGATGGAGCAAGATGATAGTGTCCTGGGTCTTGCTGGGCCCCGCAACTCTGTGGCAGTCAGGCAGAGCTGTACCCATTGCGTGAAGTGGGTCGAATTATCCGCCCTGTTACACCCAAAATGCAGCGGTTCTGGAGGTCAGTCATTACTGAGCGGGAAAACTGGCCATTTCTGACAACATGTATTGAATGACACCGATGCATGCAGTGACTTGGGAAGGACTGATCTTTACTAGGCGGGCACCAGAAGTGCCCAGGCACATTGCCAGACTGCATGGGTGTACATTGTACAGTTGTAGCTTTCGCCGACAAACACACTAGGTATGTTCGAAACTGGGTAAACATTGAAAATCTCACAAGACGTGCTCACCTCCCCTGAATTTTTCAAGTGCGGATGACCTCCACAGGGTGCCATTCTGACGACAGAAAAAGTGCAAAAATTAACTGCACCAGATAAGCCATTGTTTACCAGGCGGGCAATACAACAGTGACCACTGGGCCGCCGACACCATCAAGAACGCGAGCGACAAACTGGGCGCCACCATAGTGGGTTTTCTGTACTGGCTTGCTGCTTCAGCTTGATGCCTGCGATGTGTTTGCAGCTTTCAAAACTTGTTTTCGCCGTTTGCAGTGAGCGAAGATTTGTATGTCTCAAAAGCTGCATGCCGCGCACTGCAAATGAACGCTATGGGAAAATGCTTGCCACTGCCAGAACAGTCACGTACAATCGCTGCCTCCAAGCACTGAGCATCAAGGCACTTCCGGACGTACCAGCGCGTAACTGGCTTGTTTACAAGGAGTGGAGCGCTCAATTCTGGCGCATAGGCATGTGCCGAACCACGTTGCCTCACTGATGTGAAACTGCCACAGCCAGTGTGCAGTGTCACGATGGCTGCAATGTTTTTGGCAACACATGTCCTGTGTCCTTTCTCACACTCTTTGCACCTGTCAGCAGTCGTAGCTATGCTCCGACAGCATTATCAATGAGATCAGCCAGCCAACAACTGTAGATGAGGGTGAATAGAATCAAGCAAGAGGCACTGGGACAAAATCACAAGCCTAGTGCCACTTTAGTCGACTCAAGTACCAAACAATATGATTTGAATATTATAAGTTTTTAATATTGCCACACATCTGAGAAAACAATATTTTAGCCTATCGCTGCTCAGTAGCATGCAATTCTCAAAAAATAAAATGGAGAAGTGATGACTTTGTCCTCTCCACCAATAAAAATCACTAGGGAGATAAGCAAGATGACCTTTACTTGTTTAGAATCAAAAATAAGTTGACTGCATGAGTAAATATCGTAAAAAAAGTTGTCAGAGAACAAAAGGCTACCAACCTGTCCAGTGTGAGATAGTGAAAACTGCGCCAGGGCAAGTGAGGAGCGAGCATTAGGTGAACCAGCACGGGGAAAGCGGTGCTCCTCTGTGCCAGCCATGCCATCCTCACCAAATGAGGGCAACTGAAGAACTTCCACATCATTCTCGTCCACCACCTCGTACAGGATACGGTATGTTCCTGCTGCATCTGCATGTTACACATCAGTGTTACAGATAATGCCACACACAAAGCACAGTGTGCCCGATGGCAAATGCACTGCATTGTGCTTGTCACAGACACCTGGCAAAAGACAGCAAAAGTTGAAAAGCTTTGCACCTTTTTATGACTTTATTGTTTTTAATTTACAGCTGCATTGACCGCATACCTTTAGACCTGCGTAGTCGCCATAAATGATCGAGCGCGTCTTAGTCTGCAACAGCTCTAGTAAACAGTAGTTCTGTTCTCACTTTGCACCAGCTAACTGTGTGCGTGCCTTCATAACTGTGTTTCTGCTATCCATGGTCACATCTACAAGGTTTTTTCTCTGTAACATTTGTGAAAAGCAGCATTGCTGTTGCTGCTATGCACTGGACATGCGTATATTTTCAGAGTTCGGTGGTGGCCACATTGCGTCGACAGCAAATGTGGCTACAATGACCAGGAAAACCTCTGTAGCACTCTGAAGCATGGTTCAGAAAACACAGAGCAGTTCATTACTACGTCTACACCATTGTTCGAACTTCTTCCTACATTCCTTAAAGGGCAACTCCGGCGATTTTTCACTGTCCACGGATCTCAATGAAATTTTCAATATATGTTCTCATCATCACTGTAATAATACATGCAAGACAGGCAGTTGCAAGTCATTTAGTTTTCCTGAAAACGAATCTTAAAGCTTTTTAGCAGATTCTCATACGGGCCACGCTGTGTTTTTGACGTCATTAGTGTCAATGCTGCCTACCCGAGTAGGCGGGCTGTCAAGAGCAATACGGTGACACATAAGTGCTCAAATCAGCGCTGTCAAGTTCAAAGCTGGCATATAACTCAATATATTGTCAGATGACACCGCTGCTTTCATTTTTCTGGCACCAGCTCCATATTCCTGATGGCGGGGATGCTTGTGACGTCACCGCACATGCTGAAAGAAGCATCTACCTGTTTCGGTTTCAGTTTGAATACATTGTTAATTCAGTTATCTAAAATTATTGGTGGGCTTCCAAGCAAATTGAGCCACCCTGCCTGCAACAGGGCTATCAGTGCCATTAGAAAAAAGTGATATCAAAATATGGTGAAATAACCGCCGGAGTTTCCCTTTGAGCAGACTACCCACTACTAGCTCATGTCCCAAGCGGTTGTATGGCAGAAAAAGAAGAAAGGTCTGCCACAGGTTGGCTCCCCTTGAAGACAAGTGGCCATGGACACTTGAAGAGGTAGTCAAACGGAGCTGTTGATAGTGACTGCTGGCTTGATCCTTTCGATTGTGACTGTGTCTTCACGCCCACTGTGCAGGATTGTAAAGTGAGTTCAGAATGTGTGACGACTGAGAAGGAACTGTCCTAGCGAGGCTGAAGGGCATGGCAACGCACATCAACACGAACAAAAACATGTGAGGATGTCCATAAGTTTGATGGCAGAAAAAACGTCGTCCTTAGTCGTGTGGGCAGAAGTCGGTGATGGGCACAAGTTTTGCATGGAGATGCGTAGACGCTGGACAAAAGACGATAGATCCGAAATAGTCTGCGTAGTTACGGGGTTGATGAGGTCACATGGCAAACGGAGTATACAGCCATAAATCATCTCAGCTACAGAGCAGGCGAGCTATGGTCAGAATGTTGATCGAAGGCCGAGAAGCATGATGAGGAGGTGTCATACACAATCTTCGGTGTGAGGCTGAGAGGTGAGTGCTCCTTTTAGGTGTTGATGCAATCTCTCTAAAATTACATTGGAGGTAGGACGGTAAACAGTGGTGCGAATGTGCGCATAACCCAGGTGAGATGTCACAGAAGTGAAAAGTGCCAATTCAAATTGTCAGCCTTGATCGGTAGTCACCGTTGAGGGCACACCAAAACGGCTAATCCAGGTAGCCAGAAAAATACGAACAACTGTCTCCGTTATGTCAGGCATCAAAGCTGCTTCAGGCCAGCTTGTGTACCTGTCTGTAGACATTAGCACAAGTCTATACACGTAAGCACACACATAACCACGGCATGGTGGCAAAGGTCTGACGATGTCCAAATAAATAGTGTCGAAACGCGCATCAGGGAGAGGGAATTTTCCTCACAGAGGCTTGGTGTGTCGTTGAACATTGATACACTGACACGCTGTGCAAGTGCGCACCCAGTCACAAATGTCAGCGCATATGCGTGGCCGGACATAACCTTTGGCGACAAGGTATTGCATGGCTCATACGCTTGGAGGGCATATTGAGTGCAGTGTATCAAAAATAGCACGACGTAGATGTGAGGGAACATAGATGCGATTGCAGTTGTGTAAAACATCGCACCAGCATGTGACGTTGTGGTCAGGAAAGTTAGCTCGCTCAAGTCGGGGAGATGTAGAGGATCAGAGTCGCGGAAGCTCATCATCTAATGCTTGTGCTTCCATGAGTGAAGACAAGGAAAGCCCATACACGTGTGTATTCCCTACATTCAGGGTACCAGCGAAGCGCTCGCACGTGTGCTGTCTGAGCAGGGAATAAGAGTAGCACACAAGCCAATTTCCACGCTTGGCCGTTTCTTTCCGCGCCCGAAAGACAGGCTGCCGAGGGAGAGAGCGCAAGGTGTGATTTACTCCATTCCTTGTTCAGATTGCGGCGCGTCGTACGTGGGAGAGACCAAGAACTTCCCAGAGAGGCTACGACAGCACAGGAACGATGTCCGCAAGTTCGACAGACAAAGGAGTGCATTAGCTGAACACAGCGAGGTGCACGACCACCGCATCGATTTTGACAACTCCCGCGTCCTCGACTTGGAAACCAGTTTTCACAAGCGGCTCTTTGTGGAATCATGGCACATTCAGGCGACACCTGGAAACGTGAACCGGTCTGCAGGTGCAATGCCAAGTGTCTATTTTAGCGGACTCCAGCACCTGAGTCAACATTAGCATGACCCCTCGGCTTGAAGAACCGGAAAAAAGAGAAAGTGAGAAAGGAAGGAAGAGAGAAGAAAGAAGGCCTTATAAGCACTGCTGCTGTCTGGTGCCCTCCAGTCACCCCTGAACAAGAGTCCGAGTGGGACCCGAAACATCGGGTTTCTTCATGTTTAGAAGTAAATTTTACTTTTAAATGTTTATAATTTGGTTGGTGTCCCCCTGTTTTCATCCCTTTCATTGCACTCTTGGTTCTCAGCGGTGGTACCGCCACTTAGGAACGATGAAGCGAAGTCGTAAATTGTCGCGTTAATACGCAAGCCGGCAGGTAGTGTTTCAGTAGTCTCGATACCTCTATTGCCACGTACGCCTCAGCGTCCTACCGGCACATTGCTTCTGCCACGGCCGCTACATAATTTTCTTGTGTTATTTATATGATAGACAGTTGCGTTGCATGCACTTTACTCGAGGAACGCAAAGACAGCCGTCGACAAGGAAATGATGCACCTTTCGCACAGCGAAGTGTGCGTTCACAAAACAATGCGCTGACGAACAGTTCAGTTTCGCTTGCAAGGTTTCACCATTTGCAGACGCTCCTGGTTTATAGCAGCTTTGCGCAGGGCACTCGTGCATTCAGTGCAGTGACTCTGGACAAATGTGAGTAGATCGAGAGCTTTCGATTTCGTGCAACTGTCGAAGATCCCTGAGCCCTGTCGAGGTGTGTCTGTTGTGTACATGCAAGGGGTTCACATGTCCAGACTATTCAACCCGTGTCCCTCCCCTCGATTCGCCAGCTTGCTGCTTCTGTGTGAAGACAGGTTGCACTTTCGTGTTATACCTATTCCTATGACAAAGGGATCAACCACATTTTTTTTTTTTTGGTCCCCACCAGGTCCTGAAAATCGGTTGGCAACTGTATTTGGCACACACCTCTAAAAACAAGCTTTGCGGCCCTTTGAGTGTGACAGTGCGTCAGGGCTGTGTTCTTACATTTATTTCCAAACATAAAAAAATGCCAGCTAGGATAGGATATAGTATTTCACTATTTCTTGAACTGACACATGCAAGGTTTGGTAAAGACAACAGAATGCACATTTGCAGATTGACCAGCACACACAGTGCAAAAAAGTGTTGAGAAACGAGGTGCACTCACCAACAGTGGGGCACCACCAGAAGCCAACATACCGGTTGAACTCCTCTTGGGTCACATAGGACGGTATTCCAACACTGATTGGACTCTCAGACACACTTGCACCTTCTGTCAAGGCAAGTGATAGAAAATGAGTAAGCATAAATGGAGCAACAACAGTTTTCATCATCATCATCATCATCATCATCATCAGCCTATTTAGGTCCACTGCAGGACGAAGGCCTCTCCCATCGATTTCGACTCCACCCTATCCTGAGCGAATTGGTTCCACTTTACGCCCGCAAACTTTTTAATTTCATCGCTCCATCTAACCTTTTGCCTGCCTCTGTTGCGTTTTCCCTCTCTTGGTATCCATTCCGTCGCTCTTACTGTCCATCTGTTATCTGTTCTCCTCATGACATGTCCTGCCCAGGTCCACTTCTTTCTTTTAATTGATATAATAATATCGGCTACTCCTGTCTGTTCTCTGATCCATTCCGCTCGTTTTTTATCTCTTAGCGTTACCCCTATCATTTTTCTTTCCATTGCACGTTGCGCGCTCCTTAGTTCCATCTCTAGTCTTTTAGTTATCCTCCACGTTTCTGCACCGTACGTTAGTACTGGGAGAATGCAGTGATTGAATACTTTTCGCTTTAGTGAGAGCGGTAAGTTTCCAGTCATGATTTCGTAATTCCTTCCGAATGCGCTCCAGCCCATCCTTATTCTACGGAGAATTTCTTTTTCGTGGTTAGGAGTTCCTGTTATTAACTGTCCCAGGTATATATATTCGTTTACACATTGTAAGGGTTCATTGTCGATTGTAAATTCCTGTTCCTTAGCTAGGCTATTGAGCATAACTTTGGTCTTTTGCCTATTCATTTTTAACCCAATTTTAATACTTTCCCTGTTTAGGTCATTAATCATGTTTTGTAGTTCGTCTCCCTCATTGCTAAAGAGTACAATGTCGTCTGCGAATCTTAAATTGCTGAGATATTCTCCATCTATTCGAATGCCCTTTTCTTCCCAGTCTAGACGTTTAAAGATTTCCTCTAAACATGCAGTGAATAGCATCGGGGATATCGTATCTCAGTTTTACAGCATGGCAAACTCAACCGATACTATAAATCCTGATCAACGTAAACTCTATCATCATAAAATATAATATAATAATCTTACTTCTGGGGTTTTACACACCAAAACAACAATATGATTAGTCTGAGGCATGCCATGGTCTGCGACTTTGGATTAATTTTGACCACCTGAAGTTCTTTAACGTACACCTCAATCTCAGTACACGGTTATTCTTGCATTCTGTCCTTAATGACATTGGCTGGGAATCGAACTCACACTCTCAGGACAGCAGCACGACACCTACAAAAAAATCACTTGGGTTGAAATTTTCCATGCCATGGTATCAATGTAATGTGTTTTTCACCCTTTCTCACAAATAATTTTGCACCAGATTCCAGATATATCCATTTCACTGCAAAGAATATTATAACATGGTACTGTGAAACATTGATATAATGAAGTAAGTAAAAACGGCAATTTAGTTCGTTCTACTGAAATCTCGCTAAATCAAAATTCTGACTTTTATGCAAATTATAGTAACTGAAGGTTTCCTTCTTACATGTAAGTGTCATAAGAATGTTAAAATAATAGGTGCCGCACAAAAGAATCCAACTTAAATTATGTTAAAAAAAAAGCTTTATGATGAACCGGAGATCTGGCAACCACAACTTGATAACATGCCGTCAAAACCCACATGACAGTCACATGTAAAGACTAAAGAAATGCAGGTGCAACACACACTGTTATAATAAGTGATAAGCAAGGCTACTATGCCTATTCTGCCAACGCTGCTTGTTACCAATACCTTGGGTGTTTTCCAGATTGAGAAGGAGATACTGATGTTATTCTCACTAAACCGCTAGCTATCAAGTCCGGTGAACATGCAATACCTAAAACTGTAGGCATGCTAAAAAGACAAACAAAAGCTTCTTCAGAAATCTCATGGATGCAAGGTGATAACCTGAATTACAGCTCCTCAGTCAACAGTAGCTGCATTTTCATTTTGTGATAGTGACACGTACAGGGTCGTCACGCGACCACACGACAATATCGCATGCCTTAGTACAAAAAGAATTTACCCAGGATTTGGCTGCTGCTAACGCATTGTGAATTTCAGTCGCCACTATGTCTTGGCTCAATAGATATTGTAGAAGTCGCCTTAATGACATAAAAATTGCGCAATTTTTACAGTTACAGATGTGACGGGTAACCACAAGCAGCTAGAAAAAAAGAAAATGAGGGATCGGCTACTTTGACCTTGCAGCAGCAGCGCATTCAGCGAAAAAGCTTTATTTGTGGTAAAAGCACCTGTTAGTTCCAATTTCTTTTTCAGAAAAAGTCTTAAAAAAGAAGCTTCTTTCGCATAGGACACCATGAAAACTGAGCCATGCAATATCCAGAAATAAGCAGCTGCATCTTTTCGTGCCGTTCGTGGTCCCCTAAAAGTTACAAGCCTTGTCTGCAACATCCATACAACCACAATCGCTCGCAAGTCATTCATAGCCAGCTGCATTTAGTACCACATCTAAGGCCACAAGTGCTTGTCACCTGACACTCGGCAATAACACCACCACGAAATAGGCCACTGACACAGGACATGCACAACGCTTAATTACAAAACCACACCACTTGCAGATTGTACAAGGTGCACAATCCGGTGCACGATGCGGAAGGCTGTTCTCACGCACGATCTCTGTATGCTCTTTCCACCAAACTCTAGTGGCGAGGAGGCAAGCATGCGGCTGCCTCATGTTGGCGGGCGTGGTGCACAATTCCATGTGCATTCACAAAAGCCACATGAAGTTCGCCCATTTTACCGTTGGCACCAGCAGAAGTTGATCAATCCGGTCTCAGTCTAAGGCAGTAACAAAAGTTCATTACTATTTAAATCACAGAGTAACTTGCTGCATTATGTAGAGGTGAAAAATACATAGTGCTCGCCGGACGTCACATTGCAAAAATCGAATACTTTGTTATATTGAGAATTTCATTATACTGAAGTTCATTTTATTGAGGTTTAACTGTAGTTACTATCCAAATATTTCAATAAGTTGTCTACAGCTGTGATACAGCCAAAACGCGCACGTATATTCAGCACCAATGAAAAGTTACGAGTAACTGTGCCACGGCCGCTATGTAGAACACGCATGGTGCAGCTCCCTACATTGCATCACTGTCAATGTGAGAGCATGTCTCAGCAGAGTCTGCAATTGAGGCCCCTGTTTTGGTGAGGGCGCCATTGTTCAGTGACACAGTGCACTGGGATTGGCAGATGTCAGAGCGAATGAGACGGGCACTGGCTCCAAATTGGTGCAGCAAACAACCAAATTGGGATACTTCTCTTTTTTTGAGCCGGCAGGTTTTTTGCCTTTGGATACTTTTGGGCTATTTCTTGCATTCGCTTTGAACACTTGTTTTGAAGTGCCTCAACACTGCCATAAATAAAAAATATACATGTAAACAGCTGTCGTTCTTTTATTCCCTCTGTTGCTCTTTCCCTGTCCTTATACATGCTTTTATTCAATAATGATGCTCAGCTAACCACAATTCAGGTGTCAGAGCCTCCACCAGACAGTGAAGGGAGCATGTAACGACGACCTCCTTCCCTTCATTTCAATGTCCCAAAAGTACTTGGCTGGTATTGCGTGGCTGCTGAGCCACTGCCTATCTCGGGTACTTTTCTGAATTTAAACACAAACACAATAAACAAACATATCCAGGAAGGGCCTTAAAGGGGTCGTGAAACGTTTTCTGAACATTTTGTGCTAAGTGAGCATTCGGGATCCTGACCCTCCAGTCAACAATATGCATTGTTCCATTGCACCATGTTGGTTGATTTAGAGCAGTAGAAAATGCGGTTTCGGTTTCACTGCGCGCGTTCCCCTCCACTCTGCATTTGACGTCATGTTAGTAGCCACCAGACCTCCAAGATTGGCGCACCCTTGGAGGCCACGGGAAAACAAACCATGCTGCAGCTTTGCTTCCAAATGGCAGCACCGTTTGGATGGCAGTCGTTTCGGGAGCACAAGAACGCTGGGGTTTCAAACGAGCGTTATTACATGTGCACTGAATATTTCGCCGAAATATTTCGGAATAGGCTTGTCGAATGCCTACTGAAGCAATGAAAATTACAACCGGACATCTCCATATTCTTTTCATGACCCCTTTAAAGAGGCACTACAGTGAAACACCAAAGTGGTTTAGGCTGATTAGATGGACAAATAATTGTTTGGGAACTCTCTTGTCGCTACTTTCATCGTACTTGTTCCTTATTGGAAGAGAAAATCAATCTCAAAGTCTAATAATTGAATCCCGTGCTAAAACATTGACGAGATTAGATCGCAAACACCATTGCCTTCAAGGACATGTGAACGAAGGACCTTGAAGTCGCTGAACAGTCACGTCTTGTCGTCTCGTGCAAGGCATTGCGTTGCTCTTATGGTGGTTGCTGCTGTTAACCGAAACGGTAAAGTTGAAGAACATTGTTTCATAATGATGATGTAGATGATGCCTCTGTAATGGGTGCAGAGCTACGAAGCATGCACCCCTGTGTCCTTTGAAATTATTCCTCGAACTCGTTATGCAATCCACTTTCCGCGACATATAATGGCATTCTATTATTCTGCCACGCAACATTACATTTGTTAATGCGATTCCTCGGCAGACGTTACACCTGTTTAGGTCTTTTAGCCATGATTTTTCAACCACAGGCGTAGCTCAGTGGTCGAATGCTCGACTGCCACACAAAGAGTGTGGGTTCAAAAATCCACGCAGAGGACGAGTTAGAATACTCCTCGGTCCTGGTTATTTTTTCTAAAATTTGCACGATAGTGGTTACGGACACCGGCGGCGGCGGCGGTGGCGGCGGACAACTACGGCTCAAAAATGTTGTGATCTCATAACAGCTTACGCTGTAAAACGGCTGAAACAGAGATCAAACGAGCCCGGCCCATCTCCATTGGTTGGAGGGCGCATGCGATAACATCGCCCCGATCAGGACACCTGCCATCGAAGCGGAGGGGAAATGATCCGCCCATCTTTAACGAGCATGAAAAGACGCGAAGGGGGGGGGGGGGTTACTCGTCTGCTGAGATAGCGCTGGTGCGCGCGCTATCTCGGCAGCCATCAGTGGGCATCTCGTAAACTCTCCTACGTGCTGCGCCCTCAACGCAAAGAGACTGCAAAAAGCGTCCGTGGAGCAGCCATATTCTCTTACACCAGCGTTTTGGTGTATTACACGAGATCATATCCAAAAGAGTTACCATATACCACGCGCGTTACATTACACATTATTTCGAATGTGTTCGCGAAATCTCCTCGTATTTTGCACATCCCCTTTTCGGAGCTCTAAAATCCCGAAAAAAAGTGCACAAATTACGCGAGTAAATACGGCATGTTATAAGCGGTCTAAGTTGCTGTGATGTTTAGGACGGTTCGGGCACTTCTGATAGTGTGCAGCGGCGCAGAAACAGAGAGGGAGGCGTTTTTAAATATTTATATGACAAATGATGAAATAGCTAAAAGAAGTCTGGTGTGGCTGTCGTCGAAACATACACCTGCGATACGCGGGAAAAGAAACGGGTGAGAGGAGTCCCGTGCTCCAAGTCTCGCTGTTCCTCAGCAGCAGTAGCGGCGTCCAGGAGATGCCTGGACCAGGGCAGTCTCGACTTCTTCCTTGGGCGTCTCGTTCAACACCCACGCGTATTGGTTGCCCGTGGCGGTCCCGTCCAGCACCGCACCATCTGTGCTGTGCTGAAATGCTGCTCAACACAGCTGCGGTGCGGCAGCTCAGCAATCGGCGTTCTTCGCCTCAACCGTGACACCACCAGGCACAGCTAGGGCGCGGTAGTCAGAAACCAGCGGCCCAGGTCCGAGCCTAGAACAGCGCTGGGTAAGGCTCGACACCGCTCGGCAGCCCTTGATCCAGCCAGTGGCCCGAACACTGGCACCTGGGACCTCGGAACCTCGGCCACCCTGGACCTCACCCGGCTCTGTGGTCCTCCGTACCTTGGCACGTACCAGGTATCGCCTGGTAGAACCTCTCGCTCGTCCAGGAGCCCGGGGCTGCACTGCGCCTGGCTCGAATTCTGCGAGCGCACCTTGTGCCACCACGCTCTTCTTTCTCGTTTCTCCGTGCTGGGTGGTTTGCGCCGACGTTTCCGTGGTATTTACTCATGACAGTTGCATTCTTACTGTTACATGCATGCTGCATTTGAGGAGCTTGGCCGATGCAAGCTCGTCAAATGTAGCATTATCTTGTCTACGAGATGCTCATGCTGGAAGACGGGCACTTTTGGTCTTGGTTCACTGCAAGGTGGCCTCTGTAGTCTCACAAAGTGAGAGGCGCTCCAACTTCTACCTCATGCTAGCGCCAAATTGGCCATCGCTGACCAAAACATCGCTATAAAACATTGTTAATCACGTGAAAATCCCATAAAGTGCATGCACTGCTGTTGCCACATCGTAGCTGCATGTTTCATGCGAGCTCACCCAACGTGACTGCGATCCAACGTTCACAATGAATAACTCCAGCTTCATTTGTGCAGCAAACAGATATATCATTGCAGTTTAATGTCAGCGGTGTTTGAGCGTCTATGCGTGCCAGAACAATGAACTGGCCGGATAAAGGCCGTTGGTACATAAGCTTTCACAAGCGCTTTTGCTCCGCGATGTACGATGCAGCTTCCAGCGGAGCACACTGAGTCCTCAAGCAAAGCTTTTCACACAATTGTGATGGGCAATAGCAATGAAACTCGCAACACGTTGCATCCATCCATTGTCAAAAACAGCGATTTGGCACTGTATTAACGTAGCAGCAAAACAGAACCAGGCCTTGCTGTAAGCTCAGAGAAGATTATGCTGCTTTGTCAGTTTTAGCAATCATAGCGTTGCTTTTCGTAATTGTGCAACCGTTCGTCTTTAGACACAAGTTACATGCTGGACATTTGGCAAACGTACGACGAAAATGTGGCGAATATATCAACACGACCCAATGTGCGAGCGTGCATGCCGCCATTGCCGCAATGGACTATTGATGGCGATACCGATGCGTACGACCAGTTCTAAAAGTGAACAGACACATTTATGGCACCCACGATGTCTACTCGGCCGCAAAACATAGCCTTCGAGATCGGAGAGCATAGCCTTTGAGGTTTAGTGATGCCGCCTGTCAACTCGCGCCACCTGTCGCTTAGCAGGAAAAGTGCCGGTCTGGCGGTACATAGTTTGAATTATGTGAAGGACCCAGTATGCGTTCGAATTAATGAGCTCTCTAACACATAAGAGTTCTATGGCCGGACTGCGCCACCTAGTTTGAATTATCCAAAAATTTAAATTAATGAAGTTTGAATTAACGAGCTTTCACAGTACCAGATCGTGTTACAGGACCATTCACATGACGTCTATTCAGAAAACAATGGCTGTAAGAAACAGGCAATGCGATGACAGTGAACATTTCTTATGGCTCTTTTTGCATGCCTCTTAACAGACCAGTAGCAAGTAGTCCTCAAGAAACCACATTTTGCTGACCTCAGATTTAATGCCTGTTCTGACAACCTAAGCAGTAGTGTTCAGTGCCACAGGGTGCGAGTTAGAGTGGATATTTGCATGCTCCACTTTATGAAGCTACTAAATCTAAGGGTTCGTAGCCCCAATAAAGTGCAGAAAAATAAAACTGCAACCTGAATGTCTCGATGTAAGACTGGGTCCATAGGAGATTCCACAGTGGATGACCACAGATTATATTTTTGACCATCTGCAGTTCCTTCACAAGAACACACAGCGTCGTAGAAAGTGTTCTGCTCGAGTCTTAATGCAAGGCCGGAAAATAAGCTGCAGACACTTGGGCTCAGCGGCATTCAGAATGCCATAAATACTCAGTCATCACAGTGAGTAGACAAAAGAAAATGTGAAACAGGGAAGCCCACCTGAGCGAGTGTGTGTGAGCCGTGCCTCAGCACCTGAGCCCAGGTGAGTGACCCAAAGGTCACCGGCTGCCACGAAGGCCACAACATCACTGTTGCATGGACAAAGCTGTGCATTGAGGCGTGCGCAGCTCAACGATGTGCGAAGCTCCACTGGGAAGTGTGGACCTCCCTGCATTCACAAGACAACAGACCAGGAGATGCTGACTGCAAACATTTTGCTAAACAGCCACCTTCAGATTAAATCAGAAAGAGTGTGGTAGGACCGCATTTCCGCACTGTCAACAATACGATAATTTAGATCAAGTGTGCAGCCAGGAAAAAACATTTCTGCAGTTCCACACTTTCAAACAAATTTTCATTCCAAACATGTCAATCTAGACAGCAGCTGACAAATATTATAGTGGAAGTTAAAAATATACTTTAATACTGAGCACCAACAAATACTGTTCTATTACTAAAGATGTTGACAGTTCTTTTATGGGAGTTCAAATGTGTAGGTTTATGGGCTAGTTGGTTACATACATATAAAGGGATCATAGTGAGGGAAGACAAGACAAACTGTATAAGCACCCACTTTCAATTGAGCCAAAAACAGGTAATAGTATTTCCATCGTGTTTTCCCTGTCTATGTCTTCCAACAGCATGATCCTGACAGACTTTAGCACTGATCCAACATAGTTTTGAGAGAATGGAAATGTGTGTAAGGTCAAGCATGTTCTTACAACTGAATGCTGAAATTACCCAGAATAAAACCAGCAAGATAAGTAAACAGAAATGAAAACAAGGTGCTTAAAAGTAAGGAAACCCAGTGTAAGCATGGGCTAACCTACAATAAAGCAACAATGAAATGTCATGCCAATCAGTCGTCAGTACTCTTGCTTATTATGACGCTACCGGCATGGCCAAAGCACAAAACTATGGCAACAAACCAAAACACATTAGAGAGTTTTAGTTTTGTCCGTAGAATTCTTTACGTTTACGGATACCGGTTTACCGTGTGCGTTTACGGCGAGAGTAGAACTGCTAGCGCCATCTATTCACGGTTTGCTTAACTACAAAGCATTCGATTTTTTTTTTTTTTTGTAGCGTGAGTGTTTGCTTCGAAAGAGGCAATGAAAGTGCTCGGAGTAAATTATTATCTCACGTCCAATGCTTTACAGTAGCAGTCAAGCAAAACGGGCAAGCCACAATAATATTAGCTTTTTGTGTGCCTGGACAAACTAAAACTCTCTATTAGCACCAGTGTCCTTAATGAGTGGCTGTTTTCGGCATCTGGAGGAATCTTAACGTGTTACTGTTAAACAGAAGCGGAGTAAAATGTGTTATTCCTGTACAGTGCCCAGCAAATGAAACGCAATGCTATGAGCGCATGCCCGCTGATGATTTCTTCATCATCACTTTGTGCCGGGGACACTTAGCTGAATTGTTGTGGTACTCATTGAAAGCAACAAACATTGTGAAACTTTGGGATTCAGTTTCGTTTCTCTGCGATCATCCTGCTCACTCCAGTAGCACAAAATGCACCAACCATCACGCAGTCAAAGTATCATGTTTCAGTCACTGAGCAGTGTACATTATCTGCTGCACAATAAACTTTTTTCACCCAAAGAAGAAAAGAGTTTGCTTTTCTTAACCCACTTATGAATGATGCAGTATTTAAAACATATAAATTATAACAATGAAGAGCTGCTGTTTCGTCAACTTTTCTATGCTTTTCATGGTGTATTAACCGACATACAACAATGGCCCCTGCCCCATTATCAGTTATTACAGTGAAGTACTACGCCGAAGGTAACGGCAGGCAAAATCCTCCAACAGAGCAACCTCGCCCTTTGCCCCAGCAGCCACCATGCCCAGCACCACCTGTTTTCCAGCTGGTTCCTAGCATGCCCTCTCTAACATGAATGGGCCTGTGCCCCAAGCTATATGCTGCCCCACACTCTGAAAGGAAATAACAAAGGACAGTTGTTTCCTGGCCCCAAAGGCCCTGCTATTACACTGCAAAAACACTCCTTTGTGTCTTACTGCAGCGCACAGACAGAGGGCTCTCTAAAACTTACAGTGTACCATAAGCCAACCCACATAGGCCCCTACCTTAATTTCAAATCTAACCACCTGGCCAATCACAAGGTGTCAGTTTAAAGATCATGGCATACACAGGAGAAAGAAAAATATAAATGAAAAAATCAGACAACATGACAATGACACCAAACCATTCCACCGAATCAACATGGATAACTAATAAGTATAGATTCCATAGCGCATTTAAGTATTTAATGGTATCGGCATTGCCACTGCTTCGATGCTACTGTATTTCATATTCAGTGTATTTTTATTTCTCTTTTATTTATTGGTGGTGTTATTTTCTTTTTCCTCATTTTTTTTCTGGTGACTTTGTGTGTGTGTGTGTGTGTGTGTGTGTGTGTGTGTGTGTGTGTGTCTATTATATATATATATATATATATATATATTATATATATATATATATATATATATATATATAAAGGTATTACGTATTTTCTGGGAAAAGTAGATTTATTCATCAGATATGTAAAAATGACACTCTCGCCCTGCATCGATACAACTGCCGAGACGTGTCTGCCACACTTGGAAGGCACCTTCAAAGTCCTTGATGGGAATGTCTCTCAGGAACGTCAATAAAACAAGAATTTCGAACAAGCGTCCCTGTTTTCAACTCTCTCTCTCTCTCTCATATATATATATATATATATATATATATATATGTATATATACACACACACACGTCTCGGGACTGACATCAAAGACATGGTCGAGCTCCACCATGACAATGCCCCCACCTACACGTCCTTCATCGTTGCCAACTTCCTGGCCCGGAGCAACACCCTGGCGGTCCTCCATCCCCTTACAGTCCCAACTTCGCTCCATGCGACTTTTCTTTGTTTCCCCAACTGAAAAGAGGGCTGAAAGCAAAGCATTGGGAGACCGTGGAAAGCATCCAAAAGCATGTGACAATGTTCCTAGGGGGGAGAGTATAATTTTTACATATTCGATGAGTAAATCTATTTTTCCCAGAAAATGCGCAATACTTATATATATACACATATATACTGTATTTACTCGATTCTAACGTGCACCTGTTTCCCGCAACCAAAAAAAGAGAAGAACTGAAACATCGATTGTAATGCGCTCCCATTTTTCGTGACATGGAAAAGAAGGTCTAGTAATCAACCTTCTCACATTCATAAAAACAAATGCCGTACTCGCGTAATGAACGCACCGCGAGCTTTGAACCCGCGCAGTACCTCAAATGGCCACGCTATGGCTTTCCCGCTTTACTCGATCTGCAGTGTCTCGGACACGTTCAGCGCACAGATTCATAATTCCTGCGTCCCGATAAGGCTGCCACACGTTGCTGGGCGTAGCCGCATGCAAACGGCGGCAACATCATTTACTCGCAGTGCTGCATTCCTCCGTGCTATTGCAGTTCCCTCACGACCGCTGCCACGTGCTGCCATGCGTGCTGCGCAGGCTGGCGCATATAAGCCTAAGCATGGTCGGGGCGTAGTCCCCGAGATTGCCGCGATGCAATCTCGGACGTCATGCAGCGCGCACGACTGAGACGCTCAGATGGCTCAGGCTCACCACAGATATGAGGGAGAAATGCGATGGTGAGCAGTTTTGCGTGCAGTGAGGGGAAACATCTCCCGTTATGGTTACCTGCGAACGCTACCGAAAGCTGGTGCGGCTGGGCGACGTAGCGGCTTTATCTGGTGGCAAGACAGCGAAGCCGGCGCAGCGAGTATCATCAGCTTACGCATCATGTGCGTCGTGGCGTCGTTCAGCGCGGAACCGGTGGTGGCATAGCAACTACAGAAACTATGCGCACCAAAGACTGCCACACCGCTAGTTCGTTTTTTCGCCAGTGACCATTCGACAGCGCCCGAACCTCATAGGAGGCGGCCATTCTGATGCCGACGGCGATATTCATCGAATGGTGTCGAATATCCATCGAATGGTGTTGATCGCTCGCACTCGATTCTAATGCGCATACAATTTTTGGACACGTTTTATCGGAAAAAAGGTGCGCGTTAGATTCGAGTAAATACGGTATATATGTGTATATATATATATATAAGTATTGCGCATTTTCTGGGAAAAATAGATTTACTCATCGAATATGTAAAAATTATACTCTCCCCCCTAGGAACGTTGTCACATGCTTTTGGATGCTTTCCATGGTCTCCCAATGCTTTGCTTTCAGCCCTCTTTTCAGTCGGGGAAACAAAGGAAAAGTCGCATGGAGCGAAGTCGGGACTGTAAGAGGATGGGGGACCACCGGGGTGTTGCTCCAGATCAGGAAGTTGGCAGCGATGAAGGACGTGTAGGTGGGTACATTGTCATGGCGGAGCTTGACCATGTCTTTGATGTCAGTCCTGAGACGTGCAGCCCAGCATTTCAATCTCTTGAGTATCTCCAGGTAAAAGGTTCAGTTGACAGTTTCCCCCTGCGGTAAAAACTCAATATAAACCATTCCTCGGGCATCAAAGATGACAACGAGAATTGTCTTGATGCAAGACTTGCTTAATCGCACGTTCTTGGTGCAGGGGGATGATTTTGTATGCCACTCGCCTATCTACCTTTTAAAGTCTGGGTCGATAAATGTGCTCGTAGTCATGACAGAAAAGGAAATCAAACCAAAATGCTCTAGAAACCGTAGATAATACTGTTATTATTTAATAAAGCATTTTTGCCATTAGAAATGTGCGAGCTGCACATCCTCTCAATCACAGTGAAATACTTGTGTTCAAACTGTCTCGTCTGCTCGCCGCATTTATTTTTATTGTGTACTTCCTTGCTTCTTTCCTTTTTCATTCTCGCGTGTTTATTTTGGCTAGCAGTTCTTTATTTATCGTCTTCCACTAAAGAGCTCAGTCGGTACAAGAAAATCGCAACATGTTCATAGAGTACAATGGCTTCACACATGTTGCTTCCTGTTCTCACGATCGAGCAACAGTCTCATGGCATCCACAGTGTGGCAAAAAGTCACTGGTGCAATGGAGAATGCACAGTTGGAAAACTCACTAAGCAACGGCACAGCCTACTCAAACCACCTTGTTTGTCCACTGGTCGACCAGCTGTCTCTGCGCACGCTTTGTTCGGTCGCCGAATTGTTTACGAGCAGAAGGTCTTCCTCAGTAGCAATGGCTTCCACTATCGCCGCCTCTCTTGTCGCTTATGATGATGACGGATTGAGCATTCCAAAGCATATTAACACAGTAAACACATATGCACATACTACACACACACCCAACACTAGTCTGCAGTATCAAGCAACGAAAGTGTGGCCAGTCTCGCCAGTCTCACTACTCAACTATATATATATATATATATATGCATGACGTCTGAGCAATTTATATAAATGTTTACATGAAAATAATAGAAGTATTTATGCTTTTAAGTGGATTTAGTGTCGTTTAACCTTTGGTGACATGAGAACGAAAATAAACATCTTCAGCACCACACAACTTTTGTGGGAAATGCCTGAACCACTCAATGGCCATTCAAAACTGCCATGTAGCAGTGCCAGAACTCCTTTGAGGCAATAGGGTTTTGGGGCTTTGTGAAGATCGTCAACTCAAAGGGCTTCCAATGTGCCCGTGCGACATGGGTATAAAACTGGTATACAAGATGTCTTGAGACATCGACGGCTGGGAACCTAAAGTGTGCAGTAAGGGAGCGGAAGCAAAATCCGAAAATTTTACACAAACACTGAAAATGGATTCTCAGTATGCAATTACACCGAAAAAAAGTCATCATTAGCGAACTTTTATGTGGACAGTTTAATTTTCTATGTACTTGTGTGCTTGTGCCAAGCCGCCCAGCCAACACAAGTCTGGAGGCACGATGCCACAAAACAGACAGTTGGCTGCATTCTTTCTAAACGCACTGTCGCGTCTCTACCAGTCCAGCAGTATCTAGGCATTCCCTCTACTGCAATGAGTGCTTCAAAACTGAACGCCGCAGGAAAGCATGTGTCAGACGAAGCGACAAGCTTCCCCAATGTTTTACATAAGTCACCTGCGAGAAGTGCCAATGGAGTGAGCAGGCAGTGTGGCTTCTGCAGTCACACATGTGGGGTGTTATGACATTAATTCAGCGTCTGCCGGCAGCCACTTGGAGTCGAGACACTACCAAAAACCGCAAAAAAAAACGTTTCTTGTTCTTTGTCTCAAGACAGCACTTTGTATTTGTCATTTTTAGCTGTTAAAGGGGCGCTGACACGAAGAATTTCGCCTGATTTTTTTTTTTTTCTTCAATATGTTGCTAGGGGCCCGTTAGTCATAACATGGAACACCAATTGCTCCAGCGCACAGCACGTAATTATTTATGGCCTTTTTATTACCGAACAGTTTCAGTTTTGCTTTGGGAAAGCTCTGAAAACGACAAGCCGCCAAGTGCAACTGACGCCACCTAGCATTGCAATGGCGTAAACAATCTCGACCATGTGGGCACACAGAACTGTGACGCACTTCCGCACAGCTTGCAACGTGTGCTCGTATTCTTTTGCCTATCGCACGTCCTACGCATTGTCATCATCATCGCTGTTGTTGCCATCGGGCAGCAACAATTTCTTTTTTAGGCCCAGTATCACTAGGAGTCTACTAACACAAGAGGGGCAAAAGGGCAAAGATGACTATGATATCATCATTGCTAGCTACACTGCTTGGAGCTCAGCTGCAGTGGTGACATCGTGGAAGCGGGGGATCCCTTGGGTTACCAAAGGTAACCCAAGGGGTCTCCCCCCTTGATGAGGTATTGTTGATGATGTGAGGTATGGGGCTTGATTACACAATATTCATTTAAATTACCTTCCGAGCTATGTTCGTGGTTGAGGTTCCGTAGATGACATATGCACATCCACAGAAATCGATACTGCAGGCTATCTCACCAGCGAAATTTGGGTGTCAGTGCCCCTTTAAACTCTTGTTAAAGCATAAAACAATACCTACAAAGTTTTCCTTTCATATACGTTTAAAACAAACACAACACCGCTATGCCACGTGTGCTTTAAGCGGTGATCTGAAGGATTTTTGGTGACAGGGCTGTTGGCAATAGACACAGATCTAAGGTTGTTGGCTTCATGACTGCACCTGGGGCATGTCATCACAGAAGAAGAGAGAGCCACCAGCAGGGAAGATGAAGCGACCACCCTGGTAGTCAAAAGCAGTTATGCCCCAGGCCATGAGGCGGCGGCGCTCCCACTGAAGCTGCTCTTCGCGTGAAAGCCTCCCGGGCGGGTGACATCTGTGAAATTTGGGGTCCAGCAGAGGGCGCCACTGGAGCACAGGAGGAGTTGCTGAGCTTGGTGTTGCACCAGCTCCTGTTGCACCTTCAATGGCACTGCTGCAGCTTGAGCTACCAACCCTACACAAAGGCGAACATGTGTTTGCTCTGCTGAAGACAAGGACTCAGTGTCAGAAAAGCCAAATACAACAAGGCAATGCCTGAGGCTCAAAGCAGCTCAGAACAACAAGCAATGTGAACATAACTGCTTCAAAATTTTGGGTCAATACTTCTTTAGAGGGATACGAAAGGCAAAAATTAAGTAGACATGCACTATTAAAATATTATTCAACAAACATCATAGTGTTAGTTTAATACCAAGAAAATGCCTAGTTTCAACAAAAATCAAGTTTTAGCGGTCAGCATGCCATTAGAAACATTCAAACCAACTGGACAACTAGGTTCTGTTGACGTATAGTTCCCGTTTCCTTTCTTTACTGGCCGACAGTCCAGCCAGCTGTGCAAAAGGCAGGAGCAGGTAGCAGGGAATGTGGGTTTAGCTATTGTCGTGAGCAGAGGCCACTGTCAGCAGCCATGAAGAAGCCTGTTTCTATGACGTTGTAGGCAACCCTGCTGTATACCCACTGAGCATTGCATTTTGTGGACTGAAGCTTTTCTTTTCTGAGACTCAACTATGTCACCGTGCCAAGTTAGAAGAATATACTGCTGGTGGTGCAACCCTTGTCATGCATTTACTTATATTTCTCAGTGAAAAGAGCGCTTTTGTAGATAATTCATTGACCTTTTAGACATTCTCAAGCATTCACCATATCATAAAAGAAAAAAAAAGAAAAGACTGCTTGGATTTAGTGTCCCTTTAGGTAAAAAAATAGGTAGGAGCTCCCAATGCAAAGCATCTCCCTCAACGCAAGTCACGCAGCAAAGAAAGGTCAAGAACAAGCTCTACACAGGTAACAGATTCAGCATATGTGACCAGGTAAGGTCACACAACTTCCCAGTAAATTCCTAAAAAGAAACACGAATTGTGTACGAAAAATATGAGGACAGAAAAGAACATAGCTGACACAGCGCCCCACAGGAATACATACAGTATTTGCTTGATAGTGATGGCCACCATGAGTTATGAGAGTGTATGAATGAGCAAAAGAAGAGGCGTGCAGGACACGGACACAAGAAGAGCAGTGAGCACCACGAACGCCGGCGTTCGTGGTGCTCACTGCTCTTCTTGTGTCCGTGTCCTGCACGCCTCTTCTTTTGATTATGGAATGTTACCAACTCGCTCAACTTTCTGTCCTGTATGAATGAGATATTGTTGACCAGGGGATCTTGCCAGAACCAACATTACGACAAGAGGCCTCATCTTAATGCACTACCAGTGTAATAAAAGACTAGCACAGTTAAAAAAGAAGTGGCATAACCAATTATGAAAACTTATTTTGTCTGGCCATTGAATCTTCATAGCACCTTCTTCTTTTCTTTATTTCTTGTTTCCGCATGGCATACCAGCAGACTTTACAAACTCTACCAAAGTGGTTATTTTAGCTGCCGGATTATTACACAGAGTGCTGGCTCCCATTTGGCAGAAGCTTTGCCAGCGAGCACAGTAGCTCAACCTGAGCCTTCCTGGTATTGCAGTGCAAGTGCATCATCTGTTGAGCTACATGGCTCAGCATAGTATAGAAACAATGCCTTGAGCAGCGTCCATCTGCCTACTTGGTTCTCACCCAGCCAGCTCAGAGGCTTCTGTGTTGCCTCCTTGAGCTTGAAGAGGTGGCAGGTCAACGTAGTGAAGGCTGCTCTCGCGTCCTTCAGTCAGAGGACTGAGGAAGTACAGGCGGCCACTGCCAAAGGTAACACTGCTGGGCAAACGTGAGGCAAGGCCATACAAGCGACAGCGTGTCTGTCGTACGGCCTGCCGCAGCTGTTGCCAGCTGCGCTTGGTGACAGTGCCACCTGTCTCTCCTATGGCACAGGGATCAAGCAAGGAGCCCAGTGCCCCTTCAACAACCAGGCCCTCCATGAGCCCTGGACAAGGAAAATGAAATTAAGAGAGTGAGCAAGTTGTGACAAAGGTAGCCTAGCAATTCTGGTTTGCACAAACCAACTAGTGCAGTCACTGGGACACAACTATGCAGAAAAAAAGTTGCTGCTCTCTCTGGCTCTCATACACTTACTTCAGAACGGTACACAGAGAAACATTTCGAAAATGGTAAATAAACTTGCTTACTTCCTGCGATGAACATTTCAACCAACTAGTTTTGTTTTTACATGCTGCAGAAATCCTACAATTTTATGCAATATGCTACCAGCCCTCTCCTTCAACATTTCTAAACTATCATCCCCCGTTATTCTTTTTTATTTGTTACTGACCTTTATGCAGAAAAAAACATGATGACTGCTGCAAGGTTATCATTATACATTGCCATTAAAGGGACCAACCACTGACCAGAACCCGCGATTAGATTCTGGTAGAAATGAAAAAAACCATGAATTGTTGTGACATATTCAAGCATACTTAATGGGGTTTGAGTAGAATTCGTATATTTAAATTGCAAAAAACGGTTATGACGCGCAGAGTAGCCGCAGCAACTTCGTACTGCTATATGGAGTCTTCGGTTTGGTGTGCGTAGTCAGATGCTTTTATATGCACCATAATTAGTGCTCAAAGTTAGAGCACGCATATTATATTAAGCACCCCCACTCTGTCCTGTGCTGTCCATGACGTACAAAACAAATGAGCTGACATTGAGAAGCGGCATTGCCTTCGCAGCATAAGCCTGATACGGTCCCTGCAGGCCACGACGAATGTGCGCGCCGTTTTTCTCTCGTGTCTGCGAAGCCGGTATCAGAGAGTACAGCGCGAATTCGCAAATGAGATCACAAGTCATAGCAACATATATGCTTGATAGACATAACATTCATTTCTTTCTATTTAGGGCTTCACTAGTTTCCTTTTCTTCACTGCTGGCTTATAATTGCCATCGCCCTCACCTCCCATAGTTTGCAACTGTGTTGCCTGTAAGACTCCATAGTCGCCGCAGACGAAAAATTCGGATTTTATATGTTTCGCGGCGTTTTCGGTATTACCACTGGGTGGGCACTCTGACCGGAAAAATTTTCAGTTGCATTAATAAAAGCAGGTACCATAAAAATTGGCTGTCGGTCACTTTAAGAAATAAGCATGGCAGAAAAATAAGCTGAGAAATCTTATATTACTCATGATAATGGTAACGAATACCATTGTGCCAAGCCACAAAACAGGTAGCATGACAGAGTTCTGCCACATATCAAAGTCAGCTGGTCGAAATGCAGGATATCAGCATAGACAAAACACTGTTGGCATCCTTGCAAATAGGCCCAACAACAAATCTTCTGTCCTTGCCCAAATGATCAACAAAAAGAAAAGGCAGCAAGTACATGGCACATAGTTGTTACATAGTTGTTAAAAGATATGAATAAATAATTTGCTTCAATACCATACTTGTCCACACTTTTTCAAAGAGGTAGTGCAAGGCCTCTTAAGGCATCCATTTACGCTCTATTTCAACGTGAAAAATGCATAAGTCATCTCCCCCTCCTGGTGCTACATTAGGCTGCTCCACAACGTACAGTCAAACCAGATATATCGAACTCACCAAAGAATGTTTATTACTTCGACATATGGCATAATTTGATACAGGCCCTCTATAGGATTTGACGACATAAAGGTATATACCACTAAGAAAATCACTTTATTAATATACTGGCTTACTTGCATGCCCTTTTCTGGCACAAAATAGTCCTGGATTTTTTGCCAGGGGGTGTTCGCCCATGTGCAGACGGTCTAAATGACTTTTTCCCCGCCATCACAAGAGAACACCAACTTGCGAGTGCACTTTTGAAGCATACGGAGTTTAATATATCGGCTGTCATTGCTATTGTCATTCGATGTAACCATAACTTTTGCTACATATTCCCCATGTAAATTTACCGTGTTTAGAAACTGTTCGATATACGGGATAATTTGGTATAAGCAGGTTTGATATAGTCGGGCTTTACTGTAGTACTGGCTAGAGCACTGCACAGGCCGACTTTTTCCGGCCCAGGCCCGGCCCGAAAGCGCCATGCTCCGGCCCGCCCAAGCCCAGCCCGGTGTTTTTAAATTAAATACGGCCCGTAACCGGCCCCGGCCCGAAATGTTTGGGCCCGGCCCGACCCAGCCCCCGGCTCGCCAAATTCAACTAATTATTCCTTGAGCATAAACGAGGCACTGTCCAATCATTGCTTATGGTGAAGATACCAGCCGCACTTAAGATAGTTTCTGGAGAGTATCGCGAGAACTTATGACAGTGTCACGATTATGACAGTGTCACGGCCATAGAACTTTTGCAAAATAATTGCAGGGGGATATATAAGGGGGCATAGCTGGCTGTCTCATGCACACAGTGCTAACCGTTCAATGTTCTTATTGCACTTCAAAGAACGACTACAACATACAACGCCCACATAAAGTGTAAAAACAGTGGACATTTATAGTTAAGTTTACATTAATTGCTGACAAGCTGGGACTATTCAGTAAATAGAGCAGAACTTACCCTGCAAACTTCGTTTATTGCACAATGCCAGTAAAACCAACGCTGTATGAACAGCACAATATTGCCTGCAAACCTCAATTTGCTGAGACATTCTCTATCAATTTAAATTCCTTTGTCTTGCCAATCAAGCTGCTAAAACACTTCTAAGCATGCAGTGAACAGGACTGGAGAGATTGTACCTCCCTCTCTGACCTCTTTCTTGATCAGAAGGTTTCTGCTCTTCTTGCAGATGTGTTTGTAGGTGTCTTCGGGGTTGTTAGTCATTGCTTGCAGATATGTCTCAGGTACCCCTTGTCATTCTAAAGCTTCTAAAACTGTTTGCGCCCCTTATAAAGCGAGAACTGTGTAACAGCAGCAAACAACAGCAAACACAGACAAGAGCTAATCTGTCTGATCATTTCTCCTGTCCGTATCTTTATGTACTGCTGTTCAGCAATATGTTGTACCGACAAGCATAAAATACAATCTCCATAATTAGTACAATGTTGCTAAACATTATTTTGCAAATATGCAATAAGAATTTCAAAGCCAGCTCATTATCAATATTGCAATGGTCTCTACAGCATCATTGCAGGGGTGGCATTGGTTGCCCTCGTAAGTAAGTGTATTCCAAGTAGCGTTTAACATGTTCCTACCTTTATTAGTGTACTCTAACGTTTAGCTATCAAGTCTGTACCATCAGCCCTTGAAAAGTCAGTCGGCTGTAGTAACAAAAGCAGGAGGTACTTGCGTCTGCCACACCTAGATCAATCAGCCCTGTAACCTGTAGTTCACAGTGAAGATCTTGGAGAATGCCCGATTTCTAAAACTGTACAAGCTGGAGATGCATGAACGTGTAGTGGACTGGCTCTGCATAAAGTCAAATCATAAAGGCAGCAATAGCTGCTCTGACAAATTAAAGACAAAAGTGTTGGATCGGTAATTCCAGAACTACTGAAGGAAGTGTAACACAATCGAAGAGATTATGACTGTGCAAAACTTGCACCACATGATAGCAAACTGTAGCACGCAATTGACAGATGAACACATTCATGTATTTACAGCGATCATTTATGTAATGATTGCTGCAAATAACCTTTGTATGGAAACCTATGACTGAAGGTACTAGGGGGTTTTAGAATAGGGTACCCAAAGCTTTGCGTATCGTATCATTTGGGTTCACTGCCATTGCGCATGCGTCATACCGAAAGCGGAGTTTGGATTAAGCCCGCCATGAGCACCTGGGAGGAATGGGAGGCCCTCCTTGCGTCGCAGGATCTAGACACACAGCGAACCGGGGTGCCAGTGCCCTGGTCCTGCGTGGTCTGGACACACAGGCACAATGTGATGGCTGTGCAGTGGCCCAGGGCTCATAAGGGGACCAAACTCATATGCCCAATAAAGTTTTTCCTCCTCCGGCCCCTATTTAGGAGTTTAGAATAGCGTTTTAAGCCTTAACGTTCTTGGGTTCATATTTATCATAAAGGCGCAAAAAACAGTTTTAGGATAGGGTTTGTGATCCGCAAACGCTAACCCAAAGCAATCTCTCATGATTTCTCGTGCCGTGCGGTATCTCAACGAGATAATCAACGCAAAGTGGCTTTGGGTACGATACGCTATTTCCAAAAAATGGGAGTCCATACGATAACCCAAACTCCACTTTGGGTACGACACATGTGCAGTGGCAGCCAACCCAAACGATACGATATGCAAAGCTTTGGGTACCCTATTCTAAAACTCCCTAATAAGGTACGCAGCGTTAGCATTCTATGGATTTGTTAGGTTATCGTAAGGGCACAAAAAGAGATTTTTAATAGGGTTTGCACTCTGCAAACGCTAACCCAAAGGAACCTCTCACGATTTCTTGCACCGTGTGGCATTTTAAAGAGATCATCAATGCAAATCGGCTTTGGGGGCATTAGGTACAATACACTAGGGAGTTTCGGAATAGGGTATCCAAGGCTTTGCATGTCGTATTGTTTGGGTTCGCTGCCACTGCGCATGCGTCGTAGAAGCGGAGTTTGTGTTATCGTTCCGGCCCCTATTTTTCGGAACTATGGTATCGTACCCAAAGCTGGCTTGCGTTGACGATATCGTTGAGATCCCGCACAGTGTGAGAAATCACGAGAGCTTCTTATGGACAACGCCTCCTTTACTAGATGCCAGTCACGTCGCTTGTTTTCCCATTGCGGCTCTCGTTCCCTCAGTTCAGCGAAAATCCGTGAGCCGGCGCTCGTTGCCTTTCACACTTCCGGGGGAAGCAGTACATGTTTCTCCGAATTTTTTACCATAAATCAATATTCTGTTTCTTTATTCGAACATTAAAACAAAAGATATTACGGAGACTGTTGTCCGCTTGGCAAAATTTACGCCGTGTGCCATGCTTGACACCTCCGAGACCGCAATTACTGTTACGGTAATCTCAGAGCTAATGCTCAACGTTTCATGCTTGCGTCACACGCGGCGCTCGTTGCCTTTCACGGGGACGAAAAGAGGGAGAGGGCACAAAACACGATTTTCGGACCACGCGACTGGCATCTAGTAAAGGAGGCATTGTTATGGGTTAGCGTTTGCGGAGTGCAAAACCTATTTTAGAAATCTTTTTACGCCCTTACGATAACCCAACGAACCCAAAGAACGCCGACGCTACGTACCCTATTCTAATTCCAAAGCTCGCTACTATAGGGGTCGGAACGTTAACCCAAACTCCGCTTCGGGTACAACGCATGCGCAGTGGCAGCGAACCGAAACGATACGCAAAGCTTTGAATACCCTATTCTAAAACTGCGTTCGGGCTCCGTTTTTGCATTCGACAGGCGCGTCCACTAATTGGCCTTCAAATAAGCCGAGCTCTCAAGTGCGCGGCACTTTCACTGATAAGCAATGTCACGCATCATGGTGCTCGATTGTTTTTTGGTGCGACCATCGGCCTTTCAGGCTAATTCCTGTCAACACAATAGCGCGCCTGTTTATTATCGACCGTAACCAACCGTCGGCGGGCAGGCGTGAGCTCTTTGCAGCTCCGCGAGCAAGTGGCGTGTATAATACTGTTCGCCCATCTGACAACGGAGGTGGACACACTCACAGTTCCTTAAATGGCATGCCGCCAAACTAGCGAGCGGCCGACGAAAGCAGCTCGAGTTGCAATGATAAAGCGCATTTCGGGGTATGTCCGCTCTCACACTCTGGTTTTCCATTGCACTTACCGGGATTTTTTTACGCCAATATGGTATAAACTAACTGTCCACAATGATGTTTCTACTGTCTGCGTGCATTCCTAGCATTTCGTCGTAGCAAAACACAGTTTTTGGGTGTGCTTTCGATTCTCAGCAAAAGCCCTCCGTCGGTCCATGCGTGCCACTGGCCGATGTGCTTCCGAGTTCATGGACACAACGCTCCATTGCCGCACGCTCAACGGCAGCGTCCTCCCACAGCGAAATTACAATGATGACCTCGTTGCGGAAGCTTCACCCGCATCAGGCGTCGCTTTAACACCAAGAGTACACTGATTTTCAGACCACCGTACGCATTTCACTATCGCTTCTATCTCCACTGACGGCGCCATTGAACACAGCCACCATTGACCCCCATAGTTGTCTGATCCACGGCTAGCCACAGCCATGGCAGCCATAGCGCCAGAGAAACTCTTTGTTGGTACACTGCCCACCTACGTTGTAGGTTTTCTGCGATTCTACCGGGAGTTCATGTCATAGAGTTTACGAATGAGCTGTGCATTTGTTGTGGACCCAGGACAATCAATGACGGCTTGGCCTTGCATGAGCCAGCTTGTCAGGTTGAAGGTTACTTTGGCAGCCTTGGCGAAACCCACCCAAGGGGATCGGCCTTGAACCGAACGGAGATTTGTATTGAAAAGGAGTACTAATAGACAAGACAAAAAAGAAAAATTGCAACTTCATCTTGAAGGAAACAACAACAACAACATCATCTTCAACCATTCCATCTTGACATCAGAGTAAAATTGGAACAAGCACAGGTGTGGCACAGTAACGGGGACGACTCAGGGGCAGAGTTTGCTCAAACTGTGGAGGTTGGTGGAAGCTCTACCGGCTCCACCACAGAATACTTATGCTCCACACTCAGACCCACTGAGGCCACCAACTCCACCAGTTCCACAAAGACGTCTCTCCCACGACGTCGTGCTCTCTCCATAGAGTTTAAATGATCGGTAAGGAGCCAGTGCAAGTCAAAGCTGTAGCGGCTGTAGTCGTTCGTGTACGGTGCAGACAAACGCCGTCAAAGCGTTGTTTGCCGTAGTACACTGTACTGTAACTAGTTTACCGTTGTTTGCCGTAACTTAGCGTGTGAGTGCCTTTGGGGTTTATGGTTGCAACCACTGATGTTACAGTGTTCCACTCTCCTGTAGCGTTAAGTGGTTACAAGCCGTCTCTTTTGATCATCTTGGCGTCGTGAAAGGAGTAACGTGAACGGCGCGAACGCGTCTGTTTTCGTCCGGATTTCTGTCAGGAAGTTTATTTTATTGGTAACATTACTTGCACCTTATGCACTTGCTTTACCTGGGCCTGAGCTTTTTTTTTTTTTTTTCATTACAAGAAATTTTGTTCTGCTTCATTCGGTTTGCTTGCTTCCCGTTGCTCTTCATGCTCAGAGATGAGGAGTGGTATGCGCGTGATTGACGTGAAGGGAACAGTTTCTTTTACATGCCGGCTTCTAAACAGCTGCATGCACTAGGAAAAGTAAGGAATGAACGCCTCTAATGACATACTTTATACGAGCTGAAGGTTTTTATGTGTCCGAGCTGCGCACATGGGTCGACGGATCGTTTTGGTCTCTCCGGCAGATACGTTTCCGAAAGCAGGTGAACGGATTCGGCTGCTTCTGTAATGGCAGCTACGAGGGAGCGCCGTGCCAATGCCGGCAACAAGCTGGCCCAGCTACTTAACGACGAAGATGACGCTGATGACTTCTACAAGACCACATACGGAGGCTTCAACGTAAGGTCTAAACAGCTGAGATGTGTGCATCAAATAATCTAGAAGTGTTGGTCTACATCTAGTGCACATAGTTCAACTTTGACAAGAAAATTGGTCTACTGATTTGTTAAAGGGCCACTAAACAACCCTGAGGTCCAAAATTTGTGTTGAGGAAATGAGTGTGCACTTGTTTGATGTAAACATGGCGCCACAAAATTTCTGCTAATAAGTGCTGTAATAAGGATGTTACAGGGGATAGAACAACCTCTATACAGCTGCTTCAGCCAGTTTCGTTTTCTTTCATTGCCTCCCAACCTTTCTCCACTGCAGAGTGAGGTAGGTGTAGCCTGTCATGGATTTGCCCACTTCGGCAATGTAATGTGACGTCAGCGAATCAGCACTACTTGCCGGTATGCGTGACCAAAACCATACCACTGTAGGGCCAAGGCATAGTTTCATAGTGCTGGTTTTGACCAATAGCAAAGTCAGTGCTTTGACAAAATCCCCAGTTGTAAAAGTGACACCACTCAGCGCTGTGCGCAGATGATGCCACATTGCCCAGCACAGGGATATCCACAAAATATCATTGCCATGGCCCTCTTTGTGATTGAGCGAGTCTATTTTAGAAGTCTTTAAAAAAAAAAAAAAAGCAGGGATCTGTTTACTAGCCCTTTGATATAAACATTGTGATGTTTCAAGTCCCACAGAGAATTCTTGATCAAAATGCCACTGGCATCACAGGAAGCTTGCTATGCAGCATCACTGTGGCTCTCCACTGAAATTCTTTTGTGCATTTCAGGATGAAGAAGATGACAAGGAATACGAAACTGAGAATGATGAAAGTGATGTTGTGGACTCCGATTTTGATATTGATGAACGAGATGAACCAATATCCGATCAGGACGATGAAGATGAAGGAAGTAAACGTCAACGGAGGGTTGTCACCAAGGCTTATGTGGAGCCTCTTTCAGAAAAGAAGCGAAAACGGACTGTGGAAAGAAAGGTACTTAGTGGTTTAATTTCAGCGCGAATGGACGAACACGGAAGAAGGCACATGTTCTTCCAATAGGGCCAATAATTACTGAAAGAAATATTTAAGCTATTTCCTGGTAGGTGTGCGTTCAAAGTGATCATTGCTATTGAACCATAGTAGCACCACTCTAATGGTCCTTTCCAGAAATTTGCATGTGCCCCTGTGGTGGCCATAAGGCAGCATGGGAAGCCAGAGTTCTGCCTGCTCTTGCCGGCAAGGTGCAATGGTGCAGCCATGCGAGCACACCCTTGCAACTTCAGTAACCCTGTTTGAAACTTTCTTCACATAACATATGTACTCAGGAGAACATTGATCACAGCCAAGAAGCAGAACAGCCGATTCGTTGATCACTTATGCTAACAAAAATACTAGGGGTGTGCGAATATTCGAAACTTTTGAATATTCGTCGAATATTACATTCGCACTATTCGTATTCGATTCGAAAACAGTGTATTCGAAAAGTTCGAATATTCGAATCACTTTGAATGTTCGACAGTATCGAATGTTTAATTGGATTATCATGCGGAAAATAACTCTTCTCTAACATTTCCGCTGGGTTCCGAGAGGTTAAAATGTTGCCGAGAGGGACGATAAGCGTCAGAAGTGCATGGAGGCACGATGTCGGCCAGCGACGTTCAACAATCAGCAGCGTGTGCAGCCACCCTCCGATGTTGGAGTGCATTTGACAACCTTGCAAGCAGTCAAGTAGCAAGGGCACCATTGTCTACTTCAGAATGGGAAATTAAAGCATATTCTTAAGAAGCCCTACTGAAGAAAGAGAGTGACCCATGTGAGTGGTGGCGGACTGTGGGCACCTTCAGATACCCCAGTCTGGCAAAGCTATGCCCCAAGTACCTACCCATACCAGCCACTTCGGTTCCAAGCGAGCGTGCCTTTTCAGTGGCAGGGGAGGTTGTCTCTGTTCGGAGGGAGCGCCTCCTGCCTGATCATGTGGAGCAACTTATATTTCTTCATGATAGCATCTAGTCACTATATTTCTTCATGATAACAGCTAGTCATTACTTGCATTGTGCTAGCATGGGCATTGTGTTCCAAATAGCAGTGTATGTTGTGTTAACAGACAGGCTGTTGTGTATTTTTTTAGATAACTACATGTTAAATAAATTATTGTTAGTGTAGAGGCATTTGTCCTTTGATATTCGGTTCGATATTCGAACATGAATATTCGTATTCGATTCGTATTCGAAAAATTTGATATTCGCACACCCCTAAAAAATACTCATTGCATTAGAAGGAGGAACAGTGGGCATTACCTTGCAGCACTCAGTACTCGGTCATTTGTGCTTTGTCAGTCACTTCACCTAGCAGCAATACTTTTTCTTTTCTTATTATTTACTCGTTAGTATGCCATTATGGCTGCACCACTATTTTGTGTAATGCTAAAACCACTGCTAAAATGCTGCCACGTGATACACAGCAGCATTGTTTTTACATTGCACATAAAATATTGCTTGTGATGTAGCACTGTGATGTAGTCTGCTGCATAGTGTAGCTCACATAGCTAAACGGCATCTTGAATGCTGCATGTAAGCCAGTTTACACCAAAGTATACAAAGCAGTGAGGTTGTTTCCATTATCTTGAGAGCAAAACTGTGGTTCTCACTGTGCAGTGCTTGGCTGAGCACATGTATGCATATTAAGGCACTAAATTATGCGAGACAACTGTTGAGGCAGAAAGTCATTTACTGTGGCAGCAGCAGACACCTACAGTGAAATCTCAGCCTGTCTCGCTTTTCAGATAGTGGCACATTCTTCTAAAATACAACTGTACCTTGCAAAATCCCATATCTTTTCAAGTATGTGCACAGAATCCAGCACTAACTTTGTTTGGTGCAGGAAACCTCCCGTAAGTTGCAAAGTAGAACTGTGCTATAGCTGGGGCACTGGACCATCCAGCTTCCATGTATACACCTTTTCACAGGAGGCACTGCCATATTGGGCTGTACACAGCAGTACAAAGGTTCGTGTTGTCTGTTTCGTTCTGTGTGTCTTTGCGTATGTGTGCTGTTTGATAATGAATACCTACCAACTCGCCAAAATTGGTACTACAACCCCTCGGCAGTGCTTTATTTTGTGGGTCACGCATACGTTGCACAGCCCATTGGGGGTTATGGCGGCTCCCAGGGAGCCTTCTCTGAAAAGGTGTATACAGCACTGCAGAGTAGGCAGTGACGGTGAAGCTCCAGATGACGGTGTAGCTTTACAACAATAGGCTCACTTACACAGGTATGACATGAGGGGAACACAGACGGACACCAAGCTCAGTTCACAGGTTATTAAACTGCAGTTGTCCCAGGCAGCACGCCAACACAGGACTGATGTAGGCGTGAAGTCGGCCAAAGTCGGCAGCGATATCGGTCCTAAGTCGGCAAATTGCGCTCGCGCTACTTTCACCCACATCTGCCCGATGACGGCCAGCCAGAATGGCTCCACTGTGGCGAAGCCACCATGGGTCGAACTTGGTCAGCCAGAGTGGGCGAAATTTGGCCAGCCAGCGTGGGCGAAATTTGGCCAGCCAGAGTGGGCGAAATTTGGCCAGCCAGAATGGGTCGGATTTGGCTAGGTAGCATTGGCCGATGTTGCGGGCATTGAGGCTTTTTTGGTTTTGCCATGTTGTCGGCCACGCCGACATCGGGAAACCCCTTGCGCGACCGTTCACAGCCACTATGGTGTTTCTAGTGTTTACCCCACGTGTGTCGTGCCGTTTGGATTGCAAAAATTTTTATTTTTGTGTTTTCACATTTTCGAAGGGCTACGAAGGCATTTTCGAAGGACCAACAGTAGTTTGTGCAAGTGTGCCTCTCATGCATACGCGAAAGCTTTATTAACACAGTAAAAAGCGGGGATAAGTGGATCCTCTGTACTTTCTATTACTGCGTTCTAAACAAAACAAATAATACAACAAGAGCGGTTTATAGGGAAAAGCAATTTTCCATTTATTTTGTGAACTCTGCATTGATAATATGCTATTCTCGTGTTGCACCGTCGTAGTGGAAAAGCTTCGGCAAGGGTGGAACCTGCGTGAAAAGGCGTGAATAGTTAGCACAGCTGTGGAGCACATCAGCACTATACTATAATTGTATGCGATTTATGTGCGACTCATGAACAAACGCGGAAATTCAAGAAATGTCGGAAACATCTCATAATCGGGCACTACTTTCGAAAATAACAAAAGAAAGTTGTCCTTTTACTATAAAATGAATCTATGTTCAATATTCAACCCCCAGATCTTGGCTTTGTGTCACTTTATATACCCAAGGGAAAAAGAATAGAAACACGAGTAAAGGTTCTGTTGCAAAGCAATTTTAAAAGCGGCACATTAGTTGAGATAGGTGCATTTTGCATTATAATAAATTTCATATTTTTGGCATACATCGGAAAGGAAAACATGTAGACGTGAGCTAATACGACACACACCAAGGATGGGGTCTTTAGGCAAAAATGTCCTTAAATGATAGGTGCAAGGCGCATTATGAGCAGATATTAGAGGAAGAACATATTTTCAAGGCTACTTTAAAAATGCCATCGCGTGCCGAACTGCCACACGTGTCCAACACCAAGGAGCACGTGTTCGGTATCACGTTACCTTTAAAAATACGGGCAGGAAAAAAAATGTTACGAGAACTGCAAGTCACCACACAATGGGGGTTTGATACAAGCACAGGATTAACTATATGAATTAAAATTGCCTTGGGACAATGTGCGTAGGCTCTTTATTCGAAAATATAGAGCCTACGCACCTCACGACACAAATAATATATAAAGGTGGAACCGGTGGTTTAACATCGCAACAAAAAGTGCCAGGCCCCATTCTGAAAAGTGGCCAGCAACTTACCGAATTTCGGCATCCGCTGTGCACTCTTGAGCTGTGTGTCAGCAATACAAATTCAGCGACGGCACTGTAGCCTCACCAAAAGGCGCAGGCTTGTGTTCATATACGACCGATGTCACAGTTGTGATGGGCATTGTCTTACGAGGTGCACTGGCCAAGGAATCGCGCAATCAACTTGATGATCGATAGATGCGGTACATGCGCCGATACGCGTAGGCAGACTGCGTGCAGCCGTTGAAACTCGTTCCATGTCGGTAGCACTGCAGCCACGACGAGAGAATGCAGCCGCGCGGAAAGTTCCCCGAAAACTGCGCGGTCTCTCCCTCCGAAGGGCCACCACTGCCACCAAAAGCAGGTTCAGAACGACATTCTTTGCAAACTGTAAGTGCGCACAATGGACGTGCAGGGAGGGGGCCGTGACGAGGGTGGTCAGTTCGGGAAGCGACGCGCGTCCCCCCCTTCACATACTTTTTTTTTATTTTTAGTTTCTGCTAGCTTAGCATGTGCAAGGTTGCTTCTAGCAGAATATGCGCGTTTTGCTCTTTTTTTTTGTGGTTGTCGCAAAGCGTGGAAGACAGCATTTCTGCTGGGCAAAAGCACAATGGCGGGGACACCCGCCAGGACTGCATTTGTTAAGTGCAGCCTGGTGCAGCCTATGGAGTATGCTTGTATGCATGTGTTCTCTTGCTAGCTACCTGTAGCATAGGATTTCGCAGAGGCTGAACCACCCACTCTAGCTAAAAACGCGATCGAAATGCTGCACTGCACGTAACAAACGTAGCGAGGGCGCGCGGCGTCGCCATTGTGAATTTCTGCCAGTTTCTGCAGCGCAGGAAAACACGTGCTCCCTTCCCGCGCGACAAGAAATATTGCGCTGAACCTCTACTCGCGCCCTTATTTTACTCTCTTTGGTTATAAATAAATTAGTTTTTAAGTACCAGAAAACGCAGATGTGGGCTTCTATCGACACCATAGTCTCATATGAACGCCAGAGACAAATCCTACACTCGCTGCACAGAGCATGCAGTCAAGCTCGATGTATTCTTCTCATCTAACTAGTACAACGTAACCGCGATGGCCGATGTGTAAAAGAATTCGACATGTATGGAAAGAACGCACTAACGGTCGTTCACAAAAAAGCAAAAAATAAAGAAAGGAGGAATTATACGCAATGCCGTGGACATATTAAGAAATTATTAGCCTATTGTATCTGCGTGGTAGTAGAGAGCATGGAGGTGGAAAAGGGAGGTATAAGTTTACCCGACCAGTAGACAATTATTTTCTGTTGCTGAGCTTATGCGAGCTGCGATGCATGCGTTGCGGAGCTGCTTTTGAAAGGAGTGCACTAGTTTTGCGAACGCACTGATGAAATGTAGTGGAGGGGCACGTGGTCAACAACAGCTTGACTTAGGACGGTTGGTTTATACTGTGACCCTGCACAAAAATATGAAGAAACTAGAGAACAGAAGAGAGCTTTGATTTTCAACTGATTTTTTTTTCAGTGCATGCTTGCTGTTTTTATATACTATAAAATACGCACATCGCCTGCGCAAGAACACTTTGTGATCACATACACTCTAGTAGAACTCGCCAGAAAAGCTCTCTATACATCAATTATACGTGTGTGCATTTGTTTGCCACCTTTGAGATGAAAAATGCTTGCCATATGACTGCTTTGTATTTTTCGTTTTTGCCTTTTTCGCAAATGTCGTGGTCTTGACAAGAGCACTTCATTTGAATTTGCAATGCAAAAGGGATCTATGTATTTCATGGTGTATAAAAACAGCTAACATCCTCTGAATATAAAGTTAGCACTAGATCTGTTTTGTCCCCTCGCTGTCACGCTGTTAGCTCCGTGTAGCCTTCTTTTTCATAGGCTGCTAAATGTCAGTAGGATAACGCCGGTTGCGAGAGTTTATTTCCGCTTCAGCGCACCATAATGTCTGCGCTAGACCTTTTTTGTTCACTCGCTGTTGCGTTGTTACCTCCGTATGTCCTTTCCTTCCATAGGTTGCTAAATGTCAGTCATATAGAGCGCCGCTTCCGACTGTTTATCTTTGTTTGAACATATGAGTGGTGGTTGTGCCCATCGATGTAAGCACGAACAATTTCTATGAATTTAAATTTTCTGACATGCGCTGTCAGATAATTTTCCACCATGCTTGTCGATCATTCTGGCTAATGTTAACTGTTGCGCCAGCCTGTTTCGCAAAGTTCCTGCAAAACAGCCTGTAGATGTATATATGAATAGTTTATATGCATGTTTTTTTGTGTGCCCTGCTTATTAAAAACAATGCGCGCGAACATAATGTCATATATGCTGCTCAAAACGCACGTGCGCTATGTTCCGGCACTGAAACGCGTATACATGAATATATGAAGCTCAACATCTGATTCTTACGTCGAATCTCTCAAGTGAATTTCGGTCATGCTTGTCTCGATCGGATCTCTATTGCTATATACAGCAGGCTTCCAAAGAGGCCCGGCCGATATCAACCATGAAAGGCTGCGGCGTAGTCGACGTTGCCTCCAGGACAGCAGAAATGACTCAATGTTTCCTGTGAAATAATCTTTCTGGGCAAATATCGCGCCAAATTCGCCATTCCTGAGGCGATTCTGATGAGCTGCAAAATCGGCGCCATATTTGCCGGAGAAAGTTATCGGCTAGCCGACGGGGGCTCTAAGGTGGCATACTTGGCACAGTGTTGCCGATAAATGGCGTCGGCCAGCCCATATTGTCTGTAGAAAGGCAAAATCGGCGCCATAGTTGCTGTTGAAAGCCATCGCCTCAGCCGATGTCGGCAGTAACGCGTCATATGCGGCCCCATGTTGCCGATTACAGTCGACGGCCTGCCGATATTGATGGGGCAGCGGCTATAGTAGCCGGACGTTGCCAGTCATTGACGGCGGCGTGGCCGAGACTGGCTCGCTGTCAGCAACATTAGGCCGTGGATGGGCCGAATTTTGCCGCCATAAAACCAATATCGGCCCTACGTTGCGTGCTGCCTGGGGTAGGACAGTAACTTGCAATGCAGAAGAAAAGGCAGGCAGCCGTTGGAGTGGAAGTCGGCGTCCCTGGCTTCATGTGCACAGATAATTTGCCTCGGACATTTGCAGCGTCATAGCAACTATGAATTCTTTTTCCTTGTTCAGTAAGTGTTTCAAGGGCTTTTTGTGAGATCTCACCTTGTTGGGGCCACACATACTCTGTCTGTGAAACTGCCATCAGATCAACTTAGTGACATACAATCGAACCTTGGTATATCGAGCATGGATATATTGAATTATTGCCTATATCGAACTCTCCACATATCACCTCAAAGATCACATGCATTTTTAATCTTCTATTTCGAAGGGTCGGATGTAAAATGGATACATCGAACGCCGTGGGCACAGAACACATGCACCCTGTTGACAGTCAGCAAGCTTCCCCGCAACATTGCCTTGCTTGGTCTTATTTTTCTGGGGAAATTGGGGCTTATTTTCATCCGTAATCTTTCATGCTTTTGAGACGGTTTATTTTTGGGGGGGTGGGGGGGGGCGGGCACTGCCAGTGAAAAGATTTGGGTTGTCACATGTGGGTATAGCTACTTTGCTTCGTTCAATGCTTGCGTGAGTGGACGTGGTCAAAACTGCGGTTGCCAATTAGGAGCAGGTCATACCTGCTTACTTCCAACTAATGCAATAAATACTTTGTTTTATGTTCCACATGAGTATTTACTGCGTGACTAGTGGTTGATCAATTAATTTTGCATGAATTTGACACGTTTTTCTATATGATTTTACTTACTGAATTCTGGTTATATCTAACTACTTTGCGATCCCCATGCTGTTCGATATAGCGAGGTTTGACAGTAATTATGTGAGAGAAGGACAAGCTCATGTGATTAGGGTGCCTCGATACCAGTGCCGCCTCGTCCGGGAGCAGGGTGGTGACACCCTTTATTCACGTCCCCGCCATATTGGGTCGAAGTTGTTGATGCAGACGTCACCGCTTTTAAGGTAAGCTGCAAATGTAACAATAGACGCTAGCTTAGAACGGCAAAAGTAACAAGACTTAACAGGTGCAGAAAACTTGCACATTAAATTTGACTTGACTGTTGTAAATCGCATGTCTGTATGGTGGTACCGTTGGATGTGTCACCACCATGAACAGAGTAGCGCACATCAAGGCACCCTACAGATCATATTTTGGGAGTGATACCTTTGTTCATGATGTATGAAAATTGCCATCATACCTATATGATTCCCATGGTGTTGCACCATATGTTTTGGACTTTGGTGTTGTCTCCTTGAAGGCAGTTTTGTGATGTGCTGGCACAACTTTTCATTGCCAACAGCAGCAGAAAACCGAGAAACCAGCCAAAAGGCGTCGTACAGAAAGCTCATTCGACAGGGAAGACAGCTCAACATTGAGCGCTGTTCCGTCCGCTGAGCGCAAATCAGTGAGGAGGTCCACCCAAGCCAAGAGCCAGGAAACAGAGCGGAGACGGCAGGCTCATGAGGAGCAACGCAGACAGCGGCATACACGAAAGTGAGCATGTTTCTCTGGCTTTGTGTCATTCCTTTATAGCAAAGCACTTGGGATCTCCAAAGTTCATTCTATACAGGTGGCTTACTCGACTGCTTAAAGCAGATCAGCGAAGGCAGTCAAGGAGTGCTTTTAAACATGAATTCAAAAGATGCTTAATGAAAGAAGCTGCTACTTTTATTTGGTCTCAAATTGTTTGATGGAATGGGCAGGTGCAGTCTATTTCTATGGCATGTAATATGATAAGACCCAGGAGTGGCGCAAGGTGTAGCTGCAGAGCATCAAATGCTGCTGTTTCGTCTCTTGTCAAATGTGCTGTGGCTATAGCTAGATGCCATTTATGAATAGCATAGTATTAGTGGTATTGCAAAATGATTGTTGTGTCTAGTTTTGCTTTTGTTACTGGCAGGTCATGATAAAACGGGATATGAGTTAACTTAGCAAGCACAGGGGGGGGGGGGGGGGGTTCAACCTTGATCCTCCCATCCGTTCTTTGTTGTTAGCGACACCTGGGGCATGCACAGTTGATAGTCTCTCATGTATTTATGCCTTTGTGCCACAATACCTTATGTGTGGCCTCGAAGACGTGGCACGCATTTGAAAGGCATCAGCTAACTTAGTTGCCGAAGGAAAAGGAGCAGCTTCATTTCTGTGGTGTCTGTGCCCTGCGGCATGCAACTTGTAAGGTACACTCACAAACAACCACAAGTAAAGAACCACTGGACCACTGGCACCTATTGTAGTAACTGGATGCTAGTGGACAAATACAGTAAAACCCTTGTGACACGATCATGGCTAGTAAGAATATCGGTGTCATAAGAATTTGTAAATTTCCTCACCAAATACAGTGCCTACATTGCAGAAAACATCAGCTGTGTTGAATGCACTTCTGCACCACTGCAGATCGTACCAACACATGCATGCAACAGTGGGGACAGTGGTCAGGCAAGCCAAGCCATTGAACCAGCAGAGTGACCAGCACGCAAGTTGTTTGATGGGGGCTCCCTCGTGTGCTGTGCTGGACCGACCTTCCATTTTTTCTTCTTTTTTTCTTCATATGCTACTGTCACCTTCAGTAGTTCACTTTACGTGCTTGTGCATTATTACCTTGTCTGTGGGTTTTGATCAGTTCCATCACCAACACCTTGTGAAAGCCAAAGCCTATGTTATTCATGGAGAAGTTACACATCCTGCATAAGGCAGACACAGTTGGTGCAGTGATCTTAACTTATCACAATGAGTTGAGATCATAAATCATCAACTACTGTCGCTGCTTTTCAAAATGCTGCTTTGGCAAGTCATCTGAAGACCAACACAAGAGCCAACACTTTGAGTTGAAGATTGAAGTGAACCCAGAGTTATACCTGCACCAGGATGATTTCGCCGCTGATGACGATGACTTGCAATTTGCATGCTGTAAAAGTCATTGCCAAAGAACTGGTCACACCACACTGTGATGCTTTAACCAGCGGAAAACTATTACTGTGAAAGCAGCCTCGATGGGCAGCCTACAATAGCCTAAGTGCTCAATTTGTTGAGGTGTTCCGTGCGAAAATGTTGTGCAAGTCGGATTTGGGTGCTTTTATGCCTTTCAGTAAGGCAACCATTGATGGCTTGGGCAAGAAGAATGTGCAGAAGCACCTACATATTAGAAATTTTTTCTGTCAAGTAAATTCATTTTTCTTTTCTTTATCTTTTGCGTCTTACAAATTTTGAGTGATGCAAATATTTTATGTGACCCTGTGAGATTTGTACCACTGAGGTTTTACTGTAAATTGAAACTACTAATCTCAACTTATTTCTTTGGCCCTTCGTTGTTGTTGTTGTTGTGAAACTTTGTTATAATCAAAATAAAGTGAAAAGTTGTTCATTAAATTGATGTAAAATGTGAATGATGAATGGATGTAAAATTATACAAATATACCTAAATACCTCGTTATGTAAAGGTTTAATTGTACTGCACACTTGTCCACTGTTTAGGACAACACTGCACTATGGGATGTCTGCTTAGTGTCACCACTGGCCTTTGGCTGCAACAAATTTCATGCAGACAAAGTGAGTGCTCTGGGCGATGCCCCTTTATCATGTGCTCCCATCTGCAACCATGCTGGCCACAGATGGCAGCAGATAACATTGCCCACAGCTCTCACTGAGCTTGCACAAACCTTGGTATAGCAACCCTGTCACATAGCGGTGCCCGCATTGTCGAGGAACACAGCATCGTACTAGAGACGCTGCACCGAAACAAACCCCGAAGAAAAACAGCGCGCAGTGAAAGCCTCCATGCGCCTAATGTCAGAGAAAAGGATGATAACAAGAAGCTTAACAAGAAGGCCTTTCGCTTTCGCGATCAGAAGTGATGTCAGTGGCTCTTTGTCCTGACTGGCTTGACACAGCAAGTCACGTGTAACACTCATATGGTCTCAACTGGGTCACACTGTTGTGCGCTCAAAGATGTGAAAATATTCTTTATTATACTTTATTAGATATAAAATGGCTTTCTGTTCTTTAGCATCATATTTTCAGAACACTTGAAGGGTCTCACTAGGGCCCGTATTCACGGAACTACCTCACCCTTATCACTTGTTCTTATCTTCTCTCTGCCCTTATGGTACTTCCTGAACAAGTTAGTCCAGCATCTACAAACAAGCCTAATGATAGTCTTTGACATTGATTAACATTTTAGTGCCAGGCCTTTATGGCACAGGATTGATAAGGAAAATAAGGATAAGTTAGGTTTGTGAATACAGGCCTAGGTACACTATACAATAGTTTGTGAAAAGCATTGTGAGGAGAGACTACAGGTATATCTCTATAAGGAGGTGGGTGCGAATTGGAAATCACCAGTGACACCACTGGGAGATTGAAATTCAAAAGGGACCATTTTTGCTCGTCATCTGCTGGGGTTTTGAACTTTGGATACTAATAACCTCAGTTCCTATGCATCAATTTTTTATGATTCTTTTGATGTTACTCTGTTTATCTCAGTAATCTGTATCGAATGCACTGCATTGATAGAAGGAAGTCAAAGAAGCATATCGGGGCTCGTTTAACAGTGGGGCTATGTGTGCATCGGTGAAGCAATGAGGCAGGTTCGTAGAGATAACAGCATTCATTAAACAATAGAGAAGAATAATTTATTGTAGTACAGGGTTTCATTAAAAATGCAAAGGCAAGTGAAGAGAGAGGAAGTTGGAGTGAGGTCTTGCTGTACTTATTTAGTGTAGCACGTCTGCTGCTAAGGGAAACTTTGGTAAAGAGGCTGGTATGAATAATTGCGTAGGGTTGCATATGTTGGATGACACAGAACTGAAGAATAGGTGCACAAACACTGAATTTCAACTGCGGAAGTTCAGCACTTGTGTGTGTGTGTGTGCATTTGTTCTGTGTAACCCGCGTATGTGATATGTGCTGTCACATGTTATGTTGAACCATCTAGCCCTTCAGTACATATTACATCTCAAAACTGGCAAAAAGTATGCCATATAATGCCTGTCACCATTCAAGTTCAAGAGGTTATCGGGCGCTGACTACAAACACATTCCTTTCCAAACCATACATCTACACGCGCATATACCCTGACATATTCGACCCACATTGCCCGCAATGCAGCTCAACAGCCACACTTAACCATTATCCTCTGGGACTGCAGACAAGACCCACCCTCTCCCGATATCCTGGGCACTCCTTCACCTGAGGGGTGGGAGGATGTTCTGGCCTCCACCAGCCTTAGTGTCCGACTCCAGGCCATACAGAGAGCAGAGGAGGTGGCCACCAGGCTCAGCCTGGCGGATCACCTACCTCTGTAACTGACGACAATAAAGTTTTATCTCTCTCTCTCAAGTTCAGCATTCAACAGTTCAAAACCAGATATCTCTTCTTTTAACAGCGTAGCTGTTTTAGGTCAAGGTAAAAAGTCTGTCGGCACAGAAAGCCTCGCGTCGCCTAGCAACCAGCCACGTCACAGCTGGCAGTGTGCCAGCTGTGACGTGGCTGGTTGACACCGAGTGGCATAACCTCGACATAGCCATGCATGTGCAGTAGCAACAGCAAGGGCTGGGAAAGGGAGGTGAGGGTAAGGAGGAGGGGTTGTGACAGGGAGGGGAGGAGAAGCAGAGAGGGTAGAGCATAGCCTTGTGCAGTGTAGTGTAGCAAGGAGTGGGAAAAGTGCGGGTGTGCCGGAGGGAAGCGCCACCAGCTATGCTGTATCCTCCGTCTTTGCACCACTAGTGTGTTGTACCTGCCTGGATTTTGTCTTGAGATTGTGGACTACTATAGCCTGTCCACATGGCTCAGCTTAATCGTATCTTTGAATTGGTGAGGTGTTTGTCATAATTTTTTTTTCAAATTAGCATATTTAATATTGTAAATTGAGGGCTAAAGCATAAGCTTGTCAGGTATGTGTTCATGCTTAAATGCACTACTGTAAAATCCCGAGCAAGCACTGCCCTCTTTTTTTAGATACTTGACTGAGCAAGCACTCCCTCCCCTTTTATTAATCCTGTTTACCACAGCACATGTCAATGCCAGGTCGCTTAGCAAGTTCTTTCAATTTTTGAAGAAGCTGCATAATAAATTATAAGAAGCGATGCAATTAAGTAAGGAAAAGAAATTTGTTCAGCTGAGCTTTTGCTGAGGCCTGATAAGAGCTGCACCGCAGCTGCATACTTCTCACCTGCATAGCCAGCCATGACTACAGCTCGGAGGCAACCGGCTTTGTGAGTTGCCACTTTCGTTGGACTAGTGAGCTAGATAATTAGGCAAATGGACGTGAGCCACATCAATTGGTAGCATGTATTTAATGTTCGGTGCTGCTTGGTCTCATGGGCCCGCAACTTGTGCATCAGACTCTGAAGAGCCGTTTGACGACTTCGAGAGCAGTGGCGTCGACTAAGAACAGTAAATGTATTTATTTCAGATATATTATTGTAAAGGACCACTGTGCATTTGTTTTTCTCTCCGGCACATCCACAGCCATTCTGAATTTTGGTTTGCGACAGAGCAAGACCCCCCCATTCCTATACATTTGTCTAATTATCTCCTGCCCAAGGGAGGGAGTCTTCTTCAGGACTATAACAGTATATAATTTGTTAAGGCTGTCTTTAAGCACTGTACCTTGCATTAAATACACTTCTCTAAAATGTGCAGGTCTGGTGCAGAGCACTCATGGCATCCAACTCAGGAGGAGCTGCTTGAGGAAGCCAAGCTCACAGAGCAGGAAAACCTGCGCTCTTTAGAATCTTATCAAAGGCTTGAGCTGGAGAAGAAAAAAGCCAAGATTGTGAAGAACACAAATCGAGGACCCATGATACGTTACCACTCCATTTCTATGCCATTGATTGAAGAAGTGGAAACAGAAGGCCTCGTTGCCTCAACAGCACGGTGTTCCCGCAATTTCGTTACATTCCCGGACGAAGCCACGCTGAAAGAGCATTTCCCTGGAGGCCGGCCCAAGCCAGCAAACCGCAGTGTGTGTCCCATCACACGTCTGCCAGCACGCTATTTTGACCCTGTCACGCTGATCCCTTATGCCAACCTGCAGGCTTTTCGAGTGCTTCGTGAAGCATACTATACACAGCTAGAGCAGAAGGGGGATATTCGCCAGCCTGAGGTTGCAGCCTGGGTCGAGTGGCGCAAACGGAATCGGGCCCAAAGAGCAGCTCTTGCCAATGCAAATAAAGCTGCTGCTGCTGCCGCAGCTGCTGCCGCTGCTGCAACATGAAAACACTGTGTGCAAGTTCTAGTGAGAAAGCAGTTGACAGTTCTTCATTTGGTACCAAGTGTGCAATAAGGCAGCAGATAAAGTCCAAAGGATACATTTGGTGTCCTATCTTAAAGCACTGCTGGTATCAACACATTTGCTCCACCTTGCCCAGCTGTGAACCCCACCAGAGGACACTCGTTTTTTTTGTTCAAGAAAGGAGGCTGCCATCATCAATTTCTTACATCAACCAGCTTTCATCATTTGCCTTTGCCCTTGTGCTCGCAAGTTGAGTCCATTGTGATTGCACCAGTCGTGCCATTGAGCTTATTTGCACAGTTGGGAATGGCATGGCAATTTTGTTTGATGTAGTGCCATGGCTGCATCTGTGTTGGAAGTAATGATGCTGCATGCTTATACATGTGCCACCATTGTGAAGTTACTACAAAGGTGCACCGGTGACTGTGACTCACAGTTATGCAGCCCTACTGCTGATTATGAGACTGTACATTGGACACCCAAACACCCCACCCCATTCATGTACAGTTAAACCTCAGTATGGCAAAGCTAGTAAAGTCAATAATTAATTAAATTGAGTTATGACCTTTGTTACAGTGTCTGATTGCTAGCTCATGCCATCTAACAGGAAATTTACTTCGCAATAAAAAGAACAGTTCATTAATTAAGCCTTCCCGTAATGATTAAATATAATAATGAAATAAAATTCATCTTGTTGAACATGAGTGAACGCATCTGTGGTTTAAAGGAGCTTACAATGATGTTCTTTTTTTCTCACGGAAAGTGCATTGTAGGAAATGTTCAATACTTGCATTGGTTATTCAAAAGAGTGCGAATATGTTGCGATCGGGATCTTTCATTCTGATCAACCCCTTGAGCAGTAAGACTGGAGAGCAAGAGTGATGTCGGTGGGTGTAGAGGAAGGAGACGACTTCCTTTATTCCGATGGGTTGCTTCAGGCTGAAGCTGCTCCACCATTCCACACCGTGCAACTGCCGCCATGCCTGCAACCGGGAGAGATGGGGGTTGTGCAGTCGTGGGCGCTTACCTGTAAAAAGTAGCAGTGTTACAGTTACATTTACCTAAAGCAAAAAAGTAACTGTCAGTTACAGGGTTTCCAAAAGTAATTTGTTACAGTGAAGAAGCAATGTTGTTACATTTCCTGCACTTTGTCAAGGTAAGCAATACATCACAAGCCAAATGATAGAGTTTATTAATAAAAGCTTACGGAGGCATGTGGGTAGTCAATATTGCATGTGGTAAAGTGCTAGACAAAGGGAACTTAAAAAAGGGCCTACTCAAGCCCAGGACCAGCAGTTGTTGCGTACACCTTACTGTGTTGCATCAACATTTTTTACCCGACTTTGGTATCGGGGAATTTATTTGCAGAACTCATTGTAACTTGGGATCACATGTTGTTTGGCTAGCTGGTTCATCTTGTGCAAAAAGGCAAGGACGCAACACACGCAGAAGAAGAAAAAAAAAATCGACGCATCTCCATGAAGTGAATCATGACAAGTGGGCGAAGCACTGGGGATCGTTCGGTGTTGCTGTAAATCACCCATAACATTGCCCACTCGCGCATGTAAATGAGTGACAATATGTGTGCATATACAGTAGACTCCCTTTAAGGTGAACTCGAGGGGACCATGACAATTTGTTTGTCGTATCAGAAGTTCGTCGTATCAGAAGTGCCTCCAAGAATGGATTGGCCACTTGCCCAGGTGGATCCAAACATCTGACTTCAAAAGTCAATCAAGTAGACTTGCAATTGGAAGAAATTACAATTGAAACCATATTTTTACACAACTTCAAAACTGTCTTCAAGCACTGGCAAGCAGCCATAAATAACATTTTGTCTAATCATTTTAAGTATCCTCCGGTATTTCCATGCTGCTGGGAAAGGTGGTTCATTAGAGAACTTAAGCAGGCACAAGCTACCCCCTGTATTCTTCGAAAGCACTTCTTCAGTGGGCATATCAGTTGGGTTGCCAGTCAATGTGTTAGGCATTATGGTGCATCTTTGAGGATACTCACAGACATATCCATGTCTGGCAAGGACACCTTTACTGCCCAGACTAGGAAATCAGGCCTGTCTTTCCTCAGGACAGTTTTCCTGGCCTTACCTCGGGAGGTGCTGATCAGCCAAAAGGTAATGCAATAATGCATAATGCAGCCAAATAATGCAGGTGCCCAGCCCTTGGGGCCGCCTACAGTAAATTAGGGGCAGCCTCCACAGCAGTGGGAAAGTTCCTCTTAACAGAAGGTTACCTGTGAGGGAGTTCGTCTTAAGAGATTTCTTTTTCATTGAGTCTATGAGAAACCAAACAAATATACCTAGTATGTTGTTTGTTATATCCGAGAATTCGTCTTAGCCGAGTTCGTTTTAACGCGAGTTCACTGTATACACAGGCGTCATTCATGCTCCTGGTCTTTATGAGGTTCCTGCGCTCCCACGTCGTAGATCGTGCCGAGTTCAGGATTACTTTTAGTTAACGCGCACAAGAGAAATCTCCCACCGGCACTACATTGCAGGTCCCGTGCCTATATATATGGGGTGCTTGCGAGGTGGTGCAGCGTTCATCGCAGAAAGAGCGTTTCCGTAGACAACACGGTCCGTTCGTTCTCTCACGACAGCAGATGACACTGTCTGGGTGCCATCAGGATCGGCCCACACATGCACAGACACACCTTCTAACTGCACTGCCTCCAGGACGGGCCCACACACTACTGGCCTCGTGATCGACATGTAGATAGCAGCACTGTCGCCGCGTGAGTGTGGATAGGCGTTCGCCGGCGAGCAATGAAATGTACACAGCGGCGGTCTGTTGTGAGCGGTTTGAGGCAGCTGTTAGCTAAATAAAAGCATTGATTGCAGTCAAACGGTACTACATACATGCATCCTTCAATCTCATGTCAGTGTAGTAATCGCGCAAAACGTTTTGATTGCAAGTGAAGGAAGCGTGATATGCCATTCAACGGGGCACTGACATCACCCAGCCTAACAGTGACTTTCTCGGCGGTTCCGGGCGCCATCGGAAGAGCTGTCCAATCCAGACGACGCACCAACAGAACCATTGAACTACGCTGACACTCTAGAACATTACAGACAAAGCCGACGTTATTTCCCCCCACCACACCATTCCCTTACCCGGGAGGAAGTTGTCGCGTGGCGGCAACTACAGACTAATTCCTTCCCATGTCTCTTCACCCTACACCTCTTTCATCCCACACAATATCCCTCATACTGCCCCTACTGTGGAGCGGAGCCCACAGTTTATCACTGCACGTGGGAATGCCCATGTCCACCGGGCTGTTCCCCTATCCCATCACCATCACATTCCTCCTGGGAGACTGCGCTCACCAGCTCAGCGCCGCAGGAGCAGCGTCGGCTGATCCAGCGAGCACGTGGAGTAGCGCGAGCCAATGGGGCCCTGAACTAAGGGCTCCACCCTACGAGGAAGATCCCTCACTATGTTAAAATAAATGTTTGCTCTCTCTCTCTCTCTCCTATTTTTCTTTCACCATACTTAAGTTCTCTTCTGCTTGTAATGTTGGTATTGCTGTTAAACGACTGAAAGAGTTCAGTATTGTGTTCTCGCTCATTTTCCACTATTGGCTATACAACAACAACAAAGATAAAGGATTGTTACTGCGCTGTATCACTTACACGCATAACCTGCGTTTAAATCCTTTGCATGTCATGTTCCATGAAACGCAAGGCAGTTAACTGGCTCGGCCAGTCGAGCTACGTGGCTGTTCGTCGCTTGAGTACTATCACAATATTTGACACTCGTCTACATTGATTAGATGTTTTAATACGCAAACGCATCGCTTAAATTTTTTCGCATGATTACTTGCATAACCATGACAAGAAAAAGTTGATCTTTTTTTTTTTTTTTTACGCACATAAAAGATGATGTGTTCTCCGAGCGAAGACCGTCTGCTACTTTCCGTCATGCTCACAATCGCATATCGCGAGACGATATCGCTGCAGTACTGCAATTACACATTGATGTTTCCCGCTTGACTTATTCAGAAGGCTAAGTGTGCTTTGCCGCATACTTGAGATACACAGAAGCATCCCAACTGAAATAGCTGTGCCGAACCGGAGGCGTGACGATGCCATATCACGCTCACGACACAGGCGCTCGGTGATATTAAGAAAGAGCAAAGACTGCAGCACAGTGCCAAACAATGCTATAAGTAATATTTTTATGCTTGGATAAAAATACATGAAAGCATTCCACACTGCACCGACTCAGGGAACAAACATATTGGAGGATGTGGGTGGCGTACGCGCGCATGTAAAAGCGCAGTGGCTAGCAGACGACGCGAGGAGCTATCCACACTTGGGGAGCTTCGTCCACTCGCCGCTAGACGCCGACTGTGTTCGATCTCTAGGCCAATATAGGGATGGTAAAATCAATGAACGATTAATCGATTAAATGTACACCGTTAATCGATTAATCTTCGTCGATTTGTCCCTTTCAGTTAATCCAATTAATCAATTAAAGCTCTTCGATTAATCGCTTATGGCACCCCCCACCCCCTTCCACCCCAGCACCGCCCCTTGGCCGGAGCGCATGATTGCGAGGCGCGCGACGACGAGACGCAGATGTCGAGCGCATATCTCTACGCAAGAAGAAGGAGCCCGGAGCCGCAGGCGGCCATACCCCATAGAGATAGAAATGAACTCGACCCGATCTCCGTCGCCTACACCGTTTTATTTAACCTCCAGATTTGACTTGCTTCTTGTGTAAGGGTCACATTGTAATATGCGCTGCTTAATTTTTGACTGGTTAAGTTCTTATTGCCGCTGTATTTTACTCCTTAGCGAATTAAAGATTATTTGTCACCACTGAAAGAAAGAGAGATACTATATTGGAAGGTAGAGAGGGTGCCGATCTAGTACGCCCCGGCCTTCTACTCTACTCTGAGGACAACGCAGCAGGAAAAAAGAGCGATTAAGCATGATGATGGAGATAAGAATGAGTGATCCGTATACACATAATAAGACGTGACATGCTTGCGCAAAGGGGACAAGGACGCTAGTAATCATATTTCATTACGCTTGATACCGACTAGCCCACCTTATGGCAGCTGTTTACTTCTGCAAAACAGCGTGCTATGACGCGGAAAATGTCGACTCAGCTCACTTGACATACTTCATATTGACCAGCTTACAGCGCAAACGGGGACGAAGACGAAGGAAAGACAAGGTGACAACACGTCTTCGTATCACGTCTCGTATCACGTCTTTCCTTCGTCTTCGTCCCCGTTTGCGCTGTAAGCTGGTCAATATGAATTATCACCAACTCGCCCAGATTTCCGTTCTCGTTCACTTGACATAAACACTCATAATATTCAAACCCGAGCAAGTGTAACTGCAAACTTCAGCACGTGTAACTCGAGGATTATGAAAAAGGTCTAATATAGTCGCCTAATGGAAAGAAGCCACTTTAGCTGCATTTAAATCTAATAGTCGCTTTTCATAATCAGCAACTTTGCGCAATGGTATACCAAACGTCTAGCATCCCGTCCATTTCTATTGAAAAAATGACCTTGTAGCATTTGTCTTTTCGTCCACTTTAATTCCTTTCTACTTTCTTCACAATTACAATACCACAAGTAACTTCCCCTATGCTTTCCTAGCCTTCATCGTCTGTTTGCTCATTAAGTTTTTTCTAACAAATAAAGAACGAGCCCTTGACCCCTTCCCTTTCGTTATCTTGTAGCATTTGGTAATTCTGTATGTTCGCCTATTTCGGGTGAAATACATGCAGCTTTCATCTATTGCTTGTACTCCCGTGTCAGCCATCCTAGAGGCCGCCGTCTATATTGCTGTGGCACGAACGGAGGACAGTCGCGAAATACTGTGTTCTAATCTCTGATACATTAGACAGCGTTCACAGTCCGAGCTGTACGTGCGATTGAAAAGGTGCGCGTAGCGCCGTCTTAAGTCGCCGACCAGGTGAAACCTGTGCAGTATACTGGCACAGCTGCCGCTTATTCTAGCCGGGAGGAAAAACTCGTATCACTTTATTTCCCGCAGATGCCTGCACTGATGGCCTGTTTGAGGTCAGTATGTTGCTGTGTGATCTCGCATGAGTGACCTCAAGGAAGAGATCACGTCAATTCGTGGTTATAGTATTATCGAGGGTTCCCACGATATCTAACAGACAAACCGAAAAATGTTGCCGTCCCTACAAGAGCGAGCGTCTTTAATTTTCCTTTCCTCTCTCTCTCTCTCTCTCTCTCTCTCTCTCTCTCTCTCTCTCTCTTTTACCTTTCTCGGCATTTTCTCACCCTCGGCCATACTGCATGTTTCCGGTGCGACTTTCCAAACAGTGTGGTCGCCGAAAGCGCCTCCGATTTCGGTTCGCTTTAGTAGGCAGACTTCGAGGAAATACGACCTGCTACCTAATCGTCCGTGTATCATGGCCATCTACGGAATCTTGGATCCTTGACAACATCCAAAGACGACGGGCTCCTCGTGTTCAGTGGGCGAAAGTGCGAATTTTCACGCAGCTCCTAATGCGCACATGTGATCTCTAGCGCCTCGAATAAATACTTGTGTCGATATCAAACACAAGCAACGCCCCTCAAAGAACAAGGCATCATTTTTCAAGCACTTATAAAAAATGTCGATTAATCGACTAATCGATTAAAACATCACAACGACAGCAATTAATCGATGAAAGGCTAGATCGACAAACGATCAACGATTAATCGATTAAAAAATTTAATCGACCATCCCTAGGCCAATAGCAACGGCCCTGTGCCATGAGCGCGGACGCAAGCGCAACGTGGGCGGACAAGCCTAGAGGTGCTTCGCCCCTAAAACAAGAGGGGCAGGATAGAGCGTCATGTCCCTCTTGTTCCTTTTTCTTTTTGTCTGCTTGTGTTGCGTCTTTATACCTTTTTGCACAAATTAGGATGAGTTGTTTCTCCAAGTTGGCATGAGAGAGCGTCGCGCTCGTGATCGCATCCTTTACCTCGCATCCTTTACTGAACAGACAACCAGCGTAATATAAACGAAATTCCCGTGTTCCTTTGGATAAAGGTCTTGATCTTACGTGAATGGAACTTTGCTAGCTCGCTGAGATTAGTTCCGGAATCGTCGACCAACCATTGCACATCGGTAGATGGACAAGCGTGGACAACTGGCACGCACGTCTAAACGTTTCATGTCCTTATATTTTTAAATCATGAGAAGGAGTGAGCCGGCGCAGCTGTATTCAGCGTCATAAAAGAGGTTCATCATCACAATCAATGGATTATGCAGTAGTCGTTCGCATTAGCATCCCCCGATGTGGGTATGCGCCATATATGAAGGCTCGTCATAATAGTGTTCCACGTGTCCCGTTAGATTTGGTGACAAGCGTTGAGATACGATGACGTGACACGCCCGTATGACGAACTGGTGAGAGCTGCTATTCAGGAGATCTTGGAAGCCTATGATCGCAATTTGGCGGCAGCGATACAACGCATAATCACTACAACGACAAGCGAACAAAGGACTTTCGCTACAGAAGGGTGTAACGTTGCCGAGGCGTGTAAAGACCAAGTATGTTAAAAATAGATTCTCGAAATCGACGAGCTTGTAGTGAAAGAGGACGGGAGTGAGGAGTCTACAGGCACGCAGGAAGTGTGTGACGAGCCTGAAGGTGCAGGAAGGATGCGAGTTAGCATAGGCGTGCGCGCGGTTCTCCATTAGGGGCGCGAAGGTTCACTGCAGCATTCACTGCAGCAATAGCCAACGTTGAATGGACGCGTATGTGTATGCTTGACTCCGCGCAAAGGCCTTCGGGATAGCATTAGCTCGGTCGCTACATCCAACGCCGTGCTCTAACGGCAGTCGTATTTTGATATTTATCAAGATGCATCTGTGCTGCACAACAATGAAGGCCGAGGATAAATTCGACACTTTGCATTGATTCACAGTTGCCGCAGCCACGGAACGCTGTGATGTACTCCGGGCAATTGCTCCGGTTGCGAAATTTCTGTAAGACCAAACAGTTGAAAAACTTTCTTAACAATAGAATTTGTAACGTGTTCCAAAAGCAGATGCGAATTATTAAACTACTTGAAAAGTTTCACTAAACGTGGTATCTTATGTGTGCATATCACAATACTGCTCAAAATATTTCCTTTGAGATGGGCATGTTTTAACTCCAAGGTATCTGTGCGGGAGCGTGCGATTTAAATAACGGATATATACTTCTGCTGGCTCCAAACTCCAAGCTTCTACAGAGGAAGTCATTGAGCTTTCATCGTTTTTATTTAAATAATATTGCAGCATTACGAAATGCGTTATTTATGCATTGAATATTTTGTAATTCTTTGGGAACTATATACTTCCTCTGCCGCGCGGAGGCATGCTTAAAGAGCGCAGTAAGGCCTCGTCGATGGAGCTTATATTTATTGTTAGGTTGTAACCGACTATAGTCGCCTACGTCTCGGTGCGCTCTGTCACCGATCTCGAGCTGTTAGACATGGAAGGAACCGCCGCGAAATATTCCAAGAACCGATGTATCACTTCCTCGAGAATAATTCCACGAAAGCTTGGACAATTTAGATTTATGTTCCTTTGCAAAATGCCAGCAGTGGTCCAAAGACCGAGTCAGAGCCAAGGGTGATCCAAACAAAACAAATATATTCTCATTGAGCAGGCAGTTACAAAACGAGCGCAAACATGGCTCTTCAAAATACAAACATATATGGGTTACACATAGATGAGCTTGTTGTACCAAATGTACAACAAGCTCATGCACTGCAATGGAGAATAAAACGCAAAAGAGTCCTTTTCACCAGAGTCACTCGTACAGTCTTGTCGACAACGAGCTTCCAGGCCGATCTCGTCTTGTTAATCCGAGGAGCAGCGTCGTTCTTTCACTCTGTCATACGACAACTAAGACTGCTGCTGAGAGCCCGTGGTCGACTATCAATATTGACTTTGGTCGCCATTCGAGACGTTTCTGCGCGTGTCACGTGATCTCAGCACGCGCAAAGCTGGGAGAACACTCTCGCTTCGTAGGCGCCTCTTTCTCCCTCATGATCCCAGTTGGGATCGATAATATTAATAAATAAATAAATAAATAAATAAATAAATAAATAAATAAATACGTCGCGGCGAGCGTCGACCTGTACTCTCCGCTTCCTCCTTCTCTCTCCATATGTCTCGCGCGCTCACCAGCGGGGATGGGATGACTCACTGCGGCTATCTAGTAGATTCCACAGTTCGCTAGAATCGCGCCGCGTACGCTTCGGCCAGTCGTTACGCACGTGTGCTGAGGCATTCTCTGGGCGCGCCGTTTTTTTTTTTTCTTTGTTGTGTTGATTTCGGCGCGTCGTCTCTTATACAATGCTGAGCTCTTCGACGTAGTGGGCACTATTTTGTGACACTGTCCTGGTCGTCTCGTTTGGCCGGTATATACTAAAATTTCGATGGTAGCGTAGATACGTATGACGAACATGAGCGACTTATCTTTACATCACTAACATGATATACTCGTCCCGTTCATCACGATTAACGATACTGCAACAGCGTGTGGCTCATACATGTAGTGATCGGCCCGCAGTATGCGGGTATGGTGCGCCTCAGGTGTTTAATATTATAGAGGCTATCAAGGACCAACTAAAATAGACTAACATATTAGAGTGTACTTGCAGGGACCCTGAAACGGTTTTGACGATTTTGTGAAAACATGGTGATCCGGTAGAGCGAGTCATTAGGATCATTAGAGGACAAATTTCAGCGCTCTGCGTAAAGTGTGGCTTTGAACATGCGCATCGCAAAAGATCGCAGCGGCTCGTCGAAATGCGTTTTCAAACGACCCCGCCTATCGAACGATGGAATGGGAGGCCGCTGATTGGCTCCCTAACAAGTGACGTGCACGTAATTTTCCCAATCTAACTGCAAAAACGTGCTCCTTCGTTTCAGCCAACGGTATCGTCGCGGCATCTGGCGGCGTACACACGAGTCGCCGGCGCTTGGACTGCCGACGCCGGGGACCTCAGTAAAGATATCGGGGCGCAATGTCGCTGCGGAGGGCTCCGCAAGGCGGCTGACGAGGGAGGCGCAGTCGTCGCTAGCGTGCACTCCGCAGCTGATCGAGTTGAGGAGGAACCGCAGTGGTAAGGAGGAAGGCGACAGAAATAAGCTCATAGGTGCCTTAGCGCATGGTGCCTCGCTTTATTTATGGCGTGAATAATTTCAATTGTGTTGCCTAATCAGTGACGCAATGCCAAAAGAACGTTTCAGGGACCCTTTAAAAACAAGAAAGGCACAGCGTTTGTCATAGCTCGCGCTTGAGTTACAGACATAACAAGCACACGGACACAGGCAACCTACCAAGTAGTATCGGGCAAATGAAGCCGGGCCTCCGGAGTTACAAGCAAACACGCTGCCACTATGCTACGGCGGCTCCTCTGGCACGTTATGTATAGTAAATAAATCTATCGTACCCGGCAGTTGTGATGATAGTGCTCGTATAACGTGAATTGTGCTTCTGATGTTTGTTGAGCGCTGTCATAGCAATTTAATAAACAATATATGTTTTATCACTTAACTGTGTTACAATGAGCTACCATTCAGTCGTCACGGAATCTCCGCATGACATTCCCACAACGTGTGGGATCTCCATGTTTAGTTCTTTGCTTCAGAAGAGGATGTTAAAGGAACGATTGCGCTCTCTGTCAGGACAGTTGGGGCAAGTCTTCAATTTTTATTTTTGTCTCGGACTTTAACGCTTGTTAAAGTCCGAGACAGTATTTAGGCATCGTCCTTTCGCGTTTCTAGCAGCCGCTTGCCAACCCATCTGAGCATTAACCACTTTTTTAGCCAAAGGAAATTTGCTGTTGTTTATATGTTTGAGTGTAATTTTTTGTGCGACGGGTACTGGATATCCTGTGAATGCAAATAAACCTGGTTTCGAAAGTGAATGCAAATAAACCTGCTTTCGAGTTCTGGTTGTACACTTTAACAGAATACAAACAGAATTTGCTGAAAAAATTGCAGACATACAAAAAAAACCAAAGCAATTTTTCTAAAAGCTTCTGATCAAAGAATGGTATCTCCGGGATAAATGTTTGTATTTATGTCGGAGGTAGCCTGAAAACGAAGGTTGAGAGAGCACACAGCAAAATCTGGCATGCTGTGCTGCGTCCTCTGCGCGCTGAGCATGGGAGCTTCCAAGACGACAGCGTCATTGGCGGCCCGTGTCGCAGGAATTCTGGCGTTGGTGTCGGCTTCCACGGCCGGAAGTAATCACTGTTTTCCGCGGGTCACTCGGCCATGCCCTCCGCCATGGTGCAGGTGCTTAATAGCAGGCAAAGTGAAATCCGTCAGCACTGTTAACTACGACTTAACCTGTACACACATGATAGCTCAGACTGTAATTCTGTGAATTACGAGGAGACTCGAATAATTGCAGCATTATAAGGTAAGGCTCTTAATGCGCATTGGGCCCGATGGCACTGTACAGCGCTCCGCTCTTATAAAGGGGGCGCTCAATCGTGCTCGAACACTAAATTTTTTTACGAGCCTGGTGGCGCACATGTCACCGCCCCGTTACAAAGGGGACGCTCATAGCATCCATCCATCCATCCACATTGTGAGGGACTTCATGACCAACGTTATTCATACACGGTCATAGCAAACTTAATTCCCTCTGGGAATTAGTTTCAATTTTCTCTGGGAATTAGACATCAAGTTCCAGATGTCATGCCACGTGGACTGTGGAATGGGTAAGGTAGAGCTGCAAAGCACTGCTAAGGATAGCACCACATCTTATTACATCAGCGGGTCGGCCAATGTTTTCTCCGTTAACGTGGAAACTTCGAAGCTATACCCGTCCGGCTATGCCACGTTTTATAATCATCAGTGATCTGGGAACGTTCATACACTCGACAGTAGTGAAAAGGCCGTAGCGACACTTGTTTGCCACAATCTTCCTACTGTCGTAGTAGACTTTGCGTTCGTGAGTAACAATATAGTAGTGCTGGATATATTTAACAATGTACTTTGCGAACCACAGAGCACACCGTAAAGCACTACTTTCTATGCGCAGTATAAATACAGTTTGCAACAGGCTCTTATTCCAAAGGCTGCTCTTCACGTTTGCGCTGTTAATGTTGTTCGGCGTGTTCCGCGCATGGCTGAATTTTTCAGTAGACATTGGAAATGTTTCAATTTTCAGTAACATGGTTTACTCGTAGCCGCTTCCCAATTATGTTTGAGATCCGTCAACGCTACATGGATTGCCCCTAAATCTCCGCATCTGCATATGTCATGATTCTTTTGCTTCAGTATGTGTTCTCGCAAGCCATTACTAGCTGTTCGCCCGGAAAGTTGTCTTGTAGTCTTTAGTGCGCAACGAGAACATTCTAACGCGTTATAAAGGACAGGAAGCTTTCGAAGTAAAGGAGGGAACGTGCCGGATGCTAGTGCCAGTGCCTTTTCGACGCGCCTTTCACTCGGACGGCTTCACCTTTGCCGTTCCGCCGAAATAAAGGCATGCTAAAAGCAGGCCGTGGCGGCGGCCGCCCCGGTGACGTCATGAGGCCAGCGTCCCAGCTTGAGCGGTCACCCTCCTCTCCAGCTCTGCCCGGCGCATCGATCGAAGCGCGGCCAAAGGGAACAGCAGCCCATCCGTCGGGAGCACCCGAGTCAGCAGGCGCACGCGGCCACGTTAAGGCGCAATAGGCAGCAGCTGGAAAGGAACGCAGAAAGAAACCACTCCAGTCTTTCCCATCGAGCCGGCGTGTGTGTGCGCGCTTCACTGCTGCGCTCTACAGCAATCGCCGCGCGGTCTCCTTCGGATTAACGCGACGTCCTAGACACCTGCCCGGCCGAGGAAAGCCCGACTCGAAACCGGGCGTACACGGTGAGTGTGGTTTTCTCCTGTGACACAAAAGTCGTGCGCGGCAGCCGACCTCCAGGGGGCCGAGCGCAGCGTACTCGCGGCTTGTTCTCGCCACACTCGCGGGCCCATCGATCGCACTCCACCGAGTACGTGCCAAGGCAGCATCCCGGCCGATCGGCGTGCACGACGTAGCACCACACGGAGCGTCACGTCGTTTTAGTCCGTTACCATCGTCCATCACCCTCTAAAATACCCTATTATTTATCCCTTGGCTCCGGGTTCAATTCAAGGAGACGGACGTGATCAGCATCAAGCTGGGAGCCCTTTCTTGTGAGTAAATTGACTGTTGGGCTATTCGGCTACACGCCCATGGGCTTATGGCCCGGTTCATTGTTTCGTAAACAACTCGTTTCACGTTTGTAGGTATGACGCATAGGAAACTCCCTCTTTTGGGACACCATATAGTTCGTGTAAACCGCGTCACGCACAAAACCGCGTGTTCCAGCCTCATCTGCAAGTCTCTGCGGCTGTGGTATGAATTCCCCACTTTATACGTCGAGGCTGAGGTGAGCACGACATGTTTACGGCGTGTCAGCGGCTCCGTATTTCAATATTTGTACTAGGCATAACTGCTATAACGTGATTCCGATGGAACCTCGTGCAGACACAACGCTCGCGACGAAAAGTGTAGCTTCCTATCATAATCTTTCGTAACGTTTCGTTAGGAAGCCGCTGAACGGAATTAATTCGCGGCATCCTCGTCACGCACTCTCGCCATTATATTTTGTGTGGCACATGAATGACCTGCGAGTTGGCGTAGCAATTCTCTCGGTAAATAGATATCCACGTAGCTTCAGTGATGCTTGCTGCCCCTGACGGTCGAAAGGAGAAGATGAAACATGACTCGAAACACATGGCAGGGAAGCTCTCGAAGCCGTCCATCAAGTCTTTTACTGTTAGGGCAATACGTTCACTTATGGCTTGTGGCTGTGTCAACAAGTGACTACCTTGAACCAAGTCTGATATTTAGCTTCTTTTTCTTTTTTTAGCGGGCTTTCGGATGCGCCGCTGAGGTACACGGCAAGAATTTGGGTTCAACACAAAGATTTCGACAGAAATGAATCCATCGAATTCAATCTAAATAAGTTTATGTCAAAGTAAACGCAAACTAGCGCGCACTGGAAACATTACTGTGGCCGCGGAACTGCATTTTAGTTTGTCCGTATTTTAGTTCGTATCCCTAAAATTCCTTCTGGTCATGAACGGGAAAACGAGGAAAGGTATTGGTAGGGAGGTTAACCAGACACGCTTAAGGTTAGCTACCTTACACAGTGGGGGGGAAGGGGGGGGGGAGTATAGGGGATACAAGGAAGAAAATGGCAGGAGACGAGTACCGCCTCATCTGAGAGAACGCGAACCACAGTCGTATTCATGGTGTCGCGTCGATCATCGCACTTGGAATGCATGCGAGATCCACAAAGATGTAAGTACTTCGTAGCTGGCGTTGCAAGTCGAGAAGTTCGCCGAACGCTAAGGTAGCTAACCTCTGCGCGTATGAGCTGACTATATTCGTATCCAATTGAAGCTGGCAAGCCAGGATGGCAGCCGACTTTGAAAACGTTAGGATGTAACGATGGTATACGAGACACAGTGACCTCTGGCATATCGCCGGTAGATCAATAATTCTGTCAAAAATGATCTTTGACGGTGTCGTCGTGTTCCTAAGAAGCATTTAAACCTGCCGGTCTTCCTCTGTTGGAACGCCGTACAATCTTCCTTCTTGTTTGCCTGGAAACCAAACACGCCGACCGTGAACGCAGTAGTACCTATCGAATCGTCGATCACAGATAGGCACGCATTTCAACGGAGATTGGGTTGCAGATGGAGACGAAGCCAGAGACCGCTCACTATTCCAACTACTTTATGTGCACTGTAAAGGTGGCTTCGCCACATTGTTTTTAAGTAGCTGAGGAAGCTTACTTTGCGGTGAATGCGCTTCTCAATGTGAATACGCACTCTGAGCTCGTGGTAGCCTAAACAATGCTTTTGGCTCCCATTGTGCTGTCACAGCTCGTGGAAGCTACGTGGAGAAGCCGCAGTTCAGTGCACACAAATGAGGGTATAATGACACATGTGTATTGAAAACAACAACAGATCAGGTACTTTAAATGCGAAGCATTTCTTGGCGAACTTGAGCAACTTTGACCGTATCTATCTATCTATCTATCTATCTATCTATCTATCTATCTATCTATCTATCTATCTATCTATCTATCTATCGTATCGTCATCTGGGCTGCCGAAGTGACACACCGTTACAGCAACAGGAGAGTGAACCACGTTATTTATTGCCAGGGGTTAATATACTACGGTGGGGAAAGGGTACAAGGGGGTGTGTGCTTTGATAGCACCAAGGGTGCTGTGTGCACATAAGAAAGTGCACACGTGCTGATATGATACATCTATCTATCTATCTATCTATCTATCTATCTATCTATCTATCTATCTATTGTATCGTCATCTGGGCTGCCGAAGTGACACACCGTTACAGCAACAGGAGAGTGAACCACGTTATTTATTGCCAGGGGTTAATATACTACGGTGGGGAAAGGGTACAAGGGGGTGTGTGCTTTGATAGCACCAAGGGTGCTGTGTGCGCATAAGAAAGTGCACACGTGCTGATATGATACATCTCCCTTCCTCAACGGAGGTTGCTGATGCTAAATCACCGTGTGTTTATTTGTTGAAACTTAGCGTCATACGCTAGCCGCTCGGGTGGTCTCGACTGTCTTTGGGACCTCCTAAGTTCAGGGGGCGGCGGGCTTCTTCCGGCGGCTCCTTGTGTGGGAGCGGTCTCTGATGACGTCGTTGATGAGACTTGCTCATCATCGAGCTCGTCGTCGGTGTCGCTGGATGATACCTCTGGACTTGGGTTCTCCTTTGTTGCCAAGAGATGGCGTCTGTTTCGCCGCAACGTCGTTTTGTTCTTCGTTCTAACGAAGAAGGACCGTGGACCCGCTGGTGCTGTCACGGTGGCTTTCTGCGACCATGTTTTTCCGCTCACCCGCACGACATCGTCTCGTTCGAGGGTCGGCAGTGGTCGATGGCTTCGGCTGTACTGACGGTGTTTTTTCACTCGAACCTCTGGATGATGATTGAAGTCGGGAAGCAGGGTGCGCAATCGTCTCCCTTGTAGCAGCTCGCCAGGCGACCGTCCGTCTTCCAACGGGCTTGCGCGGTAATTTAGTAGGCCTAGCCAAAAATCTTCCTTTGCTTCTGTGGTCTTCTTGAGGATCCTTTTTACAACTTGGACGCCTTTTTCAGCTAATCCGTTTGAGCATGGATAACGTGGACTTGACGTCACGTGCTCGAAGTCGTACCGTGTGGCAAACTGGGCGAACTCTTTGCTGGCAAACTGCGGGCCGTTGTCAGTGCATACCTGCGACGGGATGCCGTATCTCGCAAACATAGCACTGAGCGTGTTGATGACGGCCGTGGTGGACAGGTCACGCAGCTCATCCATGTCTGGAAAATTGGACGTAGCATCATAAACACATAGATAGTGCTTGCCACCATAATCAAATATATCAGCTCCCACGCGATGCCATACTTGTGCAGGTGTTGTTCTAAGCATGAGTGGCTCGGCTGGTTGACTGTAGGCGTGCCGCCTATAGACCGCACACTTTTGTACAAGCGATTCTATATCCGAGTTGATGCTCGGCCAGTAGACCAGCTGTCTCGCTCTTGCTTTACATTTTCCCATGCCAAGATGCCCTTCATGAATTCTTTGGAGCATTTCCGCTCTCATTCTGGTTGGTATCACAACCTTCACTCCCTTTAGGATTATGCCATTAACCATAGATAACTCGCCCGCCATTGGAGCTAGTGGTCCTTCCACAGGGCCTCCTTGCATTATCTTTTGTAACACTAGTTTGAGGTATGGATCAAAAGCAGTCTCACGTGCAAGGCGTTCCGACGTCTTTTCGGAGACGAGTGATGAGACGACGCTGACAGCGTGAAGGTCGACGTCGGTAGTATCCACGGCGTTGCCGTCTCCAGGACCAGGGGATCTCGGCAGCATGTCTGCCAGGGTCAACTGCTTGCCAGGAACAAAAACGAGCACGTAATCATAGCGTAATAGCCTAAGAAAAAAACGCTGCACGCGCGGAGGCATTTCCGATATCGACTTTTTTGCGATGTCGATAAGAGGACGATGATCGCTTTCAAGTGTCACTGACCGACCATAAACGAAGTGGTGAAATCTTTCGCAGCGAGCGCTTCCTTTTTTATTTGCGAGTATCGCTGCTCGGATGCTGTTAAGGCTTTAGAAGCATAGGCTACTGGCCTCCAACCACCATTGTGCAGCTGCAACAGAGCTGAACCCACGCCGTCCTTCGAAGCATCTGATGTAACCTTCGTGGCTCTGTTTGGGTCAAAGATTGCCAAAAGTGGGGCTGCACTCAATGATTTGCAGACATCATGCCATTCGCGTTCGTGCTCGGGCGTCCATTCAAACTGTACATCATGCTTCAAAAGAGCGCAAAAGTGTCGTTGATGCAAAAGGCGTCAATGATGCAAAAAAAAAAAAGGCGTCAATGATGCAAAGAATTTAAAGAAAAAGGCTGAATAACGCTTGGGGGAGCTCCAGTAAACAAAGTAATTGGCACGAAAATAAATTTGACTTTAGTCGCGGCGGGAATCTAACCCGGGCCTTCCGTACGCGAGGCAAGCGCGCTCCAAAAACAGCACATTGGCCCGGTGACACGAGCGAATTCCCCATGCACTGATGCCTTCTGGCGCTGGTACTTGAAAGAAATAAATAATAAATAAATAAATAAATAAATAAATAAATAAATAAATAAATAAATAAATAAATAAATAAATAAATAAATAAATAAATAAATAAATAAATAAATAAATAAATAAATAAATAAATAAATAAATAAATAAATAAATAGACGGCCGTGGTGGACAGGTCACGCAGCTCATCCATGTCTGGAAAATTGGACGTAGCATCATAAACACATAGATAGTGCTTGCCACCATAATCAAATATATCAGCTCCCACGCGATGCCATACTTGTGCAGGTGTTGTTCTAAGCATGAGTGGCTCGGCTGGTTGACTGTAGGCGTGCCGCCTATAGACCGCACACTTTTGTACAAGCGATTCTATATCCGAGTTGATGCTCGGCCAGTAGACCAGCTGTCTCGCTCTTGCTTTACATTTTCCCATGCCAAGATGCCCTTCATGAATTCTTTGGAGCATTTCCGCTCTCATTCTGGTTGGTATCACAACCTTCACTCCCTTTAGGATTATGCCATTAACCATAGATAACTCGCCCGCCATTGGAGCTAGTGGTCCTTCCACAGGGCCTCCTTGCATTATCTTTTGTAACACTAGTTTGAGGTATGGATCAAAAGCAGTCTCACGTGCAAGGCGTTCCGACGTCTTTTCGGAGACGAGTGATGAGACGACGCTGACAGCGTGAAGGTCGACGTCGGTAGTATCCACGGCGTTGCCGTCTCCAGGACCAGGGGATCTCGGCAGCATGTCTGCCAGGGTCAACTGCTTGCCAGGAACAAAAACGAGCACGTAATCATAGCGTAATAGCCTAAGAAAAAAACGCTGCACGCGCGGAGGCATTTCCGATATCGACTTTTTTGCGATGTCGATAAGAGGACGATGATCGCTTTCAAGTGTCACTGACCGACCATAAACGAAGTGGTGAAATCTTTCGCAGCGAGCGCTTCCTTTTTATTTGCGAGTATCGCTGCTCGGATGCTGTTAAGGCTTTAGAAGCATAGGCTACTGGCCTCCAACCATAAATAGAGTCAGACACGTTCTGTTCTGCCGCGCTTTCTGTTCGCGGAGGGTGTTCGAAGCAGCGAAGAAGCGTGCGCTATAAGCGAAGGCCGGGTGTAGCAACCCGAGAATTTCGTCCCGGCGATAAAATTCCTGACATAATCCACCCATTTTTTGGCCAATTACCTACGTCGTGTACGTGCGTCAGGGGAAAGTAGAAAATTAACAAGAGCGCACTCGCTGGATTTTGTGTTATCTGTCAAAGCCGAACGACTGCGTTCCACTCCAAAGGCGAAGCTCAACCTCTTTTTCTCTTATGCTGACGCCATTTTTAAGCATCGCTAAAAAAGGGACAGAGTGACAGAGTGCCGCATAGGCGGGCTTTGCCTTGTGTTAGGTTTTCTACTTCCAACGCGACAGCGTTCATGGAGCTGGTGTCGCAAGAAAGCCGCCGCCACTGTCCACGGCGGAAACAAACATTCCGAACAGCGGCTGTCTACCCGGGGCACCTGGCCACGAAAGCCATTCGCTACAGGTATCTTTACTGTGCAAAAGTGAATTTGTCAGAGCGAAATCCCTCTGTGTAAACTACAGCCTATACGCGAATGATAGCTCCGACTGTAATCTGAAAGTAAGAGAAACCACAAATCTGTTAATTACGAGGAGACTCGAATAATTCAAGCATTTTAAGAGAAGGCGCTAGTTTTAGTTAATGTTCCATGGGAAGGCAGTGCGAACGGGGCCGAACGGCTCTACAGCGCTCCGCTGTTAAAGGCGAAGCCCTCCAGTTATAAAGTAAGTTTTCCTATGTTGCCCTTTCCTTTGGTTATTCAGGCACGCGCGTGTGTGTGTGTGTTTATTTCTCTTGTTAAGTGAATATCCGTGAAAAGTACTTGCGAAATGCCTAACACCAGGAAAACTACTCATTGTGTTATATAACAAGGACACGCTTTCTTTTTCGCCTTTATGTGGCTGTGCAGTATCGGTATGGCGCATCTGTTACTGGGGTTCATGCCACGATGCAATGTTGTAAACCACTGCACGTTTGGACGAGTAGATCCTGTATTACAGCGGTGGAAGTGCGCTTCGGGGACGCGGACAAAGAAGAATACCGGACACACACACACGCACACACAGCGGTCTTCTTTCGTCCGCGTCCTCGAAGCGCTCGTGTAACGCAATACTAGCTAAGCCAACTCAGTGCTTTGACTATAGATTCTGTAGTCGCGTCCATTAATTTTGCTCTTCGAGAACATTTGCGCCAGGAAAGTTTATCATCACTGCCAGTCCATATACGCAATGCCGCACCTACACAACTTTATGCCATATACGCTCCACGTTGCCTATCTCAGACATTCGTTTTGCGGCTATGGCCAGAATCGACCCTGTCCTTGACGGTAGGAGCTGCAAGAGAAGAACATGGCAAGCAAAACGCGTCTTATCTAACCGCGGCATTCAAAAGTCTGTGCCTTCGACGAAGTGTTTCCGCACGCTGGCCTTTTCCACCCTGAAACATTATGCGTATGCTCGCCATTGTGATGCGTAGACGCGCATCCAAGCAAGCGGTCGTCTAACAAAGTCACTGCGGTATGCGAATGCGCTCGGCTCAGTGAGGACGGAGGGATAGGGGGCGGAGAGGAGTGGGGTGCAGCACGCAGCGCCGTGGTTGGGTCCCTGCTCTGCACGTATAATGTTCTTTCTAGTATCGGACACTAGGAAATCACACACACGCACACACGTGACATAAATGAAGTGGACGAAAACGCACCTGCTGTTCGGATACAGCGATATATATATATATATATATATATATATATATATATATATATATATATATATATATATATATATATATATATATGTGTGTGTGTGTGGTGTGTGTGTGTGTGTGTGTGTGTGTGTGTGTGTGTGTCAAAAAATTAAATCGCCTTCTTACGTCATTATGGTCTGAAAGGAGTACTGCCACGAAAATTTTCAGTTTGCGTTTTTTTTTGCATGAACCAAGCCCTCCAGAGCCCAGAAAACGAACTGGTAAGCGTGAACGCGCCGTGAAAATTTATTTACAGCATGCCTTTAACAGCTGGTTTCGGTTCCTACTGTAGCCTGACGTCACGACACAGCATGCGCATAGTAATGAGCTCCTCGTGACGTGTTCCCGCAAGAAATCGTGACGTTTTCGCCCAGTGGTCTCTCACGCACAGCGCCTGCAACAAGTGCGGGGTCTACAATGTACAAAATTTTGTATAGCGACTCCGCGACGACAGCAAATACTCCGGCACAGTACAAGATGCAACGTACGGCACGCACGGTGGGTGTCGGCGTGGCTCCGGAGGCCGCGATAAGCTAAGGTGGCCTCCGAGACCTCCGCAGCATTCCAGGGGCAAAATGCTGGCACCATAGCGAGCTTGCCTTTCGATTATACGTGGGCACACACGACGATAGAAGGTAATTCGACTTCACTCGCTCGCTTCACGCGCACTCTCAGCTACGGTGAGTGAACGGCGGGAGCAGACGACCGAGAGTGACGCGCGAGCGGCCATTTTGCATGTTTTTTGTACTTGACGTCATCCCAACTTGCCATACTGCTGCGTGAAGTCACCAAAATTTGTGCCGTAGCCTGACGTCACATTAGTGTCGATGTCAGTAGGCACGCCATGTGAATACTGACTTTAACGTCAAATTAAAATATGTTATCAGCATTTCCTGAGCTTAACATTTGCTCAGCGCTGTCTACGCATATAGGAGAGTTGTATGGTGGAGTAAACTCAGCTTCGAAAATTGGTGTCAGTACTCCTTGAAGTTCCGGGGTGAATTTCAAAACACTAAAACATTCACATTGATTTTTTTTTCTTTTAATATAGAACATGACATGTTGAAATTAACGACGTTGGAGTCCTCGAAAATAAGTTACCATTCTGCACCACTCGGGCGCAATGAAAAATGGTAGGCGTTGCAATGGGAGGTAGAAGGAGGGCCGAGAACAAACAGGGGTAGCCAGCATTCTTGCTCCCGTTATAGGGGAAGAATGGACATCGATGGATCATGAAATGAGTGGGGCAGATAATCGATGGCCAGGAAAGGGACACCAAGGTATAGGAAACGCAGCCGAGGACGGCAAATGATTAGGCGGCGTGATGAGGCATGAGACTTTCACAAGCAGAAAACAGACTCAACTTGCGAGGTCAAATTGGAGATTTGACCTCCGTTCTACAGTGGACTCTGAGCGGGCTGAAAATCGTACGAACAGCGACGGCTATGAACCCGGTGCGCGAGGCATCTCAACGAAACGAGATAGCCGATAATTGAATTTGTGGTTTCGCGCACGTCGGCACGTAACGCCTGAAACGAGAAAAATGGCTCACGTTAGACTCCAGCAGTGGTGGCTTTTTTCTCACAGTTAGGGCAACAGCTGCGTAGCTGGCGCAAATTAGCTCCCTGTGCACAGCTGCCGCACATGCGACACACATTCCGCGCCCTCAAACTACGCTGCGCGCCGGATACTGCACGTGTGTTTGCGCACGAAATGTGCAGACGCGCTTCACGACTCGTCACATGAGGGCCGCTAGAAGATCAGCCCTACCGTCCTCCCACCCTGCTTCTTCACTGAAGGCAAGCCAGCCGGCTTTCATCCTATGTGTACTGAACGGTGTTCCCGTATAGCGAAATACATACGCATTGTTGTCGCGTACTTTTCAACTGACCCGCTGATTTTCACAGCGGACCTCGGTCGCTGCTGTGTCGCCGAGCTATGCAGCCGATACTTGCTGAAACTTGAGCGTACGTATGCGCGTTCACGTGCACGCACGTTCACACAGAGGTGAAGAGATATCGCACGCTGAAAGTGGTAGGCGATCTCTTTCATATATATGATAATTCAATGACGAAAATTCGGGGCCCCTTTCCAGCTGATCAGCTGATACTTAAACATGAACGGGCGCTAAGGGAAGTATATATATATATGTATGTAAGGATGCATCATTGAGAAGCGCTCGTGCCTGTAGTTTGTTTCTCTGGCTGAAATTTTCTTGCTAGCTCTAGTATATAGACGACAACGATTTGTTCTTACCTGTCGTCACTTTTTGCCTTCCCTTGAGTTTATAACAATGTCGGGAATCTTCTTTCTTTTTTAACGCATGAAAAGTGCTGTGCGCACATTCGCTGTGAGAGCGGTCATTAACGGTGTTCGTGATGGGGAAACATTCGTCAAGTGCGTCGTTAAGTGCTGGGTTTAGAGAGGCTAACATTTTGCAACGCACACTGCAGTACGCGGAGATATTTACTTCTCACGGGGATCGCGCCGTGCCGGTAGTAACAGGATGGCTTACCAGATCGTTGTCTCCTCGGTAGTCCAACAACATTGATGAAGGTTGCTCGATTCACTGTCTCATCTGCTTATCTCTGCATTGTATTATGTGTAACATATTAAACGTGGTATTCGCATAACGCAAGCCACTCCACAGTAAAGGTATTCCCACTTGGCGCGGATTTGTTTACAGCTTGCAGGCCTTCGAGATTTCACTTACATAATGTGCAATATTCGACTTATTGCCGTTCAGGAGATTAGGAATATTTCTTTAAAATTAAAAGGGCGTACGGAACGTCAGCGCACATCGATGCATATTTCAGTAAAGGTAGGCGAATATAAGAAATTGTATTTGGGAGATGGCGGTCGTCCAGGTTATGTCCGCTATGTTTCGTGTTGTCCTTGCATCCGATGTGCGCGGCCATGTGTTATGCAGCGCATACTTTCCATACTGCATTACAGATGACAGCAACGTAGTAAGAGAGAATTATGCATGACTAGATCAGGAAGGAGGCGAGAGGAGGTAAGGAGACTTTATTATATTATGCTCATGGCATTTTCCTGAAACACCTAAAGCCTTGCAGTGCTTTGAACTTTAGTCTTAAGACCAGGGGCGGTATTCTGAGATGTGTCTCCAAAGGCGATAGTGCCGCTGGTGACGTAACTGTGTCGCCTATTTTGGCTCCTGCGGTGGTGATTGGCCGGTTCAACAAACCGCAGAAGTGACGGCGGGTCACCGGTTTGTTGAACCAGCCAGTCACCACCGCAGGGGCCGCGAAAGCCAACAAAATTACGTCATTAGAGATACTGTCGCCAAAGGCGACACATCTCAGAATACCGCCCCAAGATCACGGCGCGTGCTTGTGAAAAAAATCGAACGTTTTAGTCAGAGGAGAAATTTAAGCTAAAAGAATTCGTTCACGGGCTAGCTGGTACATGATTTTCATCACTGGACGTCTGTTGTGTGTTCCTCCTAGTCCGCGTTTCCCTTGGCGCTGCACAATGCCCAGAAATTTGTTTCTGAATGGCTCATGTAAATTACATTTACGTCTACTAGCAACGCATTTAGATATAAATTATTTCATTTTAACAAAGTTATTTTATTCCTGACAAAAAAAAAAAAAGGAGACGGCCTTGAAGCACAATATATCTTATCTTACGACTTCGAGTCATTGCATAATGTACAGCTAAATAACTTCTGACTAAATTTCACGCGACGCTGCCAGCGCGCCGTAATAAGATGTACTGTTTTACATGAAGTTTGCTTTCTTGACACCCATTGCGTTTCCCTTCTGAAAAAAAATGTTTCTCTTAGTGCCTTTATTTTACGTCATCCTTCGCTCGGGATCCCGTGCGTAGACAAAGCAGCGTGTTGCCTTTGTCAGGTGGCCCTTGCATTGTTTACGCGCCACCAAGTTATGCGTTTTGCACCCACCGCGGCCTTCATCAATACAGAACGTTACTCAATCGCTTCTATAATTGCCTTCTATTAGGGTCAATATGTTAAAGTATGACACGCCAAACGTGCGCGCGCACACCCATCCACCCACCCACACACACACACACACACACACACACACACACACACACACACACACACACACACACACACCACACACACACACACACACACACACACACACACACACACACACACACACACACACACAGCCCTTAGCTTTGCCTTGCCAATTCATTCATTCATTCATTCATTCATTCATTCATTCATTCATTCATTCACATTACCCTTAGGGCCCATAAAGGCGTCACAGAGGGGGTGTGTAGTATTAACGACAAAATACTGTAGAATGATACTACACAAAAACACAAGAAGTAATAAGAATACATGTTCATACAATAATGCATTAGTGACTCGGTATGTAATCTTTCAGTGCAGTCTTGTACGATGAAGCGTCCTCAGTGCAGGAGATGGAGGGGTGAAGGCGGTTCCGCTCGGCGCTGGTCTTTGCTGAAAAACATTAGTGCGGCAGGACGGAATGATGTACCGATGATCAAGGCGTGACGATATGTACGAAGGCGCTGAAAGGAGTTCATGTTTAAGTAAATTGTTTTGGTAAAAACTTTATGAAAAAGATACAGTCGAGAAATTTTCCTTCGAAGTTCCAGATCAGTGAGTCTAAGGCCCGATTTCATGAGCGAAATGCAAGATGAGCGGAAATAATTTAAACGAATGAAACGGGCTGACCGATTTTGCACTGGCTCAATGAAGGCTGTTAATGTTTTTTGAGCGGGGCCCCCGAACAGATGACGCGTACTCTACCTTAGGTCTAATTAAGGTTTTATAGGTAGTAGTTTTAGATGGCACAGGGCTTTAGAAAAAAATTCTACGTATGTAGCCGAGGGATCGGTTAGCATTTTTAGTGATCTATCTATTCATTGTGCGCATGCCAAGAAACTTTATTGGTTAGCTGAATTCCGAGATATTTATATGTAGTTACGTGCTAGAGGTTGGTGTTATTGATAACATAGCCGAAAGAAGGGCATGAGTAAGAGCGTCATGACATCGACATAGTTTTGCATTTAGCAGGATTTAAGAACATTAGCGATTGTGAGCACCAATTTGATATGTTATCTAGCTCTGACTGAAAGATGAAGTTATCATGCTGGTTAGTTATTTCGCGGTATAGGACGCAATCGTCGGCAAATTAATGGAAATATTAACAACAGGAGATAAATCATTAGTATAAAGTAGAGAGAGAGAGAGAGAGAACACTTTATTGATGAATCCGGAGATGTTAGCCTGGTTATGGCCTGGCTTGCTACTCCAGGTACTTAGCGGTGATTATGATATTTACAGTGATCACGTCTAACACACAACAAGTACATACGGTCACACTTACTCACACACTCATATATACATATATACACTATAACTCAGTTTACAGCGTTTCATTGAGGCATGTTGCCCGTAGAAACGCTATCAGCGCCTTGGTGCTACGTAGTGCGCAGGCGCTGTCTTGCCACGGGCCTAGGAGATGCCGCAGCTCCAAGGTCGAACCGTGTTGCAAGTGAAGCGCTGCCTTGAGAGTCTTTCTATCCGACTCGTAGCGCTGGCAGTTGCACAGGACGTGTTCAAGGTCCTCCCGTGTGTTGCATGTATAGAGCACAATGGAGAATCAGACTGTTGTATTTTGTGCTTATAATCTCTCGTGTATGCTACATTAAGTCTTAATCGGTGAAGGCACGCCTCATCTCGCCTGACTAAACCTTGTGGTACGTGGAAGCTGCAGGCTGGGTCAATGGCGTGTAGTGGTCCGTACTGATGTCCTGAATCACATCAGAAGTGTCGCTGCTGATTCCAGACAAATGTCGATACCATAGTCGCCGCATCTTTTCTTGAAAGGGGTATGGCTGTTAGTGGTGTTTTAGTTCCATGGGCTGTTCTGGCAGCACTGTCGGCCCGAACGTTTCCTTGTATTCCACAGTGGGCTGGTAACCACTGGAATACAACGCGGTGATTAAGTTCATGAGCATTATTGCCTAGCCGCTTGATATCCAAAACCAGTTGTTCTTGGGCTCGTGGTGACTTCAGGGACTGCAGCGCCGCTCGCGAATCAGAGAAGATTACCCAGGAATCAGGTGTCTGAGCTACGATGTAAATAAGCGCTCTCCGCAGCGCAGCCAGCTCAGTAGCTGTGGCAGATGTGCGGTGACCCAAGGTGGCAGAAATTGACATGTTTGCCGACGGGATCCACAGACCTATTGCCGATGATGTAGCCGTAACAGAGCCATCAGTGTAAATGTGGCGGCAGGATCTGTAGTTGGCGTTAATATGCTCCAGGGCGAAATATTTCAGTGCTGGAGCTGGCGTGTTACTTTTACCCTTGATGCCCGGTACAGTCGTGACTATGGCCCAAGAGGGTAGTTTCCATGGCGGCCTTGTCGGAATTGATGGCTTTTCGTACATCAGCGGGAGAAGGGTCTGTACTTCGGATGTGGTGGCTGATGCAAGCGGATGGTTGTGAACCCTAGCAGCAAAACCCACACAGGCTCGAAGAAACTCTTGCTTCAGTAGCAGTGGCACCGAAAGTCGCCGGCTTTCTGTTAGGGTTCCTACTGTCGAAGTCTTTTTAGGTAGGCCCAGTCATACCCTCAGCGCTTTAGCTTGCATACTGGTGAGCACCTGGATGCTAGACTTGCAAAGTCCCTGTAGCGCAGGGAAGCTGTACCGCAAGGGACCTTCGCAGAGAGCAGTGTACATTCGCAGCAGAGCAGCCACAGAGCAGCCACCAGCATTGCTGGACATCATACGAAAAATGTTTGCGTATGATTCCAGTTTAGCCTTCAGTGTTCTTGTATGAGGCGACCACGTCAAGGATCTGTCGAATGTGACCCCCAGAAACTTGTGGCTTGGTACGTATGGGATGTGAGATCCTGCCACCTTTAACTTATAGCGCGACATATCCCGTTTAGTGAACGCTATGGCGGCGCACTTCTCAGGTGACATGATTAGTCCGCGGTTTCGTAAAAACGTCTGAATGGAGATAATTGCCTTCTGTAATCTTGCACGCAGAACACGTCGATTTCGACCACAGCACCATATGCAGATGTCGTCTGCGTACAAGGAAATCTCGACCGTTGCCGGAATACACTTCTCCAGGCCGATGAGAGCGATGTTAAATAAGGTCGGGCTCAATACTCCGCCTTGCGGAACTCCTCGAACAATTGTGTGAAGAGTTGTGTATAAAGTAGAAATAGCATTGGACCCAAGAGGAAACCTTGAGGAACACCTGAACTTACATTGCAGCGTGGGGATACAGCATCATTAGCAGTGACAAATTGTGCACGGTTAGTTTAAAAAAGATGCTATTCCCTTCAAGGTATTATGATCAATATTAAGAGTACTGAGTTTAAGAAGGAGTAAGCGATGAGACACCTTGTCAAAAGCATTAGCAAAATCTATATGCCAAATACTATACTTTACGCCTCGAGGTATAATCTTTCTGTAGGTGTGGTCAAAATGACTGGTAATACGGGGAGAGCGCTTCATCATTTTTCTCCTTCATTTTTATTGGGAAATGCACTTGCCCGATAGCTAACCTTTCTTTGTTTAATCGTTCACCTAAATGATCGGCTCTTATAAGCTGCAGACGCTATACTGACTGTTGGCAGTACTGAACTGTTTCACGGACACCTCTTTCAATTAAGACACGCTCGACAAGGCTGAAAATCGTCCCGTAAATGTATAAACTTGGACATCGCCGTCGTGAGCCCGAGCTGCTCTACAAGTAGCACGTCGGCGTTATTGTTTCAAAACTGTTGACTGCTCCGCAAGGAACTTTGACAACGTCGTCCTTTAGCAAAGCTGACATGATGGTAATAATCATGAGCCAACCGTACGAATGATGAGCCTGTGCTATCGTAAAGCTATATTCGGCTGCAAGTAGGCCCTGTATCACGTGTTCTACTCACATTTCCCGTTCCTTTTCTTTTATTTCTTTTTTTTTTCTTTGCCACATCACAACCGAGCTTTTTCTTTTCCCGAGCACTTTCCCTCGGTGATGCTGCAATGAAAGCGCGTCCACACCCCAATGTCGCAGCGTACCCAGGTGACCGGTACGTGTCTGCTGATGTTCTCACGGGCAGCCGCGTGCTCTCGGGAGAAGAGGCAGGGTGTGTCACCTGGTGTCATACACCGCAGAGGCAGCAGCGACTGTGGTGGGTGCCTTCGCCGCAGAAGCGTTGATTTAACAGCGGGCCGCATTCGCTGTGACTGAAGGGCTAGTTGTTGTTTTACCTTTCCGTTAGCGCGTTCCTGGTGAGACACGCTATCGTGTTGTACTTCAATTCCTGTGTTCTGGGGCCAGAGCGCGCTACGTCGCTCTGTGGCGGATTCACCGCTTCTTCGTCACGAGTCTTCATAGATGGCAGCCAAGGTCATGTCAGAGCATATTCGGTGTATTCTGTGCTGTATGTAGTGGCGGCCAAACAGCCCAAAGTCCTCAACAGATGGCAGCGTAGTTCTTATGTTTCAGCGTCATCCGCGTTCCACCTCACCCCTATCTCACCGGTGAAAGGGTTTCAGGGTCTCGTCAAGGTAACCGATTCTCAGTACGCTCGCTTTTCCTTTCAGCCGGGCAGAACAGGTTGGCGTATTCGACATTTTTTAGGGGCGAAGCTCCTTAAAGCGGCACCCGTTCGTCCCTCGTCGTAGTCGTAGAAGTGCGTAACCAGTCTTACGCTTTGACCTCCAAGGTGGTGCCGGTGGGAGATTTCTCCTGTGCGTTGTTGAACAATAAAAAATTCGCAGCGTGCGCGTTAACTAAAAGCCGAATTCTTCTGTCTCTCATTCCCCATTAGCAGCCATTTCGTGCGTCCCCGATGTATGTAGTAGTAGTAGTAGTTAGTAGTAGGTAGCCACCGGCGCGTGCCTGCTGGAGCGCACGCACGCGCCGAGGGCGAGCGCGTGGCACCTGGCGCTCGCCCTCGCCGCGAGCGCCGGGAGCCACGCGCTCCCCGGCAAACTCGACACTGCCCCGGCAAACGCGAGAGACAACGTTGGCGCAGGCAGCGTCATATATATATATATATATATATATATATATATATATATATATATATATATATATATATATATATATATATACACTGGATCTTGACTTGCAATGAAGTGCCGGTGGGAGATTTCACTTGTGCATTGTGCATAGTTGAACCGTGAGGATTCGTAGCATGCGCGTTAACTAAATTAATCCGGAACTCGGCACGATCTACGATGCACATCCCGACCTTCGCCCACTCATCATCATTCACTCCGTGGATATGCTGTAATTTTTTTTTAGATATAATATCGGTAACTCTCTGTCATGATTTATTTTTCGCGTAACCTCAACGGCATAACTAATGTAATGTACACTAGCTGAGCGTTAGATGTTACGAAACTACCGCGAGGCTGTTGATCGCAAAACACGCGTTCATCCTATCGCAGCTCAGTCACAAGCGGAAGAATAGCATATGCCGCCGCGGAACGGATACCGACATGCAAGCTGTTAATGATATTTTTTTTTCTTTACATTCGGGACAGTCCGACCTCATTTATTCCAGCGAAAAGTGTTCGTTGCACTTTTACGGCGTTTGACCTCCATTGCTCTGCAGTTTTGTTGGTCGCTTCTGCGGCTGGAATGCCCCGATGCAGAAATGATATTGCTGATAAATCGCTGAACGTTTCTTCTACAGAAGTCATGCCGATAACCGCTGTTCCGAGTGCGCTGCTATGTTCGTCTTTGTCTAAGTAGAAAGAGGCCTTCTAGACACCACATTTTTGGTATAGCACACCGAAAACGTGGTTGGTTTCTCGAGTGTTACGTCCCGGTTCCGCGATATGGTTATAAGAGGCACCGTAGTGGAGGGCTCCTGAAATGTTATTTCCACCTGGAGTGGAAATAAAGTTCTGATTCTTTACAAATCGGTCGCTGACAATATCAGGATATGTGCAGAGAGAACACTGCTGATTCCATTTTGTGATAAACATGTAATATATGCGAGGCGAGACCCCTTATCTTAGGATACCTTCACCCTTTCTGTCGGTCACTTAAGTATTCACATGCATGCGATTACGTGCATCATATCTATAGGTTTTAGCTATAGATGTTGTTTATGTTGCATACACATTCCGAAGGAAATAAATCTTGGTTTATGTACAGTCTACAGTTTATGTACAGTTTATGTACGAGCAAAAGTTTGGAGGCACCAGCAAAAACTTTAAATTCCGAGTAGTGCTGCTCTACAACGCGGAATTTCACCCCAGTGCATTACATTGGTCGAAGAGGCGCACTTCGGCTGAACCACCTGATTTAAGCCAACATACTCGGACTGCAAAGAAGAATAGCTATTTGTGGCACCCATTGGTGCTTACGCTCGCGACTCATGCAGGATGTCGCGATAATTACGAAAGACTTGAGCTTGTTGAATGAGTAACCACTGCATGCATCATCAAATCAAATTTCTTCGCTCGTTCTGAAAAAAAAAAATAAGAATTACGCAGTGGCAGCTCATACAAGTTTGTTGAAAAAACATTGTGCAGTTTTCGGGTGTTCAGTAACGACATTACGAGGAGAGAGGGAGAAAGAAGAAAGTCTACTCATATAAGGAAGTGTTTTTGACATTCGCGGAGTGCTTGGCTTTCACCACTGCCGCCGGCGTATATCCGTAGCTCTCATGTTTTACACAAAGTGCCATGCGAGGCGCTGCAGACTTTTTGCGCAATGTGCATGCATGGTATTATATGCGCTTTGTTTTGAACCATATTATGCCGACGTTATTAGAGCATACTCATGCTTGCCACATAGGTGATCACATTGCAGTTCGCGTTATTCGTATAACGCTGGAAGTTCATATCGAATTCTGTGTGATGGCGTCGAGGTATGCGGAAGCACTCGCATCACGCGCCGCAGTTTTCATGTTTTTTTGGTGTGTCCCGCTTCAGACACCCAAAATTTCGACACTCTGGGACTCGTGAAGTCAGCCGGCATCCGTGGACACAAGAATTCTGGCCCGGGAGCTGTTTTTCAAGTCACCACGGCAGAAGCACCCCACTGCGTGGCTGTCGCGTTAAGCCTACACTCTTAGCACGGTAACCTTTAGTTTATTCTATAGGTACACAAAAATGTGAAAATATGCTCCTTTATAAAGGTTAAAGTGCTTTAACCTTTAGTAAAGGAGCATATTTTCACATTTTTGTGTACCTATAAAATGATTTAAAGGTTACCGTGCTAAGAGTGTACCGAGAGGTAGGAGACGCTGGCATGCAGCTCCACCGGCGTTGTATGCAACGCAGACGCTGATGGCGGCCCAAACAGCTGCGCTTGGTGCCGTAAACGCCGACAAGCGTTCATCCAGCCTCGACAACCCCACCACAGAAGGTATGGACTTTGCGGAGGCCAATCCTGCGCCTAGTGAAGGCCGCAATGAAAGCGACGGCGATGATGCTCATCATTCACCAACCATGGAATCGAAGGCTGACGACGACGATGGATGGAGGACGGTACTCACCCTCCGCCAACTAAAGCTACAGGCAAGGGAACGCCAACAGGCTCCGAGGAGCAGCCCTAGTACCAACAAGCAAACCCAATGACTTTACCTCCACCGCAAGCCCACAGCTTCCAAGAGACGACTTCAAAGTTGTCGTAAGGCCTCACCAGGGATTGCCGATTCGAACACTCACCAGCCCACTACTGGCGGAGGCAGTTATCTCAGCGTGCGGAAATAAAATCCAATGTGAGCAATTTATGCTGCACATAAAACCAGGCTCGATTATAATTCTGTCCACTCCTGACCAAAACGTGGCCGAACTGGTTCGTAAAATTACGTCGATTACGGTAAACGGCCGACACCATGCAGTCAGTGCGTTTCGTAAAATTACGTCGATTACGGTAAGCGGCCGACACCATGCAGTCAGTGCGTAGTACGTCGCTACGGGAGACGGCGGCGTACGCGGTGTGATTCACGGCTTGCCACCGCATACCCCTTCCGATACCCTGAAGGAAAACTTACGGATACGGACTCAAAACGTCGAAATCATGCATGCTCGAATGCTGGGTGATTAAAAAACAGCAGTCATCACATTTTGCGGAACATTCATACGCAAGTACGTCTAGTATCAGGGAGGTGAACTGGCTTGTCACCCGTATAGGGATACCGTACAAGTCTGCAAGCTCTATCAGCAAGTGGGCCACAGGACGTACGTCTGCCCGCAGCCTGAACTTCTCGTTTGCAAAATATGCGGAACTGTTGGACCCGACGGACGGGCACGAGTGTGCGCCGCGATGTGCGAAGAGGAGCACTTGACCGCAGTTGCCGAAAGCGCGTGAAGCCAGCTCGACATCCCTCAAAATACCAGAAAAGGAAGCCGCCCCCGAAGACACAATGGACAACAGCAGAGACGGACAGAGACCAACAAGGCCATCGACCACGCTGGTTTGCATCCGAAGAGGAAGACAGGCAGTTCAGCGACAACGAATATCCACGCCTCCCGAGCCGGGCCCACATTCCGCGCCCAAGATCCAGGTCGACATCCCGGTCTCCAACAAGATCCCGATCTAGGACCCGATGAACTAACAGTGGCCAGACTTATACCGTCCACCATCCTAAGCCAACACAACTTATGAAGACCATCCAAAGTCCAGGGCGGCGCCAGGCCAGAAGCCAGCTGAAACCACGGGTGAGCTGGGCACAAGTCGCGTCTCCCACTGCCGTCCCGCTGACCCAAAATCCGGAATACCAAAGAAATCAGAGCGCAAAGCAAGCTCTTAAAAGCCAGCTTGGCAGAAATCAAGCGAGAGTTGGCCGCTCTTAAACGATCCCACAGCCATGCTGAACAAGAATTTGCCTCAAACTAAGCCGATACAGCAGCAGGAGGCAGGAGATAAAGGCGAAGGGGGTAGCATACCAGCTAACGACAATCATACACCAGATGCAACAAATGTTTGCCGAATTGCACAAACTCAAAAGTTGCATAGACGATTCTCTTAACTCCATCACCGAAAAATTCAGGAAACGTGCTAACAACAGCCCTGGATCCCCGACTCATCGTCTCAAAATGTTTGAGACGTCGGATAGTGATAACAATCATGGCTAGCAGTTATACGCGATGTAGGGAAAGTCTACAAGTATGGCAGTGGAATTGTCGTACGCTACACAACAATATATCCGCGTTATCCCAATACATACACTCGACGCCAATCCAGCCTGATGTAATCTGTCTTCAGGAAATTGGAACTAAATTCCACAATATGAGAGGGTACAACCCCCACATCGACCCTAATTACCCGAAAATCGCAACTCTGGTGCGGAAAGATGTCGCGCTCAGCCTCACAAGCATGCCTAACTACACCATACAACACCAAATTATTACTGTCTGGCCGTACAAAAGGAACAAATCTAAGACAGTCATCGTTAATATATATAGCTCTCCTAGAGAACGCGACGTAGATTTCAGAGACCTGATAACACATGTAACCCAAATGGCAAATGCCAGAGACAGACTGGTCGTGCTGGGTGACATCAGTCACCTCATACGGGATGAGGGTACCCTAAGGACTCTCGTAAAGGGTAAAACCTGCTGGAGGCCACCGAAAACAATAGATTATGGCTCGCCACACTCTTAGACAAACCGACGCGCACGGGAAACAGCGTGACTAGAGATACTTCCCCAGACCTTACTTTTACGAACTACCTAGACCTGATCACATGGACTAATTCTGATGAAATTTAGGCAGCGACTACAACATCATTGGCCTATCCTTAAATTCACCTCTAATAAGACGGCCAATTGGCACGGCAACAATAACTGACTGAACAGCTTTCAGCGAAAAATTAGGACATCCAGATCGAATAGAAAGCGCAGCTGAGTGGCCAAACTTTATCCGAAACACCCACGAGGAAACCACCAGAAAACTAGCAACAACGACAGACGTGCCAGCCATAATAGACCCCAACTTGCTACGAATGTGAGAAGCGAGACGCAGTATAGCAAAACGCTGGAAAAAGCAACGACATAACCGGAAATTAAAGATACGAATCGCAGAAGTCACCCAAAAACCAATGATTACGCTCAAACCTTAGAAAATAAGAATTGGCGTCAGTGTTGCGTGTCCCTTCAGGGTACATTGCACACGAAGAAAACATAGGCGATATTATGCAGCATGTTAGATTCGAGTGGTACACGCATAGCCGCAAACAAAATTCTCCGCCAAATAGAAAATGAATTCGAAGGAACCGATGAAGCGCTAATTGCTCAACTTAAGGACATCTATCTGCGTTCGACGGACGCACCATTCGAGGAAATGGCGTACCTCAAATACGACGGCCCAGACAATCCAGAGCTAGACAGTCCCATAACTGTAGTCGAAGTGCGCGCATCTGCGCAGTCTGTCAAAAAGAACACTGTCGCTGGCAGAGACCAAGTTACGAATGCTATGATTCGGAACCTTAACAACGAGACTCTATCTCAACTCACTGACTTCTTTAACAAAAAGAGATGGGACAATGGATAAGTACCACGCGAATGGAAAGAAGCTGAAATTATATTAATACCAAAGCCTGGGAAGCCAAAAACTTTCCACAACCTTAGACCCATATCTCTGACATCATGTATGGGTAAACTCTTCGAAAAAGTCGTTCAAACGCGATTGGGTTCATACATTGACACGCACCGACTTTTCCCCAATTCCATGTTCGGCTTCGGACCACACGTGGCTGCACAGGACGTCTTCTTACTCTTCAAGGAAGAAGAGCTCAATCCCCCAAACGGGAGCACGGACAGGTTTATCGTTCACATTGAACATCAAAGAAGCGTTTGACACCATCTCTCATGCAACAATAGGAGCTACACAAAATGGGATGTGGAGAAAAAACGTGTAACTACATAGCCTCTTTCCTAACGAATCGAATGGCCGCAATCGGCACGAGCTCGACCAGGTCATCGTTAACGCAAATGCCCAAACGCGGAACCCGACACGGCTCTATTTTATCCCCACTGCTTTTCAACATAGGAATGAGCAAGCTTGCCCTATCGTTGGAGGAGGAACCCGAACTAGGTCGCGCAATATACGTGAACGACATAACGTTATGGACATCCAAAGGATCCATTGGTGAAAAACAAGACGTCCTTCAAAGAGCAATTGTCAAAGTAGAAAGTTTCTCCATAAATGTAGGCATGCGGTGCGCACCAGAAAAATCAGAATTTGTGAGACTAAAAGCCAAATATTCCAGAAATGCGCAACGGCCTCGGATAATCCTCAAACTCCATGGCGAACCCATTCGCGAGGTGCAAAAGTTGAGAGTCCTTCGCATGTGGATACGAAGCAATGCCAGGGTATACTGCGCGATCGATACACTCAGGAAAACGACCACGAACGTCGTGCCATGATACACCGAGTCAGGCGACAAAGACAAAGCTTCAGGGAGGAGGAGACCTTACGCCTTGTACATGCTTTTGCGTTAAGCAGAATAACCTACAGTCTTCCTTTCCAAAAGTTAACTAATACCGAAACAGCCAAAACTGACGCAATGATAAGAGCGGCGTACAATGTAGCTATTGGCTTGCCCACCAACGCTAGCACTGAAAAAGTTGAGGCGCTAGGTCTGTGCAATATCTACGAGAAACTGGCGTCTGCAGTGCCGACATCATCATCATCATCATCACCATCATATGTAGGTCCACTGCATGACGAAGGCCTCTCCCAACGATTTCCAATCCACCCTATCCTGAGCGAGTTGGTTCCACTTTACGCCCGCAAACTTTTTAATTTCATCGCTCCATCTAACCTTTTGCCTGCCTCTGTTGCGCTTTCCCCTTCTTGGCATCCATTCCGTCGCTCTTACTGTCCATCTGTTATCTTTCCTCCTCATGACATATCGTTCCCAGGTCCACTTCCTTCCTTTGTCAGTGCACATTAAAGAACCCCAGGTTGTCGAAATTTCCAGAGCCCTATGCTACGGTGTTTCTCATAATCATATCGTGATTTTGGGTAGTAAAACCCTTGAAATTAATTAATTACGCTGATATGTATTAAGAATTAATCGTAAGGTCAGGGCTAGTGGCCCGGGAGGAGACTATAAGGGTAAACTCGCTGGGCGCGAAGCGTTGTTGTCCATATAAGTGCTGCACTTACACTATACTGACGCCACTTACGGCGTGATCTGAATGCTGCTTTCAAGCTTTCGAGGCCACCACGCGGGTGCGGACGCCCGTGACATGGTTGCGATCATCGTCCAAGTTGCACACATTGCACATTGTATCAATTAGGTGGAATATGAACCACCGCAAGCAGATTCGTGAGATAAACGGAAATATATATATATATATATATATATATATATATATATATATATATATATATATATATATATATATATATATATATATATTTGTTAATACTGTCAAACCTCATAGAGGGTCCTAACAGAGAGGACAATACAATTACACACATAAAGAAATGTACAAAGTACACAAAGTTGCGTAACATTTGGCACTTCACAATAAAACAGGTATTTCCTTAAATAACAATTCAAAACAACAATTCAAAATTCACTGACATTTTTCAAAATATTTACAATGAACATGAAGTCGCTTACATCATTTGGCATTAAAAAAAAATTAAGTTGAACAGTCTCGTAAATGCGCCTCTACAGCTTTTTCGAAGTCGGTGACATCGTTTAAAACGATAGCGTTTGGTAGTTTATTCCACATTTCTATGACATCTGGGAAGAAAGAATATCGAAACATGTCAGTATTTGTTCCGTATGATTTTATGACGCAATCGTGGTTAGTTCGGGGGTTTCTTTTGCCTGGGGCGTGTAAATATTTGAGCTTATCAATCTTAAGTTGATCGTGCATTATCTGGAAAAATACCTTCAGCCTATATTTTTTTCTCCGTAGTTCTAGAGGATCTAAGTTACATCTCTGTAATATCAGCGTGACCGATTCCTTCTTTCGGTATGTTGAACAAATAAAACGCGCCGCCAGTCTGTATTCTTTCCAGCTTCTTCTTAAGGGTCACTTGACGGGGACTCCAAACAACGGCTGAATATTCTAATATCGTCCTAATGAAGGCCGTGTATGCAATATGTCTTATGTCACGCGATGCATGTTCTAGTTTTTTCCTCAATATGTATAACTTTTGGTAGGCTGACGTACAGACGTTATCTATGTGTTCATTCCATGATAATGTTCGCGTAATTGTTACCCTGAGGTACTTGAACTGGTGCGCATTCACCAACAAGTGTCCACCAATGCTGTCCTTTTGCTGATATGTGTATATGTAGATTTAGAATAATTTATTGCCATTTTCTATTTCCTACACCAATTATCTAAATTTCATCTCAAGGTGCTGCCGCTGGCGCTTGTTGTTGCAACAGCGCTTGTTGTGTGCGTCGCTTCTTCTGTCAGTCTTCGTGTTTTTTGTGCGCTGTTACCTTGAGATGAACCGATACCAACTCGCCCAAGTTGCCGCCTTACTACAGTGCTATCTAAATTTTTCAAACAATTCTGAATTTTGAGTTGGTCGTCTAGCTCGGTAATTTTAGCGTAGATTAAGCAGTCGTCCGCGAAAAGTTTAACCTGGACACCCTCTCCTGCCGCCACGCTACTGATGTCATTGACATACAGGAGAAACAATAGTGGTCCCAATACTGAGCCTTGGGGCACTCCTGAAAGTACTGCTAAAGGATCTGATACATGGCCATCCAGTTTTACTACCCGCGTACGGTTTGTTAGATATGCTTCAATCCATTTTATTACGACTTCATTTATTCCTGCATTGCGTAGTTTGAAGAGTAATTGGACATGGGGTACTTTATCGAACGCTGCTGGTTACAGACAGCCTCCTAAACGTTGCACGGTTTCAGCAATGCGGTTGGTGCAGGCTCTCTCTTCGGGGCTTAGACAATAGCGGCGTATAGTCCAGTGAGGACAGACTGGATTTCCCCCTGGCTCGGCGCATGGTGGAGGGAAGGGAGAGTGTGTGTGTGTGTGCGCTCTGCAGCAAGGGTCGCAAAACAGCTGCGCACAACAACCTGCAGCAGAAGAGACGCCGGCACACATGTGTTACGCCGGCGGCCGCAGCACCCCCGCGGAGACCGCCGCGCGCAACACTGCGAGCGAGTCCACTGCGCTCTCGGACCTGGAAGAGCGCTCTTCACGGGCGCGGAAGTTTGCTTCCGTCTTGGCGCACGCGCTGATCGCTGCTTGCACGAGTCTGCTTTCCTGCACAACACTGGCAGGCGCCGTCGAAGAAGAAGTGTGGAACACGTATCCAGTTTGTTTGCCATAATATGATTTAGGCGTCATTTGTCGTCACCTGCATGGACGAGGCTGGCCATTGGTTAACCTGGACCGAGATGTCAGTGCGCAGATGGAGTCCACGTGATCACCTCCAGGAATACTGACGTCACCAGCACTAGTTTTGGTGCGCGAAGGTTGCGTGTCTTGGCAATTCGGACAACATTGGGCCACTTGGCAAACGCTATTATAAGGCTTAAGCTGCAAGCCAGACACGACGGTTCCGATGCAACGTGCGACCACGCTCAGTGTACGTTGCCAGCGGCAGCAGAGATATCCATTAATAGTTTTCAGCACCTTTTCCTGAGCGTCGCGAGTGCACGTCTGCGGATGTGACACTGCATCGCGATGGCCAAGCCTTTGATGACGAGGCGTCGGTCTCTTTTCGGTGACACGGAGACCCTTCGGCAGGATCCGCGGTGCCTTCACCGACAGAGCCGCCGGTGCAGTTCTTGGCCGACGGAGAGTCGCCGCTCTTTTGTCGGTGAGTTGCATCGCTGCGCTGACTCGGCACTGGATGCATAGTTTTCGTTCGCTGGTATCACTTTTACTAAACACGTGACCCATGACATCCAAGCTTGAATTGCGCGGCCACATTCCTGCGGATACGGGATGGGGGGCAAAACGATTCGTGTGTCTCGACGAACGTGTGTGACCCTCCCTATCTCCTGCGCACGTATAATATAGGCGAATGCGAAGGTCCTCCTGCTTGTGTGTTGTGGCCACAAGTGCGGTCAGCCAAGCAGGCTATTGTTCTCTGGGCATCCCTCATAAGCGCCTCCCGCACGACACTCAAATACGTATGGAGCTTTTCTGAATGATGGATACAAGAGCCACGGATACAAAGAAGCACAACAAAAACTATACGTAGAGCGCGGGCCCTGCACGACTGCGCTGACGTGTCGTCTTGTGAAGTTGTGGAGAATCACGCATTCTTTTTAACATATAGTCGCAAACCTGTTATGAATGCTAGCAAATGTAGTGCTCTCGCAGTTGAACGGCCACACTTCCGTCATATTTCATTCTGTTGATCTTCGACTCCGCTCTATGTAATATTTGAGGTCCATTAATGGTCCATTAATGTCGGCCTTTCACTGAAAGAGACATCGCAAGATTTAATCGCGATGCGCATGCTCAGTGTCACGTTATTTATAATACCGAAATACATAATTGTTGTGCAGATGTCCGTACGCGTTGCGACCGCTGCACAGGTGGCAGCAAAGTACGCGAGCGCGGGACGCTGCGTTGGGGTCGGCATGAGTGATTGAAGGGCCTCGAGCATGACTGGCACAGAGTGCTTACTCCAGTTTGTGCTTCCTTTCAGCCTTGTTCTGTCCTTGTTATTTTTTCTCTAAAAGGTCGCGATGAATGTTACCGAGACAACTGCGGACTCTGAGCTATCTTAGTGCCGATGTTCACTTTGCAAGGTCTGTGAACAGCGAGAGATTTGCAATTGAGACGTTAGAAATCCCGTAAAGCTTTAACGAAAAAAAAAAAAAGAACTTTTTGCGGCGTTGGTCCCTCGCTGGTGATTTCTTGGTTTCTCCCGCGATGTCGTCGTTTGTTGACAATGCGGGAAGTTTGGCTACGTTCGGCTATAATAAGAGCGTGTTGCGGGTTATATCCCCGTCTAGTCAAAATAAAGAAGCAAAGAAACAAAGAAGAGCTAAGTTGTGTAAAAAAATCAACAGGCAACAAAAAAATATCAGTGGATCCCACGCATTGTGGGAATCGATGTCATGCGAAGTAATCAGCGAGGAATTTATCGCGCATAATTTGCCTGTACACACACACACACACACACACACACACACACACACACACACACACACACACACACACACACACGCGCGCACACACACACACACACACACACACGCACACACACGCACGCACGTGTGTGTGTGCATTGACTAGTTTGCCACCACGGTGTGTGTGTGTGTGTGTGTGTGTGTGTGTGTGTGTGTGTGTGTGTGTGTGTGTGTGTGTGTGTTGACTGGTTTGCCACCACGGTGGTCTAACCACCGTGGCGGGGCAAACTAGTCAATGTACTACTACAATGTAATACTGTCTTTCTTTTTGTCCATAAGCTTGCAGGATGTCCCTTGCTGGCCTCAGCATTTCGATGGAGGCGAAATGTTGAGGCCCGTGTGCTGTACGATGTCAGTGCACGTTAAAAAACCCCAGGTGGTCGAAATTTCTGGAGCCCTCCACTACGGCGTCTCTCAAAATCAGAGCTGGTTTTGGGACGTTAAACCACACAAAACAACAAGAAACAATTACTGCGCCGACCATTAAAATCGCCAATGTAATTCCTGTGTTTAAGTCGGGGAATAAGCAACTCATTTCCAACTACAGGCCTATTCCATCAAAGTGTACGTGTTGCAAACTCCTAGAGCACATAATTCATAAACATATTATTCAGTACCTCAATGACAATAACACACTGTCGCGGAATCAACATGGCTTCCGCTCTGGCTTTTCTACAACTACTCAACTCATTGAATTCACTCATGACATTGCCACGGCTTTGAATAATTGAGGTCAGGCTGATGCCACGTTCATTGATTATAGCAAAGCATTTGATACGGTGTGCCACAGAAAGCTTCTTATTAGGCTCAGTACAATTATAAGTGATGACAAAATACTTGGTTGGATAGCTGATTGGTTACGCTTAAGGTCTCAATTTGTTAGTTTCGATCATGCACAGTCATCGTCGGCTATGGTTACCTCCGGGGCACCGCAGGGCTCAGTCCTTGGGCTCTTGCTGTTCATTATTTACATTAATGATGTCACACAGATCACTAAGGACACAGCAGTGAAAATGCGATTATACGCTGATGACTGCGTGCTTTATACCAGCGTAACGAACAAACGTGACCAAGACGTCCTTAACAATGTATTTTCGTGCTTTTGTGCTTGGAGCACCACGTGGCAAATGAGTATTGACTACCAAAAAACTGTACAAATGACCTTTACTAATAAAAAGCAGCCGCTAGGTTTTTGTTATAGTTACAATGGGCACTATACCTTAGTTCTGTCACTACCTTCAAATATCTTGGAATCACGTTCACTCAAAAGCTAAAGTGGCATCTTCACATTGAGACCGTCTGCGCCAGGGCACTCGCGAAACTGGGATACTTAAAACGAACCCTCAAGCACTCTACCAGGGAATGCAAATTGGCCTCTTATAAATCCCTCGTCAGGCCATTACCAGAGCATGCTTCGGTTGTATGGTCGCCTCACACTGCACTTGACATAAATAAGTTTGAGGCTATACAAAAGAAAGCAGTGCGATTCATTTGTCGCCGATATGACCGCAATTTTTCTTCTTCTCACGCATGTGCTTCATCGTTAGAACCGCTGTCTCGTCGACGCAAACTAGAGCGTATCAATTTGGCGCGCAAGATTGTACACGGTCAAAGTTGCATTCAGTCATTCCGTTGGGCGTGCCACGCGCCGACCTCACGCACTTAATATTGTTCCCTTTCAGCCATTTGTAAACTGCTTCAAGTATTCTTTTTTTCAATGCGTCGTCGACATTTGGAATGGCTTGGTTTCTTGCGGGAAAAACAAAGTGACCAGTTTGTAGAAGAATTGCCTAACCACATTTTGTGATGCTTGTAAAATGCATTGTATGTTGTTTCATCTGCTAACCAATGTACCCACTCCTGCTATGTCTCGTCTTCGAGACAGCAGTATTTGTAAATAAATAATAATAGTGTTTCCACTCCACGTTTTTTCTTTGACAGTTTAGGCGACAGTGCACAGTGCTCGGAATTCTTCGTGTATAGATGAGTAAACCGTCGGTTGAAAGTTCATTGAGATTCGTAGGTCAACTTGCGTAACTCTGTTCTTCTGTCTGTCTCAAACATTTTTTTTCTTTTTTTTTTTCGCGGACTCTTGCTTCGCCTGTACTCAAACCGTGCTACATCGGCGTACTTTGGTTAGGCTATACATCATAGCGTGTGCCGTCTTTTGTAGCCAGGCTGGTAGCAACATGACGTGTTTATCTCGAGCACCTGCGCGTACCAGTTGTTAGGCTTGCAGTTTTCATATCGCGTTTGTCTCCGTGATCATTGCTTACACGTTATTCCATCGACAGCTACGGCAGAATAGAGCAAGCCTAAGGTTCAGCAGGTGTGACACTAGCACCAACAACATATACGCTGCTCGAACTTCAAAGCCTCGAATGAGTCGCCGAAAAAAAAAAAAATCCTCCTTGCAGCCAAACGCTGGCCGGAGACAGCAATCCATCATTTTACACATCACTTCGAAAATGGACGCGGGATTTGCATGCGAGCAAAAGTCGTAAGAATCGCCAGAGCGAAGACAGTCGCAACAGCACGGCGGACGCCAGTGAGCGCCGTCTGCCGTATGAAAGAGCACGCTCGAAACAGGTGCATTCTAGAACGGTACAAGTCGCCGTGACTGCAGCCAAAGCTCCGAGCGAGACGACATGGCCGCGTTACGTAAATAGGCGTGAACTGCGTAGACATACAGACAACACCGATTAAGTGTGGTGGCAAGGGAAAGCTGCTGACTAGACGTAGAAAAGACGGCAGCATAGAATGGGTGAATTAAAATTGCCCATGGAAGCCCTGTTCGTGCATTTTTCCCGAGAAAGTGAGACGGAAAAATAGCATGGCGGGATGTGTGGCGGCTAACTTGCCGAATTTAAGTTAATTTTGCCGGAAGGGGAGAGTGTTGGTGATGCACAAACGATAAGGTGAATTGGGATGCGCGAGATGGAAGCCTGTTCTACGATGCACACTGTCATGCTACGCTAAACGTCCGAGTGAACCCTCTTGAAGGACGTTGGCTCCACGACGGGACTTTTCGCCCACTCTTGATTAATTGATAGTGACATCTCTTTGTGATCTCTGAACCTTGGATGCAATATGGAAGGACTGAGCAAACCAGTGTTGTCGTAAGGCCCTCTTTCCAATGTTCGAAATCATTCCACTGGCTTACCATGGATGCATTAGTAGGATTCCGAAGTACATGAAGCCTTTACCTTGCGATGTGAACAACTAATTATCATAAGCTCCCTGTTATGATGAGCCATTGTCAACTCTGAATCAGCCTACTCGTTAGGAGCAACGTTATCATTAATTGGAACCCGACGCATATATAGCGGCAGTACACTCTCGGTTCTGCGAAGTTGTTGCGGGATATTTAAAAGGCTGAAGGAGTACTGAAACGATTTCGAGGCGGCGCAAAAGGGACATCATTCGTTTTCTTGGCATGCATAGTTAACGCCCTCCACATGCCGGAGCCAGGACACACGTTTAAAATATTTTAGTGTGATAATCGACATTTTCGACTTCCAAGCATCTGAAAGACAGCCCCATCGAAATGGACAAAACAATGACCTGTCAACATGGTCGACTAAAAATCGTCGAAATTGCTGTCGGCATCGGTGGACAACAATTAAATTATCATTTTTGGCGTGCACCATGCGAAAACAAAAAGTGAGTTACTAAAGTAGCTATGCTAAGAATATATTCATTGCGCTACGAGACCCCCCTATTTATTTTTATTTTTTTTCTTTTCTCGGCGCCAGTGCTTTTATTTAGAGCAACAGTACGAAAACGTCTAAAATTCCTGTCAGTTAATTCCTCGCCGTGTTTGTCAAAATTCCTTTAACAAACACGGCGAGGCGAACGCTGAACGAAACACTCGCACAAAGGGTGCTGAAAAGTCCTGGCGTTTTGCACTTAGCTGCGTCTATATTCTTCTTGCGGGCATGTCTGTCAATAAATTGCCACTGTCGTTTGAGTAAAATCATAACTAATAGGTGCACGGTGTGTATAATGGCAGAAAATAGAGAACATGTAGTTCGTCCTAAATGATTACAATGTTCATACGCGTGGTGTCAACTCCTGCTATTGCAGTCCTCCATAACTGGCACGCGGGAGCATAGTTAATTGTGGTTCCCGCTATTATGTGGTAGGGTGATGAGAGTTCGGAGTGAGCTTCGTTGTGAAGGTTGAGGAGAAAGAAACGTAAGGAAAGATGAGCGAAATTCTAGGAGTGGTTTTCTTGTCACCAAGATGCCTGCATGCGTCTGCGCGCAGGCGTTGTGCCGATAAGCACTCGGCAGGTTCTCTTCTTCAATAGAAAAAGACTTCTCGGGTTTTACGTCCCAAAACACAGTAGATGCAACGGGCACTAGTATATGGGTATGAAAACAGCATCCGCTGAGCCTATACTGTGCCCCCCTATGTCTCTCCATGCCCCCTTTCCCTTGAGGAAAAAAAAAAAAAAGAAGAAATGCTCGCCTGAAGGCATATACGTACTTTAGAGAATCTCTTCCAGGAATGCTGCCTGGACATCGAACAGTCGACGACTGCGAACCATTAAGAGGCACGCAGGCCTTGACCAAATCAAAAGGCGGTCACCTCGTGGCACAGGTGGGTGCGAATGCCGGCGAGAGAGAGGCTCTCGGTAGCCCACAGCGCGGCTTCACGAGCGCTAAGTGCCGCAACAGGAACAAGTGCCGCGCTTGATTTATGTTCCAGCGCCAACGTTTGCGTAAACACGCACTGCCCTCTTCTTACCGAGACACGTCCACAGTGCACCCACCTGCAGGCCTCGCCAAGACTATATACTGCAGGCACGCTCCTATTGTGAAGATGTTTCAAGACCGATGAAGACAAGGGGGGAAATGGATGTCGGCCACAGGTGTAACGTACAGCGCACCAGACGCCAGCCGCCGCGGTGGTGTAGTGGTTACGGTACTCGGCTGCCACCCAAAATACGCGGGTTCGATCCCGGCTGCGGCGGTCGCATTTTCGATGGAGGCGAAAATGCCAGAGGCCCGTGTGCTGTGCGTTGTCAGTGCACGTTCAAGAACCCCAGGTGGTCCAAATTTCCGGAGCCCTCCACTACGGCCTTTCTGTCCTCTCTATCTCTTTCACTCCCTTTCCCCCACCCCACGGACGCTTAGCCGTGCTCCCTACATGGGCTGCAGAAATTAGCGTCCTTTCCTAGCCGAACCACAATCATCACCAGACGCCTGATTATCGCCCATGTTGCCGCAACTGCAATCGTATGTTCTTATGCGTGTCAGTGACCCAGAAAGACACAAGTGCGGTGTCTTATGAATTATTATTATTATTATTATTATTATTATTATTATTATTATTATTATTATTATTATTATTATTATTATTATTATTATTATTATTATTAAGCCGGCTCATCGCCAAATGTCTCGCGTTTCTGACTGCATGTGTTTATTTTGGGGGGTTTCACGTCCTACAACTATACGATTAAGACAGACGCCATAGAGGAGGGCTCCACAAATATCAACAAACCGGGCTTCTTTAACGTGCACTGACAACGCGCAGTACACGGGCCTCAACATTTCGCCTCCACCGAAATGCAGTCGCCGCGGCCGGGATTTCATCCCACGACCTTCGGATCAGCAGCCGAGTGCCATAGCCAATAGACCACCGTGGTGGAGCATTGTATCCGTGTGCTTATGTGTGCATGTAGCTGCAGCTGTGCACACGCGCGCGTGTGTCCTTCCAGTGCTTGTTGTCCAGCGTACCTGCCTTCCACCGCGCTGGTGTAGTGGTTACAGCACTCGACTGCCAGCCAAAAAACGCGGGTTCGATCCCGGCCACGGCGGTCGCATTTTCAACGGAGGCGCAAATGCAGAGGCCCGTGTACTGTGCGTTGTCAGTGCACGTTAAAGAACCCCAGGTGGTCTAAATTTCCGGAGCCCTCCACTACGGCCTTTCCTCTCTATCTCTTTCACTCCTCTTCCCCCACCCCCACGGACGCTTAGCCGTGCTCCCTGCATGGGCTGCAGAAATTAGCGTCCTTTCCTAACCGAACCACAATCATCGTGATCACCTGCCTTTCGTCCGCTTGTTTCCTCTGGAGATGTCTATCATCAGTGTGAACTTCCGCTTTTGCTTTCTCATGGCAACCCGTCATAGCAAATTATCAGCGGTTCTTTAGTGAGACTGCGGTGAACTCGTTGAACTTGTTTTCTCGCTTCCTTACTAAAAAAAAAAAAAATAGACATCAGGATGTGATGTACGAGCGTTCGAACAAAAGTGAAAGCTTATATGCGCCAGTCAGTACCGAATATATATAATGTCTCCTGTTTCCTCGGTGACAACAGGTTAGGTCTATATGTTGAATAATGTGTAATTTCTTTTATTCTTTCATTCAACCCATCTTCAAAAAGAAGAAAAAAAAAAGAAAGCGACCTTACGCCAAAATTGTACGGTCAAAGATGAATTGCGGCCAATCCTGTCGCTGTCATCCACTGGCGAGAAACGCCGTCGAACGAACGCCTCTATGCAAGCATGCTGCGCCCGCGATCAGTGGAGATGCAACATAATCCTGCCTTCTAATTACTACGCCATCGCGCCACACACACACACACACACACACCTGCCGGATGCCGTAACGGCATGCGACTGTTATCGGATCTCGTTTCGAATCTGTTCGTGCTGGTGAGCAGCACAAGTTTGACGACAGCGGCGACTGGCACGCTCCCTGGTTGGTCGCAGGGAGAAACGACGAACACGAAGTTGATTAGCAAAACCCGAGGAAAAGTCATAAACAAGTGGATGTTTCTGTTTTGTTCGCTAGTTTTTCCAACCACAGGGTGGCGCTGCTCCTCCCGCGGCGTTCTATACAGCAGCCCTTAGCGCCGGCACCGCAGCTCGCCTCGGACGCATCAGCAGGAGCCGGCTCCTACTGACTCACGCCCGGGTCACCAGAAATAGGATTCCCTCCTCCACACCTTTTTCCCCCTTTCGGCCCCGCGAGAAGAATTCCCCCTCCAGCGACGGTGGCTTGGCCCCTTCGACCGAGCCGCGGGCGCCCACCACCGTCGAGATAGTTTCCAGAGCAGCACTCCAGGAGCACGCGTGTGTATACAGTAGCGTCATGCGGCGATGCCTCGCCCCCATTAATTGCGACTGACCTTCTCCCGGCGGTTCCGCGACCTGCACCACAAGGTTGAAGACCGAGCTCTTCTGGCATCCACTGACGTCTCGCAGGTAGGCACCCACAAGGAGACCGGCCGTCACGCACCCCAGCTCAGTATTGACTGACACCAGGTGCCTAGACCACTTCCGGCGTCGAAGCCGATGGTGGTTTCGTACTATACGTGATAGCGCGCCCTACTGCAACATTTGCAGTCCGCGGCGATTTACACCTCCTGCGCGTGAGCATGTCTGACTGCGACTGACTGAGCTTCAGGTACTCACCTGGTGTCGTTTATCAGCCGTTTGTAAAAGGCGTTCTGTACCTTGGAAAGCTATGTCACCCTCCAGGAACGTCGCGTCTCGTTGTCATTGTTATTCACCTCGTTCTTCCTGAGACCTTGCTGGTAACAATGCCCCGATCTACCTTTTGTGTGTGTGTGTGTGTGTGTGTGTGTGTGTGTGTGTGTGTGTGTGTGTGTGTGTGTGTGTGTGTGTGTGTGTGTGTGTGTGTGTGTGTGTGTGTGTGTGTGTGTGTGTGTGTGTGTGTGTGTGTGCGCTTTTGGTCAATTTCGGTGCTTGCGTGGATGCCGTGCTGCGCTAAATGGATCTGTGGGCGAACCGTGGAGCCGACCAACGGTAGATCACACTTCGTTCCGCAGATCAGACTGATCGAGAGCCCGTAAACACAAATATAGGACGAGCCCGTCAAATTCCTTCATGATCCGCCGCCCTAATGAAAAGTAATTAGTCGTATTCGACAAAAGCAGCGAGGTTTTCAATGGGGACGTAAGGTGGCAGCGTTCCTTCCATGATTTAGACTCCTCTGCAGGGTGCTGTGATTAGACGCCTGGCTCGTTAGGGAGCTATAAACATGGTAATTGCACCCGCAGTATAGTGCTTGCGGTTTCCACTGCAACTCATTACTGGAGCTCTACAACCTGTGGAAAGACGTAGTACGACTATTGTACTCCTAGGCTCAATGGAACGACATCCTGGAAACTCGTTTTCAAGGCAGGCCTCGTGCATTTTTCTTTTTTTTTTTTCGTGCTGCTTGGTCGTGTGTCTTGTACTAGCTTGTGTTCTTACACACGCAGTCAAATAGCGCATGCACATAATGCGGAGTGCCACCTACACTTAACCGATATAGCCAGAATCTTTACCGATATAGCCCAGCTTATTCCACGCGAATGGGTCTGCGTGTCCCGACTTAACGGTGCTGGTGTACGCGGCCTCGGATGACGAAGTTTCTCGACGCCGTTGTTCTGCAAATTATCCATGACAGACATTTAGGTGTCTGCTTCCGAAGGATTTTTTTTTTTTTTGGACTTCAGCTGATGACTGAGCTTACTAAACATTCTCAGGCGCAAAGATTGACGCAGGAAAGAAGACGTTCGTTCGTCTCTCACCTGTCTTCTTTCCTGTTTCAATATTTGTGCCTGAAGATGGTAATGAGCTTTCTTTGTATTGTATATGTAAATGTATAATTTGTTTTCTCTGTCAGCTTCTTTACTCCGCTACCATACCTCCGCACCGCTGACAACTGTTCACTTATCAGCAGACTTCGCTTGGCAGTTACACCGGTCAGCAGTATTTCCTTCCCAATTATTCGTCTTTATCGAATCATGCATGTAAATAAACAGCCACTTAACGCTAAGGGCACAACCACGGTGATATGCATTCAAAAGCGCGCGTTTGGCCCGCGCTTTTCCCGCTGTCACCAGGAGGTACGTCTAACTGCACACGTGTCGGCCCTTGCGTGCGGTATACCTTTCGACGCTTCCCTCAAGATATCTGTGCATTTTCTACGAGATGACGCGTGACGGTGAAGTGTCCCAGTCCCATGAGCAAGGGACATCTCGCTATACTCTCGCGTGTGTTATTTCACTCCGTGACGAGCCGCATCGTGCGCTGCATGATTAAGGGAACCAGCGGTGTACGTCACGCTGCCATTTCAGGTCAGTGAGGTGGTGTTTTTAGACCACCCGACCGTCTTATACTGGGGACGCTCATTCCTTCCTACGTGTAAAAGCTCCCTGCTATATACAGGCGACGAAGTATATATAAAGGACAAGCATACGGACGGAGGCCGCGCCGTTCTTGATTGCGGCCCGCTTTCTGGCGCTGGAGCAAGGCAGCTGTACGCACCTCGGCAAGAACAGTGGCGGCGAAGGGAAGAAAGAGCGTGGGTGTTGTGAAACGCACTGGGATCCGAGCCAGTGCCAGAACATGTGCCCTTAACCCCGCCGAAGCGGAGCAAGCGTGTCTCTGGTCACGAACGGTGCCGGGTGCTCGTACAGGCACCTCGGTTCGATGTTCCATTGTTGCATGCAATTCGAGAGGCACGAAATTACTCAGATTGTGGAGACTGGCGGTCGTTGCATAAACACGCAAACGAGCGCTCTTGGATGCTCATCTACACCGGTTGGACGACTCATTCGACTGCGTTCTCTGAGGAAAACTCGTCTCCCCGGACGACACTCTGATAAGCAATTCCCGATTCAGGGGTATTCTTTCCGTCCTTTTAATCCGACCGTCGATTATCTGTACCGCGCATTCCGCTACCCGTTTGTTGAGTTTCTCAATGTCAACTGTATAGTGTAGCGGCCACAGCTGTTTGTTCTCTGATTTTCTCTACTGTCACCGCATCTCCAAAATAGGCTCTGCAACACTTTTTGAACGTAGCCTGAAAATGGGGCCCGTCAATCGACGAGGCATTGCGAACACTTGAGCCAAATGTTTAATGCTGCTGAAAACCGCCTGCTCTTCTTTTAGCATGTGACGTCACAAGGAACGTTGACTGCGTAGACTCGCTTGAAGTAGAACTATAGCATTGGTGCTTCCGCCATTGCAGAAACGTCCCCGGTAATGCTTGGTTTCTTCGTTTTGGGTTCAACAAAACAAAAGAATGTCCCTTCCTTTCAGAACAACAAAAAAGGAGTTAAGCGACGTAGTCGGTGCTACTTGTGAGGTCATTTTTTGACAGGAGAGCAGGTGATCACCAGCTATATTTGAAAGCAAGTATAGCGAGTTCCTTGCTGCATGTAGCGCGCTCATATTTGGCTCACGGGTCTGCAGGAGCCTGCACGACTGATCGCCACCCTTCTCAGACGATGTTCGTTGCAGGGCCTCCTACAATTTCCATTCCACAGCGCGCTGCGCGGTCCTTGATTTCCTCTCTTGTTTTTTAATCCTCCGAGTTGCTGCTCCGTATGTTGCAGCACTGGCAAACTGCAATGATTACCACTTGCAGAGCGAGACACACAGACGAGGAAAAGGACAGTGAGGTTAGCCTAAATAGGTTACAGTTACACATAATGGCTATGAGCTGCTATGTCAGTAAACGACAGAAAAAGTAGTGACGATGCCATGTGAAAGATCCCTGTAGCATCTCTCCAAGGTCAATATTTTAACAAAACGCAACTGAGCGACGGAGGTGAATATTCCTTGGGAAAACAAAAGAGCAAGCAAGATTGAGTCGCCGCATTTTCAATTCAATGAAGCCTGCGCCTGGAAATTTCCGTACCACACGAGTCTAAGGTCACAGTGACGTGGAAATTAACTGAATATCAGTTAAGTGGAGGTTGTCTTTCGCGTGTCCGTTAGCATGTTTCTTTTACTGAATTATATATATATATATATATATATATATATATATATATATATATATATATATATATATATATATATATATATATATATATATATTGTGGGGCCGCGTCCCGCTCGACGCCATGTTTTTGCACCAAATGCCTCGCATCCCCCTTTCCCAGCTGGACGGGGCGGCGGCCCGCCCGTTTGCCCCATGTGGTTTTAACATAGGCTGCCATTGGGCAGCGAGAAATTCCTCGAACGTTTGCGCGTTCTGGCGTTTCTGGTTTTGGAGATGCTCGGGAGAACACGCTGGGACTTGGAGAAGTGCGCACGTACTTTTGTGACCCTCCGGCCGACCAGGCCATCGGTCGGATGGCGTGCTTCTGCGAGCCCCAGCGACCACGGCGGCGAACTGCGACCGACGCCCCTGTCTGTATGTTCTTCTTCTATTTTCCTTTTCCGAGGGCTCGCGGTCGCGGGTACGCTGGCCGGGGATTAGGCGGTTCTTTCCTGCATGGTCTTTGTGTATTTGTGTGTGTTATTGTGTGTTCGTGTGTTGTTCTTTGTTACTGTCCTTTGTTGTGTTCGTGTGTGTCCGCGTGCTGTTTATCGTTATTTGTTTATATTTAATTCGACTTATTCGGCCTTGTATTATTTGTTTCATTTAAGCGTTCATTAAATTACCATGCACGGAGAGTGACGCCTAATGTTCTCCTCCTTTGCCGCGTGCGACGGTTCGCGCCGCCCTGCCTCGAGTCGGGCCGCGGGTCGACGCGCGCGGCAGCGCGGCGATGGCATGGCTGAGATAGCGAACGCGCGGACGCTACGACCTCATTCTCTGCTCGTTGAGTGCTCGAACCCACTGCAGGGGGTTGCTAGCGGCGATGCCGCTGCTAGCAGTAGTAATTAGAAGAAGTTACCCCCACAATATATATATATATATATATATATATATATATATATATATATATATATATATATATATATATATATATATATACATGCGTGTGTGTAGTGTGTGCCCTTTTATACGACTGACTCATTTCTTGAGCAGGCCAGGATGACAAAGTCAAACGCTTAAGGAATATAGTCTGGTATTGTTTGAATATTGACGTAGGTGCCAATATTGTGCACCTACGTGTCGCATTGCAGTTCAACATTAGTGCGGCAAGTACAGCTCCTGCGAAAAGTTAGTACCTCGGACATAACCACTGTTGATATTCTGGACACTGTCATATTCCGCCATCTTATCAGATGCACCACCTTGGCAGTTCTTATTGGCCGGGAGCGCTGCTACGGGCTAAAAATGCTGCCATTACAAAATCTGACTGGATGGCGGAATTTGACTGCGTCCATAATAGCACCCCGCACGGGGACATGGATAGGTAGCTTCTAGAAACGCATAGTGAGAACAATGGCGTATCCCCGCCATGCTGGTCTAGCGATCATGGCACTCAGCTGCTGATCCGAAGGTCGCGGGATCGAATACCGGCCGCGGCGGCTGCATTTTTGTAGGGGCGAAATGTCGAGGCCCGTGTACTGTGCGATGTCAGCGCACGTTAAAGAAAACCAGGGATCTAAATTTCCGGTGACCTCCACTATGCGGCGTCTCTCATAATCATATCGTGGTTTTGGGACGTAAACGCCCAGAAATCAATCACAACAAGGAAGAACGTAAAAAATCTAAAAATGAAAGCTGTACGAAGTGCGAAACAGTGATTCGCTTGCGCTTCCCTTGTCTGCCTGCTGTGTTCATCGTCGGCGTTTTCGAAGTACTTTCACCTAATTTGGTCTCATTATGCGGTTAATTACCCTTTATGTGTACTTTTTATTTTATTGTAGTAATCTGGTTTATGTTAAGCATTCTTATACTGGATACATTTAGAATTTTTTCTTTTCTTTTTGTAAGCCTTCTTTGTCGGTTTTATGCGATCCCATTCATCGAGGTACGTAAACTTGTGTTGTTGCGCCGCAGCGATTTGCCTGTGTTTCTCTTGTGTTTGTCGTTTGCGTTCTCGAATTGTTTTCGCTCAATTTGATCTCCTTATGCGATTATTTACCCTTAGTGTGTACCTTTTGTTTTGTTATACTAACCGTGTGTAATTTAAGCAATGTTAATCTGGATTGATTTTAACCGCTTTTGGTCAGCTATCATTAATATGTATTGGCCCTGTTGTTTTCTGAGCAGGACGACATGAGACGACAGGAGACATTCCGGGCCCCTGAAGTGTACCGAACTTAAAGCATGCTTGAGTTTTAGGCGCCAAAACCTCAACACGTGGCCTCCCGATTAATTCGTTATCGTGCGCCCAAATCCAAGCGCATTTTCGCGTCCATCGAAACGCGGCAACCGTTGCCGGGAATCGAGCCCGCGTCCTCGAGCTTTGCAGCGCAGCAGCTGCTAAGCTACCACGGATGTGTGCGCATAGTTTTTGTTTATAAACACAGTGCACGTCCGTAAGAACGACCCGATCTCGAAGCGAACTATTTCAGGATTGCATGCGCCATATGGCTGACATTGTGGCGTGCATACTCCCTGCCGGCCTCCTCGAGAAGTCCATTGGTCACGGAAAGTGGCACGTGATTTCATAATGTAAACCCACCTACGAGCCATCTGGGGTTGAAGCACTCGAATCAAGCACGCGTGCTCGCTTTTCGACTCCCTCGGGAACGAACCATCGCGTTGGTGGCTCGAATTTCTACACCCAAGAACGTCGTTTTTAACAAGTTACATGCGGGAAATGGCCGCCTTTGAAAGCTATTCTTGCATGCGCTGTGTCATTAAAACCATACAGCAGCTGGGGCTAGGATGTTACAATGAGGGATTATAAATCGGCTTACCGACGGGAACAACCGCTCCGGCAGTTTCTCCTTTACGCAGAATCGCTGGCAATGATGTACGCCGTACTTATGTGCTCTGACCAACTATTACAGCCGGTTTCTCGTGCGAAACGGCTTTGTCAGCGCACCCGTTCAGTATGCGCGATTGACGAGCACACTGGCTGTCACATCGTCGACTGTTGCGGGCCCGTGGCCACGCGCGTTCTCGTCCGCGAGCTGCTTCGCAATTCATTTGTTTGGTCGGGAGAAAAACGCATGAGGTTGACAAGAATTGAAAGTTACGGTATGCCGCATCGGTACTATAGGGAAAAGGGAAACAAACACGGAAATAGGTGCGAAGACAAAAAGAAATCAGGCATGGAGAAAAAAGGAAAAGGTCGGAATTGTAGTATTTGAGTATTCCACCGCCACTTAAATGAGCCAGTAGAGCCTTGACGTGCTTCTAGTGCTGATTTCAGGCTGGCATAGCACGGCCTGTTGTCAAGGTGGGCCAACACGCATGGCAACGAACGATTGCCTGTGCGCGCTGTAGCGAGCACACAGGCAAAGCACACGCCCTACAGTTGATTGGTAAATCTCACTAAGAGGTAACAGAGCGTGTAGATGATTGAATTATTATTATTATTATTATTATTATTATTATTATTATTATTATTATTATTATTATTATTATTATTATTATTATTATTATTTGCAAATGTAGGCATACGACAACGGCGGGAGTAGCAGACGGGAAGCCATTTGCCGCCGAGACGCTTACTTATACCCTTTCGGAGAAAGGACAACACGAGTAACAGAAGAGAAAAAAACCCTAATGTCACAAAATTACAAAGCCGCCAGACAGAGCGTGCGACACGCAAGCATAGTATAACATTAGAGTAAAGTCGCCCACGTGTACCGGCGTTGCAGTTCCGATCACACTGTCGCTGCGCTCTTTAGGCGGTCAGAATTCACAGGTATGTGCGAGACAGACGTCCTGCGAAGGAGCTAGTGCGAAACCAATGAAAAATGCGGTCCCTACGAAATTTAAAAAAAAAAAGAAAGCATTCTCAGAGATTAAGCCGAGTCCGTGGCTTCCAGTGTGCATCGAGTGAGAACGTGTCTTTCCCGCAGACACCGCTGGTGCAACCCGAAGCCGCGAGGGCCGGCCGACTTCCCTCCCTCGCCGATGTAAAAATGTGCGCTGCTCGTTGGTTCCCTCCGCCTTGTCGCGGATGTGCGCCGAGAGAGGCTCGCCGGGCACCGAAGAGGCTTCTCTGTGTTTACACGCGTCGCGTACAGTTTGTACGATGCGAAGAGGAGGCTCACCGGCCGACGGGCACATGCGTCTGCCGCGCTCACTTCGCCTCCTGCGCTATTACGATCGGGGCACAGTCATATGGACGGCTCCGAATCGCAACCTGCCACGACCGGCGACCGCGCCGCGCAGGTAAATGGCTGAACTGGGCCTTCGTTTTGCATCTTATTAATGCGTTGCCTCTCACCTTCATTATGCTGTTGTTGCGCTTTGTGAAACTGGGTGAAATCCACAAAGGCCCGCTTTGCTAACAGGTGTTGGAATCCGTGCGTAAACGCTGTCACGTCTGGCCGGCGCTGCTCCTGACGAACTGCTCCAGCAAGCACTACACCTCTTGGCTCTGCTGTAGTTTATTCTAGTTTCAGTTTCTTTTTTTCTTTTTAACTCATTGCTGACAGTATTCTAGGCACAACACTGACAGTGCTTATAGATTTTGCCGGCTCGCACGACAGTGCAAATATTTTTCCGTCTCGCTCTGCGAAATGTAATGAAGTTGCAGAACCAAGCAGCGACCGAAGAAGTGTGTATCACAGCACCGCGCAAGTGTGAAATGCAGATCACTCCTTGAGTATTACATTTATCCTGCCTTGTCAGTCAGTCGATTTTTTTTTTTCAGCTTCCCTCTTTAATTATGCCGACCTAAGCAAACATATGGCTTGAACGCAGCTTCGTAGCGTTTTCCCTGCCGCTAAGCGTAGGGGATCAGGGAACAGAGAGGAGTAGCTGATATCATTATATCAATTAAAAGAAAGAAGCGGACCTGGGCAGGACATGTAATGAGGAGGAAGGATAATAGGTGGACAGTAAGAGCGATGGAATGGATACCAAAAGAGGGAAAACGCAGCAGAGGCAGGCGAAAGGTTAGATGGAGCGATGAAATTAAAAAGTTCGCGCGCATAAATTGGAACCAGCTCGCTCAGGATAGGGCGGATTGGAAATCGTTGGGAGAGGCCTTCGTCCTGCGGTGAACTTAAAATATTATGATGATGGTGATGATTAAGATTCATCGTTCGTATAAAGGTCTCGTCGGCTATGGAGCGAAGAAAATTTGCGCGCTCCAGCTGATTTCTAGACTTGAAAACGTGGACGAAAACTTTTAAATGACGCTTTATGCACTCCGCGAAGCATCGGCCTCGAAGTCGAAGAGTGCTTCCTGGAGGGCATGCTGCATCTTTGTCTTCCGCATCGTGCTTTCTACAAAGAAAGAGGAGCCGCTTCAAATAACCGCGAAGCCCTTGAAGTTTTTCCCTTGGTGCAATTGATATCGTCTACTATACGGAATATAGGGAAGTGTCAATTTGGCTGGCGTAGAATGTCACGCAAGCACACGGACCGAGCTGTCCGTTACGGTAACATATATACGACAGCTCACGCAATGTTTTCAAAGGGTTACAGATTACGTCTGCAAAACAACGTGGCTAGTTACGCTGAAAGAATACATAAGCACCGTCACCAACGAGCAATGTATAGCGCCCAGGAACTCCAATCAACAAGGCGAAGCGCTCGTATACTAACGAGTGCCTCTTCGTGGCGGTGCACGCAGTGTGTCAGAACAAGCGTCGCTCGAGAGAACACCCTTGCTATTTTTCTACAGCCTTCGGCCCGTCCGTGTTGGATCATCGAAAACTACATGTTAACTACGAGCACTAGCAAGCGAGCATACCGGAATAGTTTAATCGATATCGGAAAGCACGACATCTTCAAGAAACGAAGGGGCCAGGCATGTCACCATTCCTCTCGCATATCACCGCATCAGGCATCATCCGCAGTTCACGCAGCGCACGTGCACACCGGCGCCAAGAATGTAAGACACGCTGTCACTGAAGGACAGCTTAGCCACTTATTCCCTATTGTGATAATTTAGCTACACATCTGTGTCTGTTTGCTTCTGTTATATGATTTTTAACAAATGCTGTCACCTTTTCCGCCATATATTGCTGGGATGTGGGGCTAGTCAAGCTGCGTTTATATCGCAGCTTTCTTCCCACATTCCACACCATTTTGTACGTATCTTTATTTCATGTATCACTGTAAAAAATGTTAACAATGTAACACTACGGTGAAATAAACTTCAACTTCAACAAATGTCCGTGCTTTTATTATATATCTGATATTAAAGGACAACTCAGGTGATTCTTCAGTGTCCACTGATCTCAATGAAATATTCAGTACATATTCTCCTCGGTACTGTAATTAAGCATGACAAGCCAGGCGGTTGCAAGCTAATTAGTTTTCCTGGAGATGAATTTTTTTTCATATTCAAATTCATGTACAAGTACAATACAAGTACAAAATGAATATACAGAAGGAGGTCATAAAGTAAAAATTGTCAGGGGGACCCCCTGTGAGCTCATGTGTAGAGAAATATAGAAATACAGATAGGCAACTTAGGGTAAAAAGAGCGAGCAAATAAAAAATAAATGTTATAACAATAAATGTAAGCAAAAAATACACCAGTAATAGAACAAGACTAAGACGAACTAAAAAACAATAATAATACATCACAACATATGCGAAACACTTTCAAACAGTTTGTCACGTCTTAACACATACATTTAATCAGGTGGTTAGTAGAACATCTTTTAGGTGGCGCCGGAAACAATGTAATGAAGGGCTTGATTGAATAATTGGTGGTAAAGTATTCCAGAATGAAAGTGCAGAAAACAACGCCGTCATTTTACCGTAGTTAGTATTTACCTTTGGAAGGAGGAAGTCATTATTTTCAGAAAACCGTGTGTAGTTAGAATTGAAAAGACGTGTTGAGGGAAGTGTGTCAGTGGGAATGTAACTGTTTCTGCTTCTGAATAATAAAATGCCAAGTTTGAGTTGAAATGTGGAAGTTAATGGTAGAATGTCGAGGGTGCGAAAAATGGGTGCTGCTGATGCTGTGTACGAACTATGTGTAATAATACAGACTGCTCTTTTCTGAAGGTGAATGAAGGATGTGAGATGTGTGGTGTAGGTGTTGGCCCAGGATGAAATGTAGTAAGTAAGGTGACTGTAAATGAAAACATAATAAAGCGATTTTAAGATATGTTGCTGAAAGTAGTGTCTTGTGCGAATGAGTACGCGGATGCCGATGAGGGAATTTATGTGAATATGGTATTTAAGTTGAGGATCTAACGTTACACCGAGAAAAATAGTGAAGGTTTATGGGGTAATTTTAATGATAAAAAAAAATCTTTAGCGAATTTCCGCGCGGGCCACCCTGTGCTTTCATGTCATCACCGTCAACACTTCATACCCGAGCTGTCAAAAGCAAAGCGACCATACTTCAGCGTTCAAATCGCCGCTGTCAAGTTCAGGAAAACCTGGCATAACTCAATGCATCGTCGGATGACCTCCCCAGTGTCATTTTTCTGGCACCAGCTCCACATTTGGCTGTTACGTCGTCGCTGCACGACGTGCCTACTTGTTTCGGTTTCGGTATGAACACGCCTTTCAGTCGGTTATTTAGAATTATTGGTGCGCTTCTGAGCAGACTGAACCACCCTCGCTTCTACACGACTATCAGTACCATTAGAAAACATCGATATCAGAACATGGTGAAAAAAACCGCCGGAGTTGCCCTTTAAGAGAGATTCGTCTGACCAAAGCGTGTGCATTTTAGACATTTATTTGGTTTATTTCTGCGGTTTTATGTCCCAAAACCACGATGAGATTATGAGAAACGCCGTAGTGGAGGGCTCAGAAAATTTCGTCCACCTGGCTTTCTTTAACGTGCACTGACATCGCACAGTCCTCGACACTTCCTCTCCATCGATAGGTACCCGCCGCGGCCGGGATTCGATCACGCGACCTTCGGATCAGCAGCCGAGTGCCATAGCCAGTGTAGACCACCACGGCGGGGCTGCAGTCTACACACATGGCCGCCCAGCCAAACCCAGTGCGACGTCAGAATAGTGAGCCTGCCCCTCGGCAAGCAGCGAAGCTCCACAATCCTTAATGCCCATTCTGTTGTCAACAAACTTTTTGTACTACTACTGCTTGTAAATAAAAGTCGGTTACATATATCAAGAGCCGTGCATATATATAACGCTGCTAAGAGAGCACCCCTATTACGGCGCCGAAGAAGCCAGCCGACCAACAGTTCGCGCATTCTGGAAGCAGGGGAAATGCGCTTGTCGTGGTGCGGCGTGTAGTTATAGCGGTCGTCCACATTGAGATGTCAGCGTTTTATGTCATTGCTCGAACACTGCTAAGGTCTAGATGGGATGATACAAATGGTCCTCTCACAAGAAGCAAGATGGCACCGCGAGATAGTATTTACTTCAGGGCACTTCTCAAAGAAATTGAACAGGCGGATACGCCTTGACGCATCTGTGCCCATCTCTATCCCAGAAAAATATTGAGACGAAGCAAGCGCTCCAAAGGATCTGCTGCCCCGCAGTGGTGACGGCCAACGACGCCTGAAGCGGCACCGGTGTCACATGCTGCAGTGTATTGTGTTATATTCATCAGCTGCTTGCTTTAAATTATAGTTCTTGTCGCTCGCAGCAGAGGCGCCCCCATGCTCTCTGTGCAGGTATACAGAGAGCTAGTTCGCACTTCTAGGATTACCGTATACGCCACGATTCTCATACCCGTGTAAGTTGTAACGCCGGTCGCCAATTATCAACACGCGTTCGTTCACTGCATAAACGAAGATATGTTTAGCAATAACGCTATGCCATGATCGGCGCTACATACTGAAGTGCCTGCTGCTCATCTGTCGTTCACCGCTGGCACCAGACCGATCGCTTTCGAATACACGTGGGAGGCACAATCACCGCGGAAACGGTTTAGATTACGCGCAATCGGCCACCAGTTGTTTTCTGAAGGTAGCACGAAGTGTTATGCCTCAGAACATAACCGGAGCGCTCTTTCATGTGGAACTGAATATACTGCGTTCCACATTTCCATTCCATCACTCTTCCCTAAGCTATTGCATATGAAACTGACGTGCTCCCCGTAATCGCACAGGGTTGCATCGCGTTGGCATCAATATCTGACCACGGTTTCTGATGATTAGCTTAGCTCACCTGCTCTCAAACGACGCGACAGTCTGTAAACCTCGTATTTCGATAAGGCCAGTGTGCTCGATATTGCAGATGGCGACTGCGGGCAATTTCGTGATTGGCACATGACCGAAGCGCGATGGCGTCTCTTCGCTGCCAGCCACTATGGAAGTTGCACGCGATATTGTGATAGCCCAGCCTTGCAGAGGCGAAGTTCAGAAAGATCGACTTTGTGTTGCTGCACCATTGAAAGGTACTCGGCCAACATTTATGGCCTGTCGGCATGGACGCACGGCCGAAAGAAATAATCCTCTCGGATCACGTCTTATCTGCGCACTACGAATGGAAGCATCACAAGCGAAGAGGTCTTAGATTTGCCCAGCAGCCTGTGTCAAGGCCGTATGTCTTTTCTCGAAAAACGTCTCGACTAAGGTGGCGCTGCCTTCGATGAAGTGACACGGACATGACAAACCAAGTGTTTGGTCCGTGTTGCAGGGGTGTCGAAATTTTCCTAACGTTGTCCGTTGTTTTCTGGGTCTTTACGTCCAAAAACCACGATATGATTATGAGAGACGCCGTAGTGGAGGGCACCGGAAATTTCGACCACCTGGGGTTGCTTAACGTGTACTGACAACGCACAGTACACGGGCCTCAACATTTCGCCTTCATCGAAATGCAGCCGCCGCGGCCGGAATTTGATCCCGCGACATTCGGATCAGGAACCGAGTGCCATAGCCACTAGACCACCGTGGCGAGGCTAGTCGCAGTATTGAAAAGTGTCACATTTCAAAAGAGAAAAAAAGCAACTGTCTCCACTTACTGCCTGTATATCCACGTCACTGTATTAGACTTTTTTCTTTAGGGGCGAAGCATCTTAGGGTCGAGGCTTGTCAGCTGTGCGTCCGTCACGGCACAGCACCGTTGCTATGGTGTGTGGGGCCATCGTGGAGGCAGTGCAGTCAGACGGTGTGCGTGCATCTGCGGGCCGATCCTCGAAACAGTGCGCCCAGACAGTGTATATGTAGGGTACATGTAGAGGAACCCATTGCCCAGTACCCAGTACAATACCCATGCAGGCACAGCATCGTGTAAAATCGAAACCACGTGGAAGGCGAAAAAACCGCAAGACCGCACATCAACGGATTCCTCCCCGTCGTCTGCACAGAACAAGTAGTGTGATTGGCAGGTGGTGTTGGGATGTACGTGAAATTGCCACAGACCGCGGTGACTCTCTACCTACCAATAACGAGCCAATCTCGCAACGGCGAACACGCTGCAATAAAACTATCCGACGGAACTGTCGTCATGACAGTGTACTTGGCCCCGAATCTCTCCCGAGGCAACGTAGAAAAGTACATCGATCTAGCCATGCGCGATCACGAAACAAAGTACAAGAACGACCCCTTCGTACTTGTCGGAGACTTCAACGGAGACATCACGGACAAAGACTGGCTTGTGCAGTATATGACGTCTCGATACGCTACGTATGACTGGAAAAAACCGCAAATACGCTAAAACCGCAAAACCGGCAAAAACCGCAAATACGCTACGTATGACTCATACGCATTTCGTATGACTGGAAACAACCGACAACGACCAGGGGAACGTGCATAGACATTTTCTTTGCCGACTTCAGGATAGATTCGATTGAAACACCATTGGCTCTACATTTCACGGACCACAAAGCTGTGACAGTGAAGGGAAACAGAATCCAGAATTCAACACGACATACGAGTTCTGACAAGTAGAACATTGTTATACTGTACACACGCGTTGTCACTCATTTACATGCGCGAGTGGGCAATGTCACGGGTGATTTACGGTAAGAACAATCCTCAGTGCTTCGCTCACTCGTCCTGGTTCACTTCGTGAAGATGCGCGGATTTTTTTTTTACATTACATTTTCTGTATAGTGGCTGGAGTTATGTTAAGCTGTCATATAGCACACTGTCAAATTGTACCATAGGGTCAAGTTGCAGTAGTGCAGCTTTTTCCCGCCGTCTCCTTTCTCTTTGTTAAGAAGAAATAAAGTTTGATTTGATTTAAGTTTGTTTGATATAGCTCGGAATTTAGATTTGGAATTTTCGTGAAGACAAACAAAGATTACTGCAAGCTGCTCGTTATGCATACTCAGTCGATCATAGCTCCAAATTTCACGTTTTGTCGCTTTAACCCGACGCGCCCACTTTTCCTCGCATACTTGTTTCAAGCTTATTGACAAAAATTCCACGATATGTGTAATATATATATATGAAGGTGAAACATTTTCACAAGTAAGAATTATGTTCTCTCGATGCAAGAAAGACAGAGATTGACTCGCATTGTGCTAACGCAGGTCGCCCCGGCAAGCGTGGTGCTGCGGCCCCGCCGTCCCCTACCGTGATAGTGAACATCGTCGTGACGTCACCGAAAGACGACAAACCGCCAGCCGAGTGCGCCGACGGCAGCGCCTGCGGGGACCGGGGTTCGGCACCGCTGCGCGAGAAGGTCAGCATACAAGAACGAATAGCAAGCTAAAATGGTGCATAAAAAATGGAAATATTTCAAGGGGGTCGTGAAGCGTTTTCTGAATTTTTTTTTACCACTTGTGTAACCGGAATTCTGGCCCTCCAAACTATAATATACATTGATCGATAAAAACACGGTTTCGATTTAACCCCCTCCCCCCGAGCGCGCGCTCCCCTCAACTCTGCAGTTGACGTCATTTTAGTCGCCACCACAGTCTCCGATATTCTATCTATATCGGAGGCCATCGGAAAACAAACCGTGCTCCCGCCTTGCTGCCACCCGGCGGCACCAGACGGGGTCTAACTAATTCCTTACTTTCTAGCTTTCATTTAAATGTGTTATTTTAGAGGGAACTAAAGTTGGCGATATATTTACGTTTTTAAACTTCTTAAGGCGACGCCACTGAATAGTGCCTACGCCGGCTTGTTGTGTCGCACGGTCATTTCGGGAGCACAAGAAAGTTACGATTTCAAACGGGCTTTATTAAATTGCATATTGCGCCGAAATATTTCGAAATCAGCATGTCGAATGCGTTCCACATTCTTTTCACGACCCCTTTAATGTCTGGTTGAAACTTGCCGACGTCATGATTTCCTGAAGGAGGAAAAAAAAAAACGGCGCTCCGAGGAAGGACGTGGAAGAGTAAGACGCACGCCACGCACGTCGCACTGCATTTGCCATTATACCACGCCTCGTAAAAAACGATTGGAAGGTCCATCATTCGATTTAGATTGAGTGGAGACGACGCTTGTCTATAGTAACAGCGGATAGCCGATATTCGCTAACGTTATAGACAACTTCAGCTAGTGCTGGCGAGTGCTCATATGGTATGCAGGCGAATGCGGTAATTGACGTCACGTGACTTAGTGAGACGCCACATCTGTTCTGCCTTGGTTGCACCGGCAACTATTCATCTATAGAAATCAGGTATGAACGTGCCTTCTTGCGCTTTGCTGGTAGCAAAGCTCAGGCAAGGCCACTGAAACATACTCGAATCATCCGACTCGATCAAATGCACGCGAAACGTAGAAATATTCTGCTCGGGCAAATGCATCGAAGTGAAAGGATTACACTTTGAGAGAGCAAGCAGTGACAGCCGCAGAAAGCGGAACAGTCGATTTGGCCGCTATTCTGCATTCGTCACAGTGCCCTTTTGCCACGACGTGGTTTAATTCGCCACCGGCGGACGATCGAACAAAGCACCAGTGGGTGCGCATGGCCCCCGCCATCGTAGGTTTCGCAACAGCACTCTGTTAATTAATGCACTCGCGAAGTACGGGTGCGAATGTGTTTAAAGGCGCGGAGATACCCGGAAACGGGGAACGCCCTTCGTAGCTTGCAACTTAGTTGCACCGTGTGATAGAACATCACCTGGTTCGGTCGGGTTCGTCTGTAACGTCCAACAATGAGACACGACTATCTACTTCGCCGAGCTTGTAATGCTTGGCGTGGTGACTGGATGATCTGCTTTGCGCCTTCGCAGTCACATATGTGCATGGCCCTTTAATTGCCATGGCCCTTTAATGTCCCTTTAATGGCCCTTTAATGTCCCATATGTTCCTGGAGTCAGCGAAGCCCTAAGCCGTATCTTTTCAAGATATGACCTTCGCGTTGCTCACATACCGTCCGACAAGCTTAGGAATCAGCTTTTGAACGTGAAGGACCGCTTAGACAGCAAGCGATACCCTGGTGTTGTCTACAAGGTGCCATGCGCAGACTGCAGCTGCAGTTACATCGGCGAAACCGGCAACTTCACCAGAAGATTAAAAGAACATAAAAGGGACGTGGCCAACAACAAGAAAGCGTCAAACGCCTTGACTGAGCATGCCGATAACCACGGTCATCTCATCGATTGGGACAACGCCGCTATCATAGCTAAGGAAAAGAATTCGACCACGAGACTGCTTTTGGAATCTGTTTTTATCCAGACAACTGAGGACACTATCAACAGGACAGATGGGAATCTACCCACCAGCTACATCCGGTCATTACGTCACATTTTGGCATAAAATAGCGACATACGGCTCTTGCCTGCTTAGTGTGAACGAGGAACCCGTACGGGTCCCGAAACGTCTCTGTGTTTTTTCACCTTGACTTGGTCAGTGACTGCATCTACATCCTCATCATGATACCTGACCAGACGAGCTTTCGTCGAACTCTTGACTACATCCCTTTAATTGCCACTTTTGGATGATCGTCGAAATTACTTGCGCATACTTAAAGCAACGTTTGCCCCAGCAGAATCATTTTTATTGTAATTTGTACAAAAAATACGTAATAATACACAATGCACAAAACGAGGTCCCGAAGACAAAGACTGCAATGGTATTTCATTTTCAAGGTAAACTGGAAGATGCACAGGTTACAGCATTGTAAAACATATGAATGAAAAGGGGGTACAGTGCAACAAGTTTAACTAAGTATAAAACCAAACTAAATTAAACTAACAAGAATAAGAACACACGAGAGACATCAAAAATAAGAGCACAAAGTAAAAAATAAAACACTGTTAGTGCGACTGCGAGTATGAACTAAGCATCAGGGATTGAGAGAACGTAGTTATTTAGGTGTTTCTTGAATTGATTATTTTTAGCGCTTTTATTTCTAAGAAATCGCGTTTCAAAGTGCAATGGACGAAAAAAGAACGCTCTGCTTGCCATAATTAGTACATATTTTGGGTAAGCAAATATTATTCGCAAGCTTTGTAGTATCTTGTTATTCACCAAATGTGGTCGAGGTATTAAGACATCGTATCATATTTAGTTGGTTTCCCGGATCAAGTAGGTTCCTAGGTTATATTTATGAGTTCAAATACTGAAAAAACACAGTTGGTTTGTAAATGATAAGTGGGATTATTCTTAAATGAACTAAACTCAATTATTGTAACAGCCTAATTATGTTGGACTTGTAATAAGTATAAATTAGTGAATGAATAAATGAAAGTCGGGTAACTCTAAGAGATAAAAAAACGAGCGGAATTGATCGGGGGACAGACAGGAGTAGCTGATATTATTATATCAATTAAAAGAAAGAAGTGGACCTGGGCAGGACATGTCATGAGGAGGAAAGATAACAGATGGACAGTAAGAGCGACGGAGTGGATACCAAGAGAGGGAAAGCGCAACACACGCAGGCAAAAAATTAGATGGAGCGATGAAATTAAGAAGTTTGCGGGCATAAAGTGTAAACAACTCGCTCAGGATAGGGTGCATTGGAAATCGTTGGGAAAGGCCTTCGTCCTGCAGTGGACCTAAATAGGCTGCTGCTGCTGCTGCTGCTTCTGCTGCTGCTGCTGCTGCTGCTGCTGCTGCTGCTGCTGCTGCTGCTGCTGATGATGATGATGATGATGATGATGATGATGAAATGTACAAAGTAGTAAAATATGGTGATTAAATACGCAACTTAAATTTACAAGGATGTTCTGATCCCTTGGGTAATCTTCTGTTTTACTTCATTTATATGTTTAAGAAATTTTAGATGGCTGTCTAGTTCTACACGAAGATAATTGCAAGAATAAATTGAAGGGATAGGGGTGGCTTCAAGAAATATACGAAGAATGTGGGGAATCGCCTCCTGGATAGAGGCGAATACAACGAATAGTATTTTCGATCGGTATATCTGTAATTGGTTAGTTTTGCAGCATTCTAGCAAGATCTATATGCATGTCGTTGTTAATGTTAAATGTAAGAGTTGTAAGACATTCCTCTGAGTTGGTGACAGTTGAATCGTCTGCACAACGCATACATTTCGAAAAAGAGAGGCAGTTTGGCAAATCATTGACACATATTAAGATTAAGAGAGGACGCAATTGTAACCTTGAGGCGCTCCAGTACTGGTGAAGATGGTTTTAGAATTAACGCTCCGAATACTTGCTACTTCTGGTATTTTATAAGTGGCATGCAACAAAAGTAGCGCTGGTCAGGTAATACCTATTAAATAAACTTAACAGCTTAGCTACTTAGTGTCGAGCTTGATCCGTAGACAGCTACGTTAGCGGTTAACAGCGGAGGTGTCATCCAGAGCGGACCTGCTCTTGCCCTTGACCCACACACTGCTACTGCATGATAGCGATTATGGGAAGGAGAGCATAGAAGGAGATAATATAAAGAGAAGTCTCGGGTTCCACAGAAGGAAAAAGCGGACCTGCTCTTGCCCTTGACCCACACACTGCTACTGCATGATAGCGATTATGCTAAGGACAGTATAAACGGAGAAAAGATAAAGAGAAGTCTCGGGTTTCAAAGAAGGAAAAAGCGGACCTGCTCTTGCCCTTGACCCACACGCTGCTACTGCATGATAGCGATTATGCTAAGGACAGTATAAAAGGAGATAAGATGAAGAGAAGTCTCGGGTTTCAAAGAAGGAAAAAGCGGACCTGCTCTTGCCCTTGACCCACACACTGCTACTGCATGATAGCGATTATGGTATAAAAGGAGATAAAATAAAGAGATGTCTCGGGTTGTGCAGAAGGAAAAAGCGGACCTGCGCTTGCCCCCGACCCACTACCTGCATTCCTGTCCTCAGCACACTGTTACGTGATAGCGATATCGATAATGATGGTGACAGTGACAACTTGACACTCATGCCCCAGATCCGCTGTTCACTCAGATTTCACAGGCGTGGCGCTGGCTTTACTTCTTTTGTGGTTTGTTTTCTCAAAGACGTTTGTTACGCCAACAAACACAGAAGCAGCGTAATTGGCCTTAAGCAGCGTAATTGGCAGATGCAGGCCAGAAGCAGCGTAACTGGCAGCGTAATTGGCGAGATGTGAAATTTATTAAGATATCAAGCCAAGCGTTTTTCAATATGAGTTTTTAAACTACTTTGCTGAAGAAACGCAATACACAGATGGAGATAACACGCCGTCAAAGTACACCTTTAGTAGACGTGATGAAAGCATCAGACGCTCTTGTTCCAACGCTTAACACGGTCCTCTTTCTAGCCGTTAAGGACGGCCGCACTTTATTAATTAGAGCACAGTCGGCACTTGTTTTACAAGAAAACAATTTTTTATTTATGACATCGCTAAAGTTCGTGCTTCATGATGACTGTAGGTAGGGGTGACTAACTGGGTACGCTTGATTACTTCAGTCTCCATGTTGCGGAAATATTGAATCCCAATTTTTTTATACAAAAGGTTGCGCTAAGGAACACATTCACAAGGGAGGGTACAGGGACATGCGCAAACTCGCACTGTTTTATTCATGGGCAGAGTCACCGAATAAATAGGAAGAAGTTCCATTAAGACCACGTGTGCACGCGCCAAGAAAGATACACCGGAATCAGCCTGTATGCTGGAGAGAGGGAATTTCTGGCTGCGCATGTGCAAAATAATAATAATAATAATAATAATAATAATAATAATAATAATAATAATAATAATAATAATAATAATAATAATAATAATAATAAAAGAAACGGTGTATCCTTCTTGGCGCGTGCACACGTGCATGGTCTTGACGGAACTTCTTCCTATTTATTCGGTGGCTCTGCCCATGAATAAAACAGTGCGAGTTTGCGCTTGTCCCTGTACCCTCCCTTGTGAATGTGTTCCTTAGCGCAGCCCCTTGTATAAAAAAATGCCGTACACACTAGGCCAAGAACGCGTTTTACTTGAATCCCAAGTTCGCTGCGCAACTGAGTCGTATAATTCCTGAATTCATTTTGGCCACGCGTTATGCCGCTTCCTCTGCCTCTTTCATGCCATCCTCAATTCGGCCAGGTTGGAGACACCGACTTCGGCGGACTTGCCTCCCGGGGAAGTTCTCCCAACCAGCACGTTATTTGCGTATACGGCGCAGCGCTGCGTGTGGCCCGAGAAAACTATAGTGTGAATGGAGTGCATGAATATATCGGTGTAAAACTGATGCCGCATTTTATTTATACTTATCATTACGGTAGTATTTGTTACCTGCGGTCTAATAAATTGGTCTTTAACTGTAATCTTGCTCACTCAGACAATTTCCAATAGAAGCTACGCTTACCATCAACACTTCCTCCAACTTTGAACCCATGGGCTGGCTAAGCGTGTCTCTCCTTATCGATGGACGCTGATAGATTTCACGAGAATAGCTCTCGGAACGGTTCGTTGGCGTGGAGGTACGGCTCGATTTTAGGTGGGACACTGGTCTCGGGCCAATCCCGATCTGTGAGGTACGGGACGCAATCACTGGAAAAAGATCCCATGAAAGCTTGGACAGTGAGGTGTTCGGTCCCCTTCGGCACACTAGCAAAACGCCAGCAGCGGTTCAAAGACCGAGTCAGAGCCAAGGGTGATCAAACAAAACAAATATATTCTCAACAAACAGGCAGTTACACAAAACGTGCACTAACACGGCTCTTCACAGTGCAAACGCAGATGGGTTACAACTTCACACGAAACCAACAACAAACGAACAAGCTCATGCACTGCAACAAGGAATAAAACACAAAAAGAGTCCTATTCACCAAGGTCTTCTTTACTTGACGCTTGCAGGCAGGGCTCGTTGGCTGGTTCGCGGAGCAGCGTCTTCTTTGTTCTCGCTGAGTCACACACGACCACAACTGTTACGGCTGCTACTCACGGCCCATGGTCGGCTCTTTATTTTGCCTTGCAAAGCCGTTCTCGAAGGTTTGGTGTGGCCCACGTGTCCACAGCACGCGCAAGGTTTAGGAACCTTCTTGCCCTTTCTCGGTCCTGCGCCGCTCGGACGGCGTCTCTTTCTCCCTCTCAAGGCGCGAGGAGCGTCGGTATGCAATCTCCGCCTCCTCTCTCTCCCTACGTCTCGCGCACTTGCTCGCCGCGAAAATTCTCCCTCATTCGAGGTTTGCGACGTGACCTTGAGCGCCCGTGCGCGCCGCTTTTCTTGTTTTATTTAGGGGGGGGGGGGGGGGGGGGGTTGGAGGCTTTCCCTTCAGTTCGACGCCGGCTTTTTGGAGCGGATAGCACTGCCATTTTTTTGTTGCGCAATGTAGTTTCACCTGTAGAACACACAATGGTAGGAGCGAATTTTCGAATAACATCTCCAAAACTTGGTAAACATCGCGCGAAATTGGAGCATAAGCTGGTTGTTCTTGAAATTGAAATTCAAGCTGCTGTTGCCTAGCTAGAAATCGTCATATGAATAAAGCACACCAGTTATTGCGTGACGTATGCTTTTTAGTCTCTGGAAATGTTCCCATAGTATTCCTCTTATAAGAGTTCTTTGCGTTATTGTGCCTGCAAGCAATGAATAAGCAATTTTGATTTTATCCAAAGCTACAAAACGCTTAGAACTTCGCAAAAAAAAAACAGCAAACAAACAAAGACAAGTGGATGGAACACGCAGTGTTCCTTCCGCTCTTTCTCGTCTTCTCGCGCAGCTTGGGGCGTCCCAAGGTTACGCACCAACCAGCCCTGAGCAGGAATGTCCTCCAAAGTGATCAACATGCAAAAAAAAAAATGACATTTTTAAAATCAGTGAACAAGATCATAATGTCAAGTTCCTTTTTCACTACATGAAAAAATTATACATTTCTCTCTGAAGTCTTCCTTCGGACGTAAATTAACGGAGAATGAAGACGCGAATAAAAGTAGTGAATCTACGTACGATGCGAGCCTCGTGAACCGACCTGAGTGTCATCGAGCCGAGGCGTCAGCCGAAGAGGGCGCAGAGGAAAAACAAACGAACGCGGGAGAGAAAAGCCGATCGTCCGAAATAGAGCTCGCGAACGGAGCAGAACAGGATGTGCGGCGGCGGCGCCGTTGTTGCCCTTGCTGCCGTTTTCGGTATTTACGTGACGCGCTGTAGAAACACGAGGCGAGATGTTTTTGCGCGCGCTAAGTATAAGCCGTGGCTGGTGACGCGGGGCAGTGGTTCTTGCCTTACTTAGTATAGGTTTCTCGCCCGCGATGGCCCGTGTGCTGCGCTCGGGTTCCCTTTTCCCGCAGCTATAGGTGCAACACCGTATAGGTACACGCTCGCGTCTTCGAGTCAGCCTCTAGGGGCCGCTGCTGCCGGAAGAAGGCGACGACGGATGCGCTTCGTCTTATTTTCTTCGGCATCGTGCTCCGAGCGCGGGCTACGGAGGGTGCTAAGTCACCGGCCGTGTTTTAGCGAGGAGCGACCGGGAGCTGACAGCACAGCGCGATTGAAGCGTGCGCGAGCCACTCCGGCTCTCCACAGTGTTTTCTTTTTTTGGTAGCAAGGAGGTAGATACAAATATGGCACATGACAGCTCACGGTATACTGGAGGCCGACGCGGCCAGGAAGTATGGCGTACTCACCCCTGACAGCAAACAACGGAGTGCTATATTCGCTGCCATGTAGCCACTGCTGGGCGTTACGGTGCCGCCGCTGCCAAGACCGAGCAACGCAGTTATAGAGTGCTCTGGAATATTGGAGCGCACTCTAACGCAGTACGGGTGAGCCAATCTCCCCTCGCGACACAAGCGCCAGTTTTTGCTCTAGCGGGCAGATCAAGAGCTGGTGCGACCGCGTGCTGCTCGCTGAGTGTTGGCGAAGATAAACGTAGCGTGCGGGCCTCAGTTACAGCGTTGGTGAATCGGTTGGTGCATGGCAGCATCAATAACACGAAACATCAAAACACGCCCGTGAAACTGTGGACATTTTAAGAAAACTTGTAGATGCGGTGAACTCCGAAGTGTCCTCATGTATAGTGCCAAACTGCGGATCTTCGCATATTTTCGTTTCATCGACTTTCTGTGGGAAATGGTGGCGCTTTCCTGCATGGCAATAAATTATTCCCGGAAGTTGCACCATATCGGCCCACATACGAAACTAGCTCGTGCCGCTATTCAATAGAAGCCTGCAAGAGGTCGCGACAGTACCGATGACCACCAGCAGCTGTCGATCAAGCCCAGTGAATACAACAAAGTCTACTTCGAATGCATATACAGCATTGGCTTTCATGTCTCTACAGATTGTCAAAACAATCTTTAGATGACAACGTCGGCACCCAAAGTTGGCCGACATTTCGTCGTGCTTCTTGTCAATTGTATAGCGTATCTGAGAACAGCGCGTCGTGCAAGGAGGCACCGGTAGGTGACATTGAATGAATTAAAGCCCTTACTCGTTTGTCATGATACATTGCAAACTGTCAAGCAACAGTCGCGCAATTCAGGCAGAATTATTAATGCATGTATGTATGTATGTATGTATGTATGTATGTATGTATGTATGTATGTATGTATGTATGTATGTATGTATGTATGTATGTATGTATGTATGTATGTATGTATGTATGTATGCAGCCGCCTACGTCTCGATGCTCTTCTGGTCGCCTCGTTCACCTCGTACGCACCAAAATTTGATAGGTAGTATAAATGTATGACGAACATGAACCATCGATCTTTTCAACACTGACACGATATACTCGTCACGTACGTCACGGTTAACGATACTGCAATCACGTGTGGCACGTACCCGTATGGTACCCGACACTACCAGACCTTTGGTATGCGGGCATGCGTCACAGGTGTTTGGATTTTATACAGTATATGCCAAGCAAGGCTAAACTAAAATAGACACTTTCACATATCATTCCGACACATCGAAAAACGAGAAAGGCATAGAGCTTGTCGCAGCTTTCGATTGAAATGCAGATATAAAAAGCACACAGACACGCGCTACCTAGGAAGTGGCAGGGCGTGTCGAACCTGGGCCCTCTGGGCGTCAAGCAAACGTGCTACGGGCTACGGTCGCTCGTCCAGCGCGGTGCATACAGCAGGTGGCACTAGCATCCGTGATGCTTGTCCTTGTGTAACGACAGTTGCACTTCTAATGTACACCTCCCCTCCTAAGTAGTGTCTGGGGAAATCTGGGGAAATACCGCGTTATGCACCAGCCTCGACTCGAGGGGCAATAATGCATTGGGTCGCAAATATATATGGACGAGTGCAAAGCCGGACGGCGAGTTTGCCGGTCACAAGAGGCGGCTCTCACGAGCAGACGACCTCTTAGTCTATCAAAAAAAAAAAAAAAAAGAAGAAGAAACGAACAAAAAAAAAAAAAAGACAGCCTGCGAACGCTGGTATCGCGCCGCGCTCCTTGTCACATCAACCTCAACCCCCACACCGCCGGACTGATCGAGGTCCTTGACCGAGGGACACGTTCCGGAATTTCTCGGTGGTTTCTAGGGGAGCAAAGTAAACTGGCATCCCCCCGCGTTCCCCCGGTGGCGGCATCTTGCGGCCTTTTCACAACAAATGCACAATGGTCGTCCTCTCTGAATGGCCCGGATTCCCCGCCGTGCAACCGCGGGGTCAACCTTTGTTGGTCGTCCTCGTATAGGAGGGACGCCCGGGAGAAAGCTCTGCTTTCCGGCTATACTGACACGTGATTTCCATCGGCGGGGGCGGTTGTTCACCTGTGTGACCCGCTCGAAACCCTGCGAACGAAGGGAAAGTGTGCGCCCCCGTGACTCGGTTCCCGAACCTGGCAGCCTTCCCCACTTTTGGGACCGTGTCACGCGCCGCTGTCTCTCCGCGGAGCAGCTGCCGAGCACTGTGGGGACGGAACATCGAGTGAAACGCACGCTAGAGTGCTGCGCTGCCTTTTACGCCAGCCGCGCGATTTCTGAGCGGCGTCCTCGCTGAAGCGTGCGCATATTCTCCTGGAAAAAAATTCACAGCATATCCACGGGGTGAATGATGATGAGTGGGCGAAGCTCCGGAGTGAACCACCGATAAACCGTTAATCTTCCGTGTAATTCGCCCAGTCGATCATCATGTAAAGACGTCAGAAACACTCTATTCGAACGCTGGGATCTGGCGTTTAAGGGGACGCTAGCACAAACGCGTTACAAACATGCAGTACACTCTAGTAAGGGGGGAGAGGCCACAGCGTCTTACGCAGCCCCTTACACAGGCCGGAACGCGCACCGCGTTTGCCGACGCCATCACATGACTGCTGAAAGAGTATAAGGCGGAGAGGCCACAGCGTCTTACACCAGCTTCTTACACGCGCCGTAACGCGCTAGCACAAACCCATCATCATCGTTAGAAACGGACAGTCTTTCGCTCTCTCTCTCTCTTTCTGTCTCACACAAGACAGCAGATGGAAGAGTGAGAGAGCTCGCGCGCCACCTGACGTTCCTGAAGGCAACTCGGAGGTAAACAATGGCCGCTAATGGGAATGAGAGACAGAAGAAGTCGGCTTTTAGCTAACACTTACACTTCTACTTCTACTAACGTTTCCTACTGGAACATGCCAATGGCTGCTAATGGGGAATGAGAGACAGAAGAATTCGGCTTTTAGTTAACGCGCACGCTGCGAATTTTTTATTGTTCAACAACGCACAGGAGAAATCTCCCACCGGCACCACCTTGGAGGTCAAAGCGTAAGACTGGTTACGCCCTACTACGACGAGGGACGAACGGGTGCCGCTTTAAGGAGCTTCGCCCCTAAAACGCGACTCGTGCTTGAGCTGGACCGCGTTGGTGTGTACGAATCAAGTCGAGGGCATGACGGCATAAAGTAAAACGAGGTGCCGACTGCAAGATAATTAACGCTCGTCGACGTTTTTGCTTCTACGAGGAGCCGCGTTCACAAATGAGTCAGAAAACTACCACACTTATGCAAATAACTGATGGGGTTTTACGTACCAAAGTGATTATCGAGGCATGCCGTAGCGGAGGTCTCCGTAAATTTTGGCCACCTGGGCTTCTTTAACGTGCACTGACATCGCACAGTGCACGGGCCTCTCTCGCCTCCATCGAAAATGCAACCGCCGCGGCTGGTATCGAACCCGCGCCCTTCGGAGCGATAGAACAGCCGCTAAGACGGGCTGTATATGACGTGTCAAGAGACGTCTGGCCTACAAAGATATGCGTAATTCCGTTTCTCTAATGGCCTGAAATAGAAGTGACTCGAGAGGAAGAATCATGTTTCGACCCTTTCATCAGGCGCCTACAAAATCTCATCAAGTGTACTAAATGACACATACACTGCGCTTCTATCATCGTTCCGGTGCTGCTTGACTCGCTTCCGGAAGTTACCATTTTTGCCGACGTCAACAAGCGACCAGTTTGCGAACGGAATGACATACACGAAGCCCTGAAATTCTCCCCAGTTCGGTTTGTCTTGCTTCAGGGCACACACAATGCCTTCGGGCCGAATAAGCCCGTGCTCCAGATAGCCAACGTCCTTTCACTCGGGATAGCTGCAGCACGAGCTCTTGGCCCACGCGAGCGACATTGTTGGCAATAGTTCTTCGCCCTTGTGTTAAGTGACAGGAGAGCTCCCCGTAAGGTAGGAAGGACAGTGTGTTTGTATCTTCTAAACAGCATAGGCGCATTCTAGTGCCGTCACATTTCACGACTACGTCCGGGTACGGAACGCAGCGTTGAACCTACACCGTAACCTGTAGGGCAGATTACACGGCGTTGATACGCGCTCTGAAAGAATCCATGGTGCCTCTTCGTCGCCATTAGTTATATATAGGGGCTTGGCTGCCGCGGTGGCGCAGTGGTTGCACAGCACGGTTGCTGACCCGAAACCATAGACGCGGGTTCGATTCCCGTCGCGGCGGTCGCATTCTGATGGAGGCGATATGCCCGTGTACTTGTATTTAGCAGCACCTTAAATAAACCTAGGTAGTCCAAATTCCGGAGCTACGGCGAACCTTGTGGTTGATGGCTGGGCCACGTGAAACACCACCAATGCCTTGCCATATATATATATATATATATATATATATATATATATATATATATATATATATATATATATATATATATATATATATATATATATATATATATATATATATATATATATATGTCTGTGTGTGTGTGTTTTCGCCAAGCTCCGAATCTGTGCTGCTGCAGTTGACACGCCAGACTGTTTGCTTGCTTGCTTATTTTTCCACCAAAAAAGAGTCGAGGTTTCTATGGTGACAGCTGGACTTATTGCCGCATTAGACGAAGCTAAGTAACCAGAAGTTTTCCAAGTGAAGAAGAAAGAAAAAGAAAGACGGAGACATATGTCGAGGGTAGGGTCTGAAGTGCAGCTACTTGGAGATATACGTTAAAGTGGGGGCGAAGAAAGAAAATGAATGATGAGAAAAAAAAATCAAGAACAAAAGGTACTTGGAGAGTTAGAAACGTGTTTTTTGTCAACGGACAGTGTGAAGGAAAAGTGATTTAGCGGGCAACGAGCGCGCGCCTCTTAATTACGCGGCGCCCCCTGCTGAGGCTCCCCTTCGCTACGGGTGAGAACGAGTCTCGAAGCTGTGCCTGCGGGGCATAACGGCCATTGCGAATTAAAAAGGAAAAGACCAAAAAAAAAAAAAAAAGCTGATGGTAGACCGAGGCGCGTGCCACTTTCCTGGGATTCACGCAACGGTAGCGCAAGCTGGCGCCCTGGCTCCACAAGGGGTCGCTCCTGCGGAGTCGATCCTTGGCCATCTCGGAGAGGAATCGGCGTTTTGCGGGAGACTTTCCTAGAACGAGTCTAACCTGCGGTTTCGTCGGGTGTGGAAAAAAAAATACGTTATTCGACGTATTCAAGCACGCGCGCATTTTCCGTTGACAGGATGGCTCGCTGAGTGTTCATATGCGAATTTAACATCACCGCCCTACGAAGCTGCTTTTGCACAGCCTTCTCTATATCAGATCTCAGTACATCACGGCGCAGTTTTTGCGTGGTGAACTTTTGGCAGCCTCCGCAATGGCAGCACAGCGTAGGGAAATGAAGTGATCGATGTACCGTTTATCTGACTTCTCCGCAGCAACGGACTCCTGATTGAAGAGAAGAGGTTGCACACATTCCAGGGATGTTCAATTTCCTTTTTACTAACCCCTTGCCTTCATCCACGCCCTTTTATTGCTTGGGCTGCTTGCAATTCATAATATAACGCTGTGCATTCGACATCACTGCAGTGAAACAACGTGTTGCTGAAAAGCTCCGAGCATAGCGCTTCCGAACTGCTGCAGGGGCACGAAAGAGACTTTTGCGTGCGACCACTTCGGTGATATGTATATAAATGAATTATTATTTTTTTTCTTGTACCCGCGAGATGTCGTCGAGAATAATGTAGTTTGTACCTGTACACCTTGGGGCGTTCCCACCTTTCACGAAACCAAACGCTTCGTCCGTGAGCAGCTGGCTCACGAGCTGAGTCACGGTTGCCGACCGCGAGCGGAGTGAGCGGCGAGGATGGTGTCGTTTCGGGTGTGTCACACCCGACAGCGTTGCTTCCGCTGACGAGACACCACGAAAAACGCAGGTGCCTCGTAAATAGGACAGGGCGCTTAGTCAACACCATCTTCTTCACAGACATGCGCGCCCGATGAAGCGCAAGAATTTTGAGACAGCGAACAGTAGCTTCATACAGTTGTTAAAAGATCTTCAAGCAGGCTTTCACAGCACCTATAAGCAATCCAACTTATCGTTTTCTCTTTTTTTTTTCTCTTCAAGGGTGAATTACAGTCCTGTCCCCGTGATGCAAGTCGCCCTTAATCAGGCCATAAAAACTAGATTACGGGCTTATAGGCTACAGTATTCGAATAAAGGTAGTGCAAATGGCGTATCGTTGCTCTTTAATCTGCACGTACATTTATGTTTTATAAAGGCGCCGTTTGATGATGCCAAGATGACCATTGTATCGTTTGTCTGAACATACAGTGGCACTCGATACAACAGACAAGAAGCGCAAAATTTTGTATTTCGCCGAAGCACTCACGTGCTCATCGTGTCAGGGGTCCTGCGTGTAACACACGCTTGCACTTTAGGCCGAGAGATCGGCGCCTTACCTGAGCGACGTTATCGGCACAATAGAGATGTGAACTGATAATAACTCATCCATCACAAACCGCAGATTTTCACCTCAAGTAAGACAATATGGCGAGTCTTAAGTTAGGGGACCCGTGCGCTGGGGGTTGCAGACCACACTGCACAGCATGGAAGGCAGGGCGAGGGATGGAGTCTGAATTTCTGGTAATATTAGCCTAAATCTTTCTAATTAGACATTTTTGATGCGAACCAACGAACACTGATTGATTGTGAGGCATCTATCAGCCACATTTTGGTGGATAAAGAACAAAGCATGTTACGCTGTCTTCTTTCAAGTTGTTGCTAAAGCGGATGGAGAGAACACGCCGTCTGCGTATATAGTATCGAAATGTTCACAGGGAGAGTTCGACCGCTGCAGCTGGCACGGCAACGGTTTCGACAGAGAGCTGCATAAAGGAGAGATGGCTCGAGAATATACTTCATTTTGGCACATCGAGAGTGCGTTGCCCGAGAACGTGGGGCATTGCGAGTGGTCGGCGCCCCTGTCCAGGACCCCGCTGGCCCTTGTCATCCTGCCTGACCTTTGGACGAGCCTAAGCTGATCACAAGTGGCCAGGATTTGAAACCCCTTCCCTATTGCCGTTAGGCTATGCTCCCTCATGGTGAAACCTTCTATAATGTAAGTAGGCAGCAGCGGTGTGACCCCTTCCCAAGTTGGATAGCGTGACCGTATACTGTGGCTGTATACTGTATAGCCACGCATTTCCTTTGGACTGACTATAGAATAGCATTTGTGCGAAACAGCTCTGCATATGCATAAGCAAGATGGGATGAAGGCCGTCTTTTCACTCGTCCTACTGTATATATTGCCGGTGCACTGGCTCATGATGCTCCACTGTAAACTCAGAGTACATTGGTCCCATAAGTATCCCTGTCGAGCAAATTTTATCTGCGTCGGCGTCCAATATATATATATATATATTGACGCGAGGGGATGTTCCCACTACGATTACTTCTTGCCGGCAGCGAGCTACCCACCATGGCCACCGCTCCTACAGTCCGAAGACGAAGAAGAGCGGAGATCGTGCGAGCGTTCTGGTCGAGTTGGACGCCATCATTAAAGCAGGACGTGCTACTTTTGCTGAGCCTTGTCGATCACCTTCGTGACAATATATATATATATATATATATATATATATATATATATATATATATATATATATATATATATATATATATATATATATATATATATATATATATATATATATATATATATATATATATACTTCTAACCATTTTTGTTGTTCTCTCTCAAGCATCCGCTACGTGGTTCCGAGTGCAGCCTATCCGGTCACGTGGTGCGACGGAAAGACCGCAGGCGTGTTTGTATGGCGTACAAGAACGGAGGTTATGCGCCTCTTAGTTTATCGGCGCATCGCGAAAGGGTTCGCCGAGCGCATAAAGGTACAGCGCCACAAGCGTCGACATACGCAACAAAACACTCGGCGACATCGCGCCGCCTTTTCTGAACGGAAAAACTCCGCACTTTTGGCACACATCACAAGCAGGGAGTGCTCTGGTATTGCGATAGTGGAAATGAAACAGAAATTGGATGGGGCTCAAGAACACGTAAATAACTATCAGTTCAGTCTGCTTGGAAAAAGTGTATACCTGTTCCCACGGATGCGTGGCCGCCGAATTGGTGGCCATTGGCAAAAGAAAATTGGCCATCGAGTAACTGAGCTATGGACAACACCAATGAAGGAGTGACAAAAGGGTATTATACATTTTGCTTGTCGGTGGTGCACCGACCCGTCGCGTCGAAGTATAAATGCTTGTATTTTCGCCCAAGTAAGATAGATGGAAGCGTTTTATTATAAAGTCCTTTCGAAAAAGCCTGTCACGCATCCTCTCAACACTGCACTGCATGGCTTCTTTATTATTACCCCCGTGACGGAGCCCTGCAATGTCCTGTGTAAAGGTTTGTTGTTGTTGTTATTTGGGGTTTAACGTCCCAAAACCACCATTGATTATGAGAGACGCCGTAGTGGAGGGCTCCGGAAATTTCGTCCACCAGGGGTTCTTTAACGTGCATTGACATCGCACAGCACACGGGCCTCAACATTTCGCCTCCATCGAAATGCAGCCGCCGCGGCCGGGATTCGATCCCGCGACCCTCGGATCAGCAGCCGAGTGCCATAACCACTAGACCACCGTGACGGGGCTGTGTAAAGATTTGTGACGGGCCGAAATGTGGTTTATATGGGTGAGTGGATACTGGTCCCTTCAAGGGGGAATAAAAGTGTAGACCAGCCATGCACGCGAAAAATGAAGACGCGCCGCTGTTCCTTATTTTTTTTTTTCTGAACAGCGTCGATCACGTAACGCATTTAATTTCCTTTATTTATTTATTTATTTATTTATTTTACTGCCACGAGATTGCACTATTTCGAAGCGTATAACGAATACTGCGATATTTGCAGATTGTCACAAGGCTGCGCGGGCACAACACATAAGCGCGCGACCTTGCCCTGTCACGCGATACATACCAAGAGCACGAGTAGGCAACGTTTCTGCCCCTCTCCTCCCATAGTTTGCATCTTCGATTGACGGAAACACTGGCGTCCGCGCAATCGTCACGTGTGCAGAGGTCGCCTCGTCACAGACACGCCTCCGGCCAGCGCCCACGCGCAGCCGTTGCCGGCGGCGCGTGCAACGGGAGCTGCCGGCGTTGTCCCGACACGCGGAGCCACGGCGTTAAGAGCAGAACGAAGAGCGAGAAATAAAAAAAAATAATGAGCGTTGGGGAAGCATGCGCGTGTGTTCCTTTCGGCGCGAGATATCTCGATCGCTCGGAGAAAGAAAACAGTCGCGCCACGTTTTGTCCGCGATGACGAGGTTTCTCCTTTGTTTCGGTTTTGCTTCCTAGCGCCGGTGAAAGAAAACTTGCTCCTTTCTTCCGTCTCTTTGCTCCGCTCTGATCCGCTCTGTGCATCTGCGGTTATTTGCGCTTCCACCATTGCGGGATGGCACATGATCTCCTCTTTCCTCCGCCCTGACGCTCTCTGTGCATCTGCGGTTATTTGCGCTTCCAGCGTATTGTGCGATGGCACACGATTCGGCGTCGTTGGGTTCTCAATACACCGCCAGCATTCTTGGTCTCCCGCGCGTGCGTTCCTTGTGAGCATTGCGTACCCTTGCGGCCTATATCTGCAGGTGGATGTGCATCTTATCCGTACCTTTTTTTTTTTTTTCATCGACGGGAAAAGGAGCGCGAGATCGTGCACGCTGACATGACGCATAGCATGGACACTTCGTTTGCGGTCGTCCCTGTGTCTCCTCAGTCGGTTCGGACGATTCTCCACCACGTGGCTCACGATGCCGAACTCTTCAGAGCGCCGGGTTGGGAGACTTTCATCAGCAATGTCTGACGACCAACCATCGAGTTGCGACACCGAGTTATTGCTCCCGGTGGGTCTTGTTTCACTGTCTTGTTTCTAGTGGGCCTGTTTAAAAGTTAAGTTCTGGGGTCTTATTTGAACCGCGGCGGGTATGACGCTGCGGAGCCCAGCATAAACTCTGGCCCCATAGAGTTCTTTATCGCACACCAAAATCTATAGCTACGTGGTCGTTGTTGCATTTCTCCTCATTCGAAACGCGATAGAGCGTATAGGCCGGGACTCGGACCCACGCCCTCGATCGCGTGAGCGAAGTATATTATCCGTTACTGGCTGCCACGGCGGGAGGCATGTGTCTTGCATTAACAGTTCTTGGATCTCTATGCGATAGATTTGCTTTACAAACGAATCGTCTTAATTGCTTTGTCTACAGCGAACGTCACTTTTTTGTCATCTCTGCGTCTCGCACCCCCTTGCCGCTCGAACAGTAAGACGTCTGCTGAGCAGCGTTTGCAGACTCTTTCCACTAGATCAAAAATTTTGTCGCTCACGTTATCGCTTATTCGACACGCAAAACATTATTTTTTTTTCTTTTGCACGTAATGCAGTGCACTGCTAGACATCAGCCTCTTAGAGCGACGATATCGGGAGTGTGTGATTGTGGTAAACTAAGTGTATATATATATATATATATATATATATATATATATATATACAATGTTACTACCGATAATTCAAAAGGTTTTTGTCTATCCTCTTAATAGAGTGGAAATGAGTGGCCATCTCTCGCATTTATTTCTATACAAATAATTAAACATCAGAATTCATCACTTCATGGGAAGATGGTCAACCGCTTAACCTTATTTAGTATTTCCTAGAACGAGGCGCACGCCACTGTGTACACGGGGCACTGATTTGTTGAGTCAAAAGACCAGTAAACTAGATTTAAAGAATTTCGATTTGTGTGACAAATTTTTCAGGCTGATTTCAAAACAGAGCCTGACGCCGTCTCACGAAGGAAGCAAAGAGAGAAGGCAGGGTTTTTCCGGGTGGTATATGCCCGCCGAGGCAATGGTATCCCGTGTAAGCCTGTGTGGAGAGCGAGAATCGCACGGACAGCCAGCTCAGCGGTGAAGATGCGGTGCATTCCGAGGCATCGCGGCACCGATCGGAATCGAGATCAGCGCAGGCTGTTGTTTGTAGACGAGCCGACATTGCACACGTACACAAGCGAGTGTTTTGCTTGTAAGCGCACACGCTTCATTGGTGAAAGTGACGACACAGTGCGTGTGCCCGAGGGAAGCGATGTGTACCCGCGCACATCACGAGCCGAAGTGAATTTTTTTTTTTTTTTTTGGGGGGGGGGGGGGGGGGGTTTACGTCCCAAAACCGGTTCTGATTATGAGAGACGCCGTAGCGGAGGTCTCCGGGAATTTAGACCACCTGGGGTTCTTTAACGGGCACTGACATCGCACAGCACACGGGCCTCAACATTTCGCCTCCATCGAAATGCAGCCGAAGTGAATCAGCGTCAACCACAGGTAAACAGATTTAGTGTCTTAGGATGATCCAAAGGCGAATTATTGCGAACGAGACATTAATCAATCGTTAATTAATGTGGATTGGTGTGGAGTTCCTTGGCTGAAGGGAGTGTCAAGCCGACCGTCACGTCCCTCGGGAGTCTCCCGATCTCCGCCGCCGTTTACAATCTCTGAGCATCTTCAGAAGCGCTATACGCTCAGCGCACAAGAGGGAAACAGCACTCATACGTTCCTTCACTCTGTGACACTCCCATTCCTTTCTCTTTACGACGGACTGACGTTGTCGACAACCAATAATATTCTGCCCCTCAGACCAGCGCAGGATGTGAAAAACTGTGTGTGCCCATCAGCTTCGCCAGTATGCTACATTTGTCTGAACAGCTGCGCAGTTGGGCGTCGTGTAAGCTTCATTTATTAAAGCGAGATACGTCTTACGTAGGTCTCGTGTGAGAGTAACCTTGCAAAAAATGGAGGCCGAAAAATGTGGTGCAAGAAATATGGTACAAAGAATGAAAACTCGCGCCTCATTCACTGTTCAGGATTGGCACGGAATGGTACCTATGCATGATTAACATGACTGATAGCTCATGACATTGTTAACATGACATGCTCGTCAGTGATGCTACATGAATGACGACAACAAGTTAGTGCGTGCCTTACATTTGTGAATTGTATGTGCGAGTATGATCGAGCCAGTGACATGCGGCTACGAAGCACACGTGATTTAGCCTTCACGCAGCCTATGCGAAACTACATTTATGTTATGTTCGACTGCCCGGCTTCCGGGCTCGAACCCCTAGGTGCTGGGTTGGACTACCTTGGCTTTTGCTTTTGCGTCTCTTAGCCTCTTAGGCGATGGTCAGGAACCCCTAGGAATGTTATTCGTTTGTTTGTTTGTTTTTTTTTTTTGCCTCCATTGGTGGCGGTGTGTCATTTTGTAACGTACTATCGCGAATTTTCACAGCGAGCACAACTGTTCAAGTTCACCTATACGCGTATACGAAGTGAGAGAGAGAGAGAAATAAGGAAGGCTGTTGTTGTTTTGTGGGGTTTAACGTCCCAAAACCAGTTCTGATTATGAGAGACGCCGTAGTGGAGGGCTCCGGAAATTTCGACCACCTGGGGTTCTTTAACGTGCACTGACATCGCACAGCACACGGGCCTCAACATTTCGCCTCCATCGAAATGCAGCCGCCGCAGCCGGGATTCGATCCCGCGACCCTCGGATCAGCAGCCGAGTACCATAGCCACTACACCACCGTGGCGGGGCAGAAATAAGGAAGGCAAGGCAGGGATGTTAACCAGTCAGGAGTCCAGTTGGCTACCCTACACTGGGGGATGGGAGAAGGGGAAAAACGAGAAGGAGAGAGGGAGAATGCCTACAGGGCAGTCCCATATAATGTAACATGCACATAAAGTAACGGGCGATGTTCTCGTCTGTCGTCAACTGCCTCTCATAGTTGCAAAGTGAGGTGGCAAAGCAGCCACTCAAGGAGATGTAGCTTAACAAAACACGTTGCTGGGCTAGTCGGTCACACATTTTGTTTGAAATATTCAGCGCTACTTTTTAGCGCCCGTCCTGTGTGTTTACTGTAGTGTCTGCGTCTAAAAAGTAGCGCTGAATATTTCAAACAAGGAGATGTAGGAGGCGGTTTTTGCTAAGTTCGCCTGTACTTTGTGAGCAAAGGTGCGATAACGAAGAAGAGACAGCCTGCTCCAGCCGTGTGAATTACACCTTCCGGGGGCTGAATTTACAGGCCTGTTCTTTTTTTCGGTCCGCCTTACCCACAATGAGTAGCACAGGAGAGGGGCCGAGGAAGAAAAGACAGACCTCGGTTTGCGCATTTGGCCTCGACCCACATCGTTGCTGTGCTTGTGCACTCTGATAGCTCAAAATTTCCAAGAATCCCGGGGTTATTTCGATGGAGGCCAAGTGTCCTTGTAATATGCGATGTCAGGGCACGCTACAGAACCCCGGGTGGTCGAAATTTCCGGACTACGGCGTCTCTCATAACCACAGCTGGTTTTGGGACGTACAACCCCAAAAGTCAGCCAAATCGAGAATCGCGGGAACTGTGCTTTATGATTACGTGCCTGCATTTGACGCCAGATCGCCTGTAGTAGTCACAAAGCGTCCCATGGACTTTTATTCCTGTCCCTGCATGCGAATATCAACCACGCTGGTCTTCGTCGTGTCGCCGGAGTTAAGAAAGGAGGTGACACAACGCAGTGCATATGCATTTTGGCTTGCTTCACATTCCGACGGCGGACATCACTTTATTTCTCATATGAAGACCGCCACCAATTAGGCCGCCCTTTACTTTTGCGGTCGTACGCACTTTGCAGTACTACAATCACTTTGTCGAGTGATCTTTTGCAGCGTGCAATGAACACAACTCGGGGTTCCCTTCAGTACGACCGCCATTCGCATTGTCTCAAAGCGAGCGTCCATCCCAGGTGGATTCGTTGTGTATATCTCGTCGGCGACCTCCGTGTGACGATCGCTTTCTGCGTTGCGTAACGGACAGTCGCGTCACAAAGTCGGCAGCACGCGCCTTCTTGAAAAGCATTGTGTCACAACGATGTGGAGGACGTATATCCGAGATATCTCTGCGGATGAGCAAGAGCTGCCACGGCTAGGCTATTTCCTTTGACCCGAAGCGTGTGGATCTCATCTTCCGTGCCACGAGGATTCAACCTTCGTTGCGGCTCTCAATACACGGATAATCCCATATGCAGAAACCGGTTGCCCACGATGGCTCAAGCATGCTGCTACACTAAGTCCAAGGTCACACGTTCGATTCCCTATGCGGCTGAATAATCGGCGAGGAAGGCGAAACGACGGCGCGCTCGCAGGCCTTTCCGCCCTGATAAAGAATTCCGGTCGTCATCCTAATAACGCCAGTCAAGCCCCCTGTCGCACGTCTATCACGGCAGCGGAGTAGAAGTTTTTGAATATCGACCGCTACTCAATATGCTTAACTCGCATGTAGACGTTGCGATTGATTTTGCAATGGCTTTTCTGTGGTTTATGACAAACCAATGGACGGAGGTTTTAATATTCTGGGAAACGACGCAGTAAAGTGGTTTCCATGCTGTCTCATGTTAAAGAATGATTAGAACGAAGTATCCGAAATGCAGCTTTCGGTGCTCTCAAGGGACTGTCTGCTTGGCTTCCATAATACTGCCGGATTATTGCTATAACTTCTACGTAGGTATCCTGACAATTGCAATTTTTGTAGGGAATGCAACACACGGCCAACGACTACTTTTAACTGTGACAAACTAATTTCAACCTCCTTTCTTTTGTTCGTGTACTGTGATTTGTTGCTTTGTCGTCTTTTTTTTCTTAATTTGCTATTTAGAATTGATTATTGGGAGATGTGGTGATGCATTTTGAACGAAACTGCTCTAAAAATTTCAGACATAAAGATATGTATTTCTCCAGTAGAAATGCTCGATTGTTACTAGTACGCTTGTTCTGTCGCCTTCTTCGTCTTATTTCTCGTGAAGTTTCTTTCAAAATTTACTTTGTTAACTGCGTCGCGGCTCTACTCGTACATCACAGTTATGTGAGAGTGGCATTCGTGGCTCTGATGCTCGAACGCAACACTGGGTCGAAAGAAATACGTGAATAATTGCTTTTCAATTTTAGGGTAGCGGCAAGTTTGTAGCTTTGGTTCCAAGGCCGTGACATTCAGCCGCTGCTAGGATATATTTGCGCATTTCACATCAAGTTGCACCCGTCAGTCGAAGCGGTGAAGTTTTTGCTAGAACTCATTTGAAATTCCTTCGCATTAGTAGGACAGGTCAACGCCGTCAACCACGTGTATTCCATCTAAGACTAAAATTGCTTTAGCGCGTACACAACCTGACACCCTTGGAGAAAGCATGACACCGTGCCGGACCTTTTGAGCGGATGAGCCGCTTTACTTACTGCCTGTAAATAAGTGCCTAAGGTACATCGAAAAAGCTAAGCTCTAAGTAAAGAAGAAAAAAAAAGAAAAAAAAAAGAAGGGAGGTGGGTGGGGACACCAAAGAAACCAAAGCCATGCAGTCACGTGTTTGGTTTATTCATTTCCGGAGCCAGTAGCTGACAAGGTGCGCCATGGGCTCAGGTGGACGTCGTCTCTACGCACAGCACGGAGGTCCTTGCAGTCGCCGACAACGAAGAGCAAAAATGAGCACGCGCGCACGCACAGGAAAGCGGCTCTCGTAGCAACATGGAGAATTCAGACGTAGTACAAACACCAAAAGAAGGGCGGCGGGCAGGTGGCTCAAAGAGCGTGCTATTGTGTGCGCTCCCCAAGAGGGGGCCCGTGCGCGAGCTACTCTCGGGTGTTCAAACCTGTACAGACAGGGTGGAAAGGAGGAAAGGGTGAAAGCCCCGCCAGCCTCGGCCCCGTGTCTCGGGGGAAAGTGTACCGTTCGGGAGCTGGGATGATCGCAGGGATCTCGACCCCCCGAGCGGCCGTCTCTCTCTTTGTGGAAAGGAGGCATCACCCCACTCATCTGCACCACCGCAGCGGGCGCTCACTCGCTCGCCAGACGAGGCAGACTGCGCGTGTCTCGACGCGACGGCTCGACTTTCGGCACTGCCGTCCTTCCGCTACGGTGAAGCGCCTGTGTCGGACCAAACGTTCTCGGACGAGGTTGCCCCTTCGCTGCCACCGTGCGACTGGCCCTTGTAGCGTCCACGCAAAAAACACAAAGCAGCTGGGACGGGTCCATTCGAGATTCCGTTCGTGTGATTCCCTTCATCGGCGGGAGATGTAGTGATTACCGAGATACGAGCGTCTTTGACACCGCAGACCACCGCGAGACAAGTCCGGATTCCACGTTGGATCGACTTACCTGCAGAATGTTGGCGATGAAAACTGCCGCGTAACCGGCTAGTTGGTACCACCGAAAGCGGAGAGACAGGCCCGCTGCTGTGCCTCCCCGGCTGAATTATGTCGTCGATGGCCATGACACCGGACCGCGGCTGCGTGACCGTGTGTTTCGTGGCCTTGTCCCGAACCACGGTAAGCTGGTTCACCGATGAAGCCCCGTCCGACGAACCTGCGTGGAACGGCCGCCGCTTCAGGCAACAGCAACAGCGCGCCACCGTCAGCACGGTCGATGTTCTGCTCTTCTACTACGTAAGCCGTGCACGCATCATATATCTGTCGCTGTCCCCATCCCCTTTCGAACCACCGCTTTTCCCTCCCCCCTTATTTTTTTTTTTTTTCTGAGACGCGTGATGTCCGCTGCTCCTTCTCTATTAAGCTAACAATACATATAGCAAAGATAGTTTGGCTTCAGACAAACATCGAAAACCCGGTAAATCGCGTGTGCTGACCGTTTCTAGCAAAGGCATTAAAATTAAAAGAAAAAATGAGCGTGAAGCAAACAAGAATTTAGATGACATGCAGTTCAAACTACATGTGTAACGTTTGCATGTGCTTGCAACTTGCACGTCTCTTGTGCTTGCTTGGGCTCTGCAATATGGACACAAGGCTATAAGTTAAAACGCAGGTCGTACCAATATTGATATCAAGGGCATCGACTCCTCAAGTAAGTTTGTTCTGTAGTTTGTTATGACCACGATATATATATATATATATATATATATATATATATATATATATATATATATATATATATATATATATATATATATATTTACAGCGAGAGGGGTCTGTTTGTGGAAAGCGCTCAATTGATCTCTCATTAATATTTATCTATGGGAAACAAATGGCGTAACGCGGTAAGAGGTGTTCAATATCACCTGATTCCGAGCGAGGGAACAATGCACTTTGAAATTGGCCTCTTCCCCCGCCTTCACTGTATATGCGCATGCTTGTCTGCGTTTGCAGCTATACGCACAGGAACAGTAAAAATATCGGGATGCAGGAGTTTTAATCAGCCATCTTACTCCAAGGCAATGTTTAAGGCAAAGCCAGCATCCGGAGTGATGTGCGCAAAAGTTATTGACCGCAGTAACACTCTCGTTTGCGCAAGCTGGTGCACAAAACAAAGCGCATGACCAGTAAAATACATGTCGATCTCGCACTGAGTGTGCAAATGGTGTGGTCTGCAAAATACCCCTGCCCTGTGGAAGAGTCCACATAAGCCATACGGGGCGCTGCTCTAACGAAAGGGCACGGGAGCATCACCTAGCTGTTCGTTCCCACACCGGTGGGCGGTGGCTACCTCGATATTCATTGTAGGCAGTGTAAGTGCAAATTGAGATTGAAAGAGGCTGACTTCCTGCACAGGTCTAATAATGAACTGCAAAGAGAAGTAGTAGAAGCGTACTTTATCGCTAAGAATGCTGACAAATGCGTAAGCATGCCTTCTTTGACATTGGTTGCTAAGGAACTGCAGTTTTTAGATGGTTTTGTTTAATCACACCTATTGTTGCTCTTTGTTAGCGCATGTTACCTACTTTTGAAGCTACGCGCATGTTGTTTCTGATATGTGTTGAGTACAACACCCATGGTGTTCGACATGATCCTTTCATTACGCTCTTTTGATTTCTTGTTCATCTGCCATCCACTTTTCGATTACCTGTTTGTTTCCGCGTAGGATTAAGATTTATTCGGCAAGATCTAATGTACTTTGCATTGATAGTGGTACCACGAAAAACCTTTGATTATGTATCGTTTATGGTGTCGGGCGTGCAAATGATGTGCGTTCATGTAGTCCTGCGGTGGCGTTGTGAATATACAGTTGCAAGTTTGCGCCCGTCTGTGTACGTTTCTTTGTCCGTCTTATCGCTCCGCAGTGTCACTTATTGAATGGCCTGTGTTCGAGTACTCTGAATCTTTTCGTGAGAGTGAATTACGTGACAGCGGAACTGTTTATGAATACGATGTATATGCATTTATGAATACGACGTATATCTGGTCCTGCATTGACAAAATCTCCCTTAAAGTAATATTGCGCGGGAGAGGCAATTTCAGTAAATTCTCACGCTGGATATCTTACTAGCAAAGACGGACGACCGATGACAATTATACGAAGGGAAATGCGGTCCCTGCGTTAACAATGTCATTCATAACGGGCTTCTCAAGCTAACAACATTGTGATTGGCTGGCATCTGAACGTTTGCTAGGTACAACTCAGCAAGTTGAGATTAGATGAATTCAGAAGAGCAGAGCGCTTTGGTAGATGACCGGATGTAGCTGCCAGAGGTACCGCGCCTCCTGGAACCTTGATAAGCATAACCAGAGAGAGAGATAAGAAAGGGAAGGCAGGGATGCTAACCGTCAGGAGACCGGTTGGACTACCCTACACTGGGGGACGGGACATGTGGAAGAAAGAAGAGAGAGAGGGATGGAAGGGAAAAACTACAGTTTCAGAGTTATCAACGATGATAATGACGATCGAGCCGCTACGTCATAACTCTGAGTCGCGCCAACGTGGCCGACCAGCTGCGCACGGTAATTCGCACCAGCAGTGCAGCGCCACTGCGAGAAGTCGACACATCACCGTACGGTACAGATCTCCACCGCCGACTGCTTCACCGAGCCCGTTTTCTTGCGATTCGCACTCCGAGCTGCGCTTCTCGCAGAGGCGTGCGTCCGACGAAAACCGAGTTTGACACTCGCTCTCCTGCCGAGATCAGCAAGCCATGTCTTACGAACAAGCCACATGGAATATCCAGAAGGTGCAACGAGGATTGTTTACGCCACGCTTGGTGGTTGAGGAATGCATTTCTCAGCGCAGCCATAACCAGAAAAGTAAGAGAGCCATGAAAAGCACAATGGCAATGCATTTATGCTGATGAGGTACGCTCCTACAAGACGGGAAGTCCTTGTTTGTGTGTAAAACTTCGTTGCCCCATGCAGCAGAAAAAGTTTAATTTCTGCGTTATATAGCTACGTAAGTGCACCAGTGTGTTGTTTTTATAAGACATGTCGCTATGTTGTTTTAGAAAGCAATTTCACTTCTAGGCTATTTGCGAGGTGTTGGGACACGTGAAGTGAAATGCCTCGGCGAACAAGAACTGTTCGAAATAACAAAGCAAAGAGGTGTATTAACGGTTCCATCGGTGGTCACAGAGCAACGCGAGAGGATAAAGAAGAGGGTATTTTGACACAACACGCGCTCTGTCGTGCAGCCACATATCGATTCTCGTTAGGAATGCAGCCGCGCCATGCGGAAAGCGAGATTTCGTGCTGAGCGGGAGCAATTTGGTCACCATAACAAGCCACCGCTTGGTGCACGAGAAGCTTTCACTCGTCGCGTAAATTTCACGCCACGATTAACAAGAGCCGCTGCAGAGTGATCGTGCGTGCGTCGCCGACTCGTCCCTTTCGCTTTTCCTCGTCCCAAACTTTTTTGTTTTCCCCGAAGCGTTCCCGTGAGGCGGCCGTTAAACCCGCAATGTCGTTGCCGCGGCGGTGCATGAGGCCGCGCTGGGACACCGACTCGCCCACGTTGCGTAAAGTCAGCCCCGGAATAGCGCTCGGGGTTGGCGCTTGCCGCGATATCCGAGCGTTTATCTCGTGCGTGTACGCGCACGTATTGTGCGCACTGTATACGCTCGGGGGCAGGCGTGTGTGCGCGAGCCGTCTGCGATAGCCCCCGGGTCGGTGTGTCAGAAGTGTTCGCGCTATCGCTGTCGTTATCGTTCGCGACGGCGTTTCCCACATTGCGTTCAACTTGATGCCGACGCCGGTCAAGGCGCGCTTTGTTGTTGTTCCGACTCGAGATGCAGGCCAGGTGCTCATGTGCTCTCACCCTGTTAAAATCGTGTCACTACGCGTGGCGCATGTCACGGCTCCCGTTTGTGCATGCATACGCCGATTGGGTGGTTGAGTGAGTGCCGGTGTTGTGCTCGAATGAGTGTGAGCCTGCGTGATTTTTGAAAGGGACGGCGACGCAGATCAGCGCAACTCGCAACGATCAATCTTCGAGTAGCACAGCAAGCACGCTCTTATATGTCGCCTGTTCCTATCAATCTACCAGTGCGATTTTTTTTTTTTAATGCTGGATATAAACCACGAGTAACATCTTGCCGTTGTAAGGCGGGTGTCCGCAAAAAAAAAAAAAAAAGAGAGAGAAAAGGGGATCAATGATAAAACGCGACTTTAGCTTTTCTTTTCTCAAAGCCAGACGTGCGTAAGGCAACACGAGAAAAGTGAGGTTTAATTAATCCACAGGAGATTGGACAACCACGAAACAAATCTCACGGAAGGCTGCTCCACTAAATAACGCTAAAATTCTGGTGCTCCACGTGCCAAAACCATGAGCCACGCTGTAGCGGGGGGGGGGGGGGGGTAGCTTTTCTTTATACCGGTGGTTCTTTAATGTGCGCCTAACTATACGCGGGTGTATTTTGCACTTCGCCCTCATCGAAATGCGCCCGCTGCCCCGCCACGGTAGTCTAGTGGCTATGATATACTCGGCTGCTGATCCGAGGGTTGCGGGATCGAATCCCGGCCGCGGTGGCTGCATTTCGATGGAGGCGAAATGCTGAGGCCCGTGTATAGTGCACGTTCAAGAACCCCAGGTGGTCGAAATTAACGGAGCCCTCCACTACGGCGTCTCTCATAATCAATGGTGGTTTTGGGACGTAAAACCCCAGAAATCAATCGAATGCGCCCGCTGTGTCTAGGAGCCGAACCGGAGTCATCGAGACACCTTCACAGCTGCTTGCCATCAACAAGTATGCATAAGCGCCACCGTTCTCCGCCTTTCATCGCGGTGCGCTCCTAAATGTACACCTTTCTGACATCTCGTTGTTGTCGCGGAGTGATTCGATATTATTTAATTCTCTGTACTGCGACGACGACGATTGTGGGACTCGAGCGCCGGTGGCCATTCAGCCACTGTGCCGATCATTTATCCACACACTCATCATATTCTGTCTCTCACTCTTCCGTCACATTATTATTATTATTATTATTATTATTATTATTATTATTATTATTATTATTATTATTATTATTATTAAACAGGCACACTTAGGTGGACTCTTCAGTCGTCAACCTTCTTATCAGAGATGGTGTTACGTTACCGCGAATGGCCAAGCGCCTTGTTTGTGCATCTTGTGCATACACAAAAGGACAGAAAGTTGAACGAGTAGGTAAGGGTCCATAGCCAAAAGAAAATGGTGTGCGGATGGTTCCGCCAGCGGGTGAGTCATTCATTTAACTTTTCTGTATATACGAGACAGGTGACACGTAGTGACGCACACGAAACGGACAAAGACGCCCGGGTAATGAATTACACGCCTGGTCTGCCAGGCTAACAGCGCCTGCATAGCAATAGAGCCATCAGTACCACCTTACCACGTAACTATAACGGGAACCCACTACAATTCCTAATCTTCGTAACCTCATCTTTCGGCATCCGGCATGTTCCTTCCTTCTATATAATGAAGGCAGCAATATGTTTAAGGAAATTCGTTCTGTTTACAAGTGTCGCATTCTGCAGGGAGGATAGTTTCCTTCTCTTCAATACTGCTAAGAACAAAGTTACAACATTCATTCGCTAAACAGCAAGCACTTCCGTACTATGTTAATTCCGTACCGTTATGGAAGCTTTGTGAGATTGGTGGTCTCGGTGTTTAAGGGAACCTTGAACTTTCGTGCACAAATTATGCGCGTTGCTATGTTTGAGCTTCACTCTGTTGGCCATGTTTGCAGCGATAATCTATTTCTGCAGTGCGCTTCCAAAAATTGTATGCGTCAGTTTGTCTTCGGCAACTTGAATGTGCTCCAGTGATCAGGAATGACATACTTAAATCCAGCACTGCCACCACTGAGGAAGCCCTGAAAAAAAAAAAATGCTAAGCATATAATCATCGCCACGCTGCAAACGACTTTGGATCTTGTTCAAGCACAGCTCAGCTATCACCAGTGTCATTGTTTTATTGGCGGAGAAATCGCGTTGATGAGATATTTATTTTCAAGCTTCTTCACGGCGTCATTACGTGCCATGAACTGCTCAGTTGCACTGTTCTCCAAATTCTGCGTAAGATAATCAAAGATCGCCGACCTTTTCATGTAACTGCCTGCCTCTGTCAACACTCAATGGTCAACAGGAGTACAGTCTCCATAATGTTTGTTTTCATGACATCGCTGTTTATCATGACTTGTGGTCATTGCTTTTTTCTGTGCTTTGCGCCGTTTTAACGAAGTTTCACACATTGTACAAACCCTTCTCACCTTTCATAACGCGTTTTCAGCATACATGGCACTTTTTTTTATGTGAATTAGCTGCCCTTATGATAACTGCGCTTCTGCACCTCTTGCTTGTGAAATATCTTAATGCATTTTACCCCGTCGTTCTGATATCTTGTTTTTGTTTTTCCTGCTTGACGCTGTCTTCATATTATTACACATTATCATTTGTCCTTTCGCGTACACCAGCTCCACGACCTTATATTACTTAATAATAATAATAATAATAATAATAATAATAATAATAATAATAATAATAATAATAATAATAATAATAATAATAATAATAAAGTTTACTTAACGTGCCCAGGAACAACCGTAAGGTCTTTGTACTGGCGAACGGAAAAAATAACAAGAAAGAATACAATAACGAGGCTCTACAGAAAAGAAAATACTAATAACAAACAACAAATGACAACATTCATAATAAAATATCAGGGATAGAAAAACGTTATAAAATTGCACATATACAACTATGCGCAGGCAAAACAAGAAAAAATGTCTACGGTGTACGACACCATGTTAGTACAGCACAAAGCTCGGAGCAGAACAGCGACTGGGAGCTGTGAACAACGTCGAGCTCTAAAAAGTAAGCATTGTAAAGACGTTGTATCAGCAACAACTTGATGAGGGCTAGTTGGTGCATATCCAGAGCAAAGAAGTAACAGCGCAAAGGAACACAGACGACGAAGAAACGAAGACCACAGGACACGTTTCTTCGTCGTCTGTGTTCCTTTGCGCTGTTACTTCTTTGCTCTGGACGTTGTATCCTGTCAACGGTCGAATGTTCACAGAGGCAGGCGGTTACATGAAAAGGTCTATTCTCTCCGGTCAGCTTACGTGGAATCCGGAAATTAAGACAGTTGAGCAGTACAGGACAGGATATGATACTACGCACAAGCTTGAAAATAAATAACAGATCAGCGCGTTTTCTCCGGCAGTGTAGTGATGGCAGTGATAGTGATCCAACAGTGTCAATGCAAGAATCAGGGCCATTTCTATGGAAGATGTGGTTATAGATGTTCAGGAATTTTTTCTGGACTCGCTCAATGGCGTTGCTGCTGGAATTAGAAATGCCATTCCAAATCGCAGATGCATACTCAAGTTGAGGAAGACATATCGCGGTGTACAATTTGCGGAAGGGCATAGGAGAATGGAATTCTCTAGACATTCTGCAAACACAGCCTAGGGTGCGAAGACCCCGCACAGCAACACGCTTAGCGTGAGCAGAAAAGTGTAAGGTGCTATCAAAAAGAACACCTAGATCATTGATCTCACAAACCTTACACAACGACACAGAATAGACAGAATATAAAAATGGCACACTAGATGTTTTTCGAGGGAAACTCGTTACCTTGGTTTTTGAAATATTTAGGGAGAGGTTACTGCTCCTGCACCATTCAGAAAAAGAACAGAAATCTGATTGCACCAAGCGACAATCGATAACTGAATGAATTTCCTTAAATATCTTTATGTCATCGGCATACAAAAGGAAAGAATTTCGAATGACAGAAGAAACATCATTAACATAAATTAAGAAGAGGAGTGGACCCAATACCGACCCTTGATCCTGGAACCCTACTAGTAGCCTTTGTACAAAGAAGACGTTTGGCCATTTACAGCAACATAACATGATCTATCAATAAGATAACTATGCAGGAGATTCACAATTGAAGAATCAACATCGAAGTGCGCAAGTTTATCCACAAGCAGCGAATGGCTGACAACGTCAAAAGCTTTGCTAAGGTCACAGTAAATTGTGTCTACCTGTCCTCTCTGCGATATGGGCGTGGAAACTTGCATCGTGCAACTGGAAAGATTAGTGACAGTTGAGTGGCCAGCGATAAACCCATGCTGGTTCGCAATCAATGAACTTTTTACATCAAAAGACAATATTTTGTGAAGAGCAAGCTCAAAAATTTTTCATGCGGCGCAAAGAAGGGAAATAGGGCGCTAGTTCGAGACGTCACTTTTACAGCCTGACTTAAATACTGGGAAAACACGAGCAGTTTTCCACATGCTAGGAAAAGTTGAAGCATGCAGACACTTATTAAATATGGTAGTCAATACTCGTACAAGTATACTGCCATAGGCTTTTAGTATGGCAGGGGGGATGCCATCTGGGCGAGTTGAAAAGGATGGTTTCAAGCGCTTAATGCATTCTGAAATGGTATCTTCATATAGCGACAGAGCGTCAGCTGTGCCAACTGCCTTAACCTGTCGACCGTTACTAGCTACAGACGCTGAGGACTTATAAACAGACGAGAAATGCATGGCAAAACGGTCAACGACGGCTTGAACTTCTACTCCTTTTGGGTCCAGTATCCTGAAGGACTCGCCACTTTTGTTCGACCGTTTGCGTTCATACTTCCAAAACTCAGCCGGCCTTCAGACGCGCTTTTTTCTAAAAATGAAATATATAGACTGTGATCCCGTTTATATAGACATTTACAGAGAGTACGGAAACGACAGAATTCTTCCTTGAAATGAGTTGATGGAGAACATTATACTTCCTGTGTGCGCGATCGTTATGTTTTGGTGCACTTAAAAGTTCTGATGAGAACCAGGAGGGATATTTACAACGATTAGGTGCATACTGGGGAATGAACTTTCGCATGCTGGTCAAGATAAGTTCCGTAAACCGATCGACTTGATCATCAACATTGGGTTTGTCAGTTACCAGTGACCAATCTGTGGTGGACAAGTCATGGTACATGCCAACGTAGTCACCTCGCTTGACGGCAAATCTGGGCGTTTTGTCTATTTTTCCAGGAAATCTTGGTTTTTCTTGTTTCATACAGAGTGTTAGTTTGAGTGGTGAGTGAAATTTGTCAGGACGAACAAGAGAGATGTGAGAGAGTGATACTTCGATAGGTTGATTATTAGAAATACACAGATCTAAGACGTTACCACAGGAATTGGCGATACTTTTGTGCTGCTGTAGGGAATTAAAAGTGAGAAAATGTAACAATACGCTGCACTTGTTCTCTAAGAAATGATGATAATGAGAAAAATTAAGTGTGGTCCAGTCAAGGTGTGTTAAAATCGCCAAGTACAAGAATTCTGTGCTTCTTATGTGAAATTACGACATTTTCAATAGAAGAGATGATCTGATTAAGCGATTGGTGAAACGTTAGGTGATACATAGAAACACCCAATCAACAATTTTTCGCTGCGCTCAAGACTAATTTCGACCCAAATCGATTCAGAAATTGTTTCTATGTCTTTGCGTCTAACAGATATCTTAAAGAACTGTCTGTAGCCATCAATACACCACCACCTTTTTGTTTAGTTGCACGGAAGTCCCGATCACTGTGGAAGGTGGTGTAGTTCGACGGAAGATAGTCACATGAAGGAATTTCACTGCACAGCCATGTTTCAGAAATCACAATAAGGTCAAAAGAAAACGAAACTTTATTTATTTATTTATTTATTTATTTATTTATTTATTTATTTATTTATTTATTTATTTATTTATTTCAGTATACTGCGGACCTTCTTGGACCAAGCAGGAGTGGTAGTACATAAATAGTTGCAGCTGTGTCGAAAGTGACGAATACATTCCAAAGACACAGTTCAATGTTGGATGACATGTAAACAACAGTTTCAAAGATGCAGATTTTAGATAACATGCGAGCACAATACAAAAATGTAGCACACTATATAGAAGAAAAAATATTGCTGATTTCTTGAGCAAAAGATTCCACCGTTTCACAGTTCACGGCAGATGATGATAGCATGATGGTAACAACATTAGCAAAGAATTCACGAGTCTTGGTACGAAGACACGAGCGTTCTGATAAAATGTATCCAAATTACACGGCACCGTTGCTTACGGGTGCGCACTCTGAGGGATGGAACATGTGGTCGCGGAGAATCCCACAGAATGGCTTGAAAATGCAGCCGCACGGCCACATTGACGGGTCATTCAGACGTTTCAGTGTATCTTCGTCAATTGAGACGTAGAACGAGGAGTAAGAAGGATATTTTGTTTTGGAGCCGCCAGCAGGAAAGGGCAGAAAAGTCAACAGATTCAGTGTGTTTCTTGAGGTCAGCAGCTGCAGTGTCAGGGCTCAACTTGGACACAAATATAGGCCTCTGCCGCTGGGGTCGTTGAGCCACTAACAAAGTGGACGACTCCATGGCTCCAGTAGATGCATTTTTTTTTCTTTTCTTTTCCGTCCTTGCGCTCACTGTGACATTGGCCGAAGAGGTTGCCGTACGATCCACGCGTTGTGGATCGTGCGGAAATAATAATAATAATAATAATAATAATAATAATAATAATAATAATAATAATAATAATAATAATAATAATAAGTAGTAGTAGTAGTAGTAGTAGTAGTAGTAGTAGTAGTAGTAGTAGTAGTAGTAGTAGTAGTTAATATCTCGGGGAGGTCGAGACATTTTGCTGCTTTAAAGCCAGGTCTGTTTGTCTCCCTCCCACAACCAGCGAAGACGGCGGATGCTCGCGCAGGTTCGTCTTTCTTTTCTCTCTTCCATATCGACAGGAAGTAAACACGGAACACTCTCTGCGTGGCGGATGCAGATATCCCTGAAAGGAACGCGGTTATCTCCACACGCAATGCTGCACGGAGGCGACGAATCCTTTCACCAACAAAAGCTTCCCGCACGAGTGGGTACTTCGATGTACTGGCTCGACGGACGCTCGAGGGGCAAACGGAGTGGACAGTCCGCATGTGCACTAGCAAGTCCGGCATGCTGGAAGCTAATAAATGCGAAGCATTTCTTAGCGAACTTCGGCGACTTTGAGCGTATCTATCTATCTATCTATCTATCTATCTATCTATCTATCTATCTATCTATCTATCTATCTATCTATCTATCTATCTATCTATCTATCTATCTATCTATCTATCTATCCGCCTACGACTTCGTGCTCTCGTGGCCGTTTCGTTAATGGGATGTATACGAAAATTGGTATACCATAACATGACTGCATGACGAACGTAAATGACAGGTCATAACGTTACGATCATGACATGCATGTCATGAGCGGCATGGTTGACATGCCATAGTCTTGCTGCCCTTGCGGCCGTTTCGTTCACTTCATATGTACTGAAATCGGTATAGCGAGACAGCAATGCAGATCCATTTTACGTTACTGGTGCGTGCTTCGCATTTCCTTGATTCCCACTGCACGTGGGATCTACCATTTTTTCTTACACGTATATACTGGTGAGACGAAAGCGAATGCACACAACTGCATGCCGTGTCCGTACTCTACAGCATGTGCAGTGGGCGCCTTAATACAATGGAAAGCGAACTTCCTGCCGAGCTGTTTGGTTCATACGTAAGCATTAAAAACACCCAAACATATGTAGAGAAGACCACAGCGCAGTCGACGGCACTAGCTGCGATTGTCTTGACCACTTGATAAGCGTGGCTCCGCGATTTGCATGTATAAATGTTGGGTCCATAAACTTTTTCTGCCTTACTAGTGCCACTGTGCCTCACCAGTTCTATAGCTGTTCATTAATTAATTAACTAATTAATACTGTAATCCTTAACAGGCTCTTACAGGAGTGGGACCAAAAAGGATACAGAATGGTAACTACACATCTGACTGAAGAACAATATTAATAATAATAACAAAAGGAAATGAAAATGTTGTTACGATAAAGGCAGCTGTTTCAGTTCTCATTTTTTTTTTTTTTTTCGTATGCAACGGCGCTTTTCCTGTTGTCTGTCTTTCGTCGTTTTGCGCCTTTCCTTACAATATGGTTCACCAGCTCAAAAAGTGCACGCTGGAGAGCTCGAAGTCTGCAACAAACTTGTGCAGCCAAGGATCATGGCCACTCAACTTCGAAGCTCTGTATGGTATACGCCTCGCAGGTTTCCTTTCCCGCGAGTATCCGTCCTTTTGGCAGGTAAAAGCTACCGATCCGATGCTGAAGAATACGCCCATGTTTAAAAAAACACAGCGTGATATTCATTCCTAGCTTTCCCTTAATAATGATGTCAAAAATGCGCACGCGCGCTGTCGGTTTGTTTGGTTTACTTGAAACGCATCTTTTTGGCGAGTGAGGACGTCGATGCAGGGAATAGTCCCCTGTTCAGTCTATAAAGGCACCGTGATCGACAGAGTGCATCATCATTAGCTCATTAGTCCATGCACGTAAAAGTGCAGGTGCGGCATGCGACGGCGCGGATGGCCAGCCGTTTACGCAGCGTGCGCTGGCCTCAACGAGCACACCTGTGCCAGGCCTTGAACCCACACAGGCGTGATGCCAGCGTAGGAGAGGCAGGAGTCCAGGGTGTATGAAGATAGGCTAGCTGCTGCATCTCTGTCATGCACGACGACCCCCCACTACACCTCAGGTCGAAGCTGCAATGGACCCCGTGACCGGAATACATTGGCGCGCGTCGCAGTGGACGGCCATTGTCGGCGGCTGATGACCGTCTGTATCGCGTTCGCTTATATTCCTACCAGTCTCGATACGATATCCGAGGCATTGTGCAATAAAAGAAGGGTGCGAATTTCGAAAGCTACACGCCGTATGGGTCTTCGTACCTACCTGGCTCACTGAATTGCAGGGATTCGCGAAACCTCGACGATCTCCTTCCGGCTGTGTGCCGGTGGCAGAACTCTAAGCCACGTAATCGCTAAAACGTCCGGGGGTGACTAGCTTTTAAGAAATGTCGAGTGCTTTTCTTTGGGCAACGCAGGAATTTTAAGTGTCGCCTGTGATGGGTATCGCTATAAATAGTCGTCGATGTCGCTCGCATGGTGGTTATTACGCTCACCTCCGGACCGCGGGTACCCGGTTTCGAATCCCGCCTCGCCAAGAACGTTTTATTGTTTTATTTATGTCTGTATGCTCGACACCGCGAATTCGACAATGACGGCGAGTATAGTACGGATCAACCTCGACCCTAAACACAACACCCGCGTGCTTAGGTGGTCAAACTTGATCCGGAGTCCGCCCCCATACGCGTGCCTGATAATCATATCGTGGTTTTGGCAAACACCAAGGTTTAATGCTTCATAAATATTACTATCCCTCCATAACACTGCTTTTAAAGAAAGATAGAGAGAGAGAAAATTTGCTATCGGGCGAGAGAAAGTGAGAGCGAGAGAGAGTGAGAGTGCAAATGAGGAAACATGTGTCGGGCTGCACAGAAGGGAAAAGCGAATCCGCGCTTGCCCTTGACCCCCCTTGCCCTCAGCCATAGTTGTAGTGATAACGACAGTGCTACATGATAGTGATATCATAGTATAGCGTGAGAGTGGTATCATCGGTGATTGTACAGCTAAGGTACGAAGAAGAGGACGAAGAAGAAAGTATACAGAATGTGAATACGAGTCCGAGACACGATACACGGCAAGGTGTATCGGCAGTACACTCCTTTCGGCTATAGTTAAAGAGACGGATAAGCGAAGTTAAATGAAAATCAAAGATACCAATGAGTAAGGTGATGCGACCAGGGGCGCGATCGAAGACCTTTGGAACACGTCGCGTTCGCTCGCTGCAACGTCACGAAGTGGGCTCTCGTTGTGCGCGCTGCGGATTTGCGCGACTGAGTGCAGCGCAGGCTTCCATGGTTGGTCGCCCTCCTTTATTTGACAATTGCAGTTGTATGATAGGGTGACTTATGCAATATGCGAGAAGGTGAGAGTGAGACCAACCAATGGAGAAGCGGGGAACATGCCAAATATTGATGAGTAGGTTTTGTTGTCTTCTTTTTGATGATATAATACAAAACGAAATGCTTTTCGACATCAAATGAGTAAGAATGTTTTATGAACACCATGATGGAAAAAAAGAAAAGAAATCACCTTAATTTTAGGTCGGGCGGTCGTATGCCGCCCGTTTCCCACAAAAGTGGGTGACCTCCCAAGCGTACAGTACCTTCGAACGGCCGAGCACCAGGCGGAAGCGCGCTTGTCCCTATTTTACCGTTAGGTACCCGGCGGCAGTGGCGGATACCTCGCTGCCTACCACAGCAAGGCGGACAACTATTTCACCAAGGCCCTCGTGGCTAAGGTGTGCCCAGGGGACCTGCCACGTCCTTATGAGGCCACCTTTCGAGATAAGTACACGTAAACCGAGTGGCAGGTGTGTACTCCTCTACCCGTTTTTAAACCGCTCGGTGTCCGGCCGGCACTGGGATTTCAACCCGGTACCTACCGCATCGGAAGCGGACGCTCAACCATTCCGCCATCGACGCGTCCTTGGTGAAATAGTTGTGCGGCCGCCTTGCTGTGGTAGGCAGCGAGGCATCCGCCACTGCCGCCGGGTACCTACCGGTAAAATAGGGACAAGCGCACTTCCGCCTGGTGCTCGGCTGTTGGAAGGTCGCCCACCCTTGTGGTAAATGGGCGGCATGGGACCGCTCGACCTTAAATTAAGGTCACTCCTCTTTTTTCTTTGCGTGACGTTCAGAGAACGCGTGGTCATGCAAAGACGTGGCCGCGACCCGTTTCTTACGGGGCAAGCATCGCCACGGCCAATTACATGCAGTGAACAGCGAACAAAACCGCCCGCGTTCGCAAAAAACTGTCTCCGATCTCGCCCCAGCTTGACCAGTCTTCGGGACGTTATGTCAGTGAAGCTGCTGCAGTTTTGGATTACTGCAGTGGCGAGGGGAAAATAGTGTATAGTGCACGGAGCCACGAGGCGATCGAGTGCTGCACGATAACCGACTGCAGCGGACTGTCTCATCTGTTCCGAAAGCCGCCATTGCAGAATTCGACAATGCCGATTGTGCCGTTATAGCCGAGAAACGACATAATGCCGGTGCGAATGTTACAGCGCTGGAAAGGAAACCGCCGCGTCTGGCTGCCCGGGTCACCAACGGCGACACGCGCGTACTCGACGGTGGCAGCTGCTCGACCCTCGAACACGCAAGCGACATGCTGGCACGCCCGAAAGCTCTGCTCCGCGCAGTCACCGGATGTCGTGACGAACCCTATCTCGGCTACTCGAGCAGCCGCGGAGCAGACTGCAGCCCCTCGGTGCCTCAGGCGTATTTCCCTTTTCTATTGCTTTTTTCTTCCGGTGTAGCTTTTTCGTATTATTGTCACGCTAAACCATGCGTTGCTACGGCGTCTAGAGACATTTGGAAGATATATTCGGGATTCTGCTATGTGCTTACAAGGAGTTCCGATTGGTCGTCGCTCGTGGACTGACCAATGTCGAAATGTTAGCCAGTAGTAAGGGCGCGAGATAACCGCAGGACATGCATTACGTATCCTGCGCGCTAGCTTTCGAACAGCTTAGTGCATCGAGATCTGTGTCCGCATTCACAAAGCACGTCGTAACCTCGTGCTGTTCGTGCGTAGAGGCGCCTGCCAGTGTAGTGGGACACGTCGTCAGCGAAGGCGGGTGGCCAGTAACAATGCGCTTACAGAACTCGACGAGTTCCCATAAGAGTTCTCACTCAGACACTCCGCGGCGTTGCGCTGTGGTCGGCATCACGATGAGACGACCTTCGCGGTGGCGGCCGAAGGTTTACGTCTGCCGGTTATATGTAGAGCAGCGTGTCTGGCTTGTCCTTAGCCAGAAAGTTTCTTGCGAACATGGACGCAGAATGCTATTCTGGACACTCCCACATTATAAAATTCGCCATCTTGTCAGCTCCCGTTGGTCCAGGAGGCTGCTATGGCCATGGCTTAGTATATCACCATTACAGAAGTGTTCAATATGGCGGAACTTGACAGTGTCCAGGATAGCGCCCGCAGATTCACGTTGTGCTCGCTTGCCACGGGTATTCGTGGAACTACCACTGGCGAGCACTTGTAACGAAAGAGGTTGTCGTCGAACGAAAGGCCTCCTGGGAGCCTTGGTAATCACGGCGACGCGTTTCTTTCTAACTTCAGTTCTTCGATGCTTGTGCCTTTGTTGTGAAGTCGTCGTCCTCTTGTACGGTAAGAGAGGGGAAGCACCAAGGGTACCGGCCATTGTGACGTGGCGCGACTGGCCGGCGGCCTCTGTAATTCGCGAATGCGCCGCATCTCGGTTTCCTTTCACTGCACATAACTAGCGGGGCAGCGGAGTGCACCCGCTCTTCCCACCGACCGCTTGAACGTCAACGGTCTCCCGAACATGGCGCCGTTTTTCGAGGCGTCTTTTTTATCACGTACGGCGGTCCCGTACGCGTCCTTCAAACCCGGTTTTACCATTTCGGGCTTGTTGTTCTCCCTCTCTTTGTGCGTTGTTGGTCCGTAAGCGGACATGCTTGTGATTTTTCGCGAACGGGAGTTCACTCGCACAGCGTGAAGGCGACGCGTTGCGCGCATTTTGTATGTTATGCGAAATACACATTGAACGAGAGCGTGGCGTGTCTCGCGCGAAAACTGTTTCAGCCAAAGGGCGAGCGCTTGTGAAATGGGTTTTGAGGATATCGATGGTTAATCGATGGTTAATCGATGGTAACCACATCGAGGACATCAATGTACTAACCACAGATGGTTAATTGCTCTTAGACACCATATCAACGCCACAACAGTACGCCAGATTTCCTAAGGCGTACCTTTCGCCATTCACCACAGCGCCTATTAAAAACAATCACATATCGGTCGATAGCTCGACCAAACGCGAAATACGCATGCATCATCTCTTTCTCATCCACATCAAGCATAGCTCAACGGAGCGCTATAGAGGCGGCCCAGAATTGTAGCGGTCGTTCCTCGTTTTCATTCGACATCAGTGTTATGTCACCAAAATCGCAATGCGGTCTTTTAACCATCGTCTACGCCTCTCATGTCTGTCACTACACTACAAAGTCCTCTTCAACCTCCTTCCTCGACTATACTTATGACCGCACCTGAAACGTGCACATCTCGCCACACAGGCCACTTGCACCAACCCTCGAGTCCACGTGTGCGAACCACTATTTTCTAGTCTTCGTTTTCCGAGCTAAGTTGGCAGTGCCTGGCTCGGAAGTTGGTGTACGAGATCATCGTCGTGAAAGCACTGCGCGCGCTTCTATGTCTTCCTGTTAAGCTTCGAGTAAAGCCCAAGGCGCAAGCACGTATCACGCGCACGCTCTTCAGTGCACGCTCGGCAAACGAAGAATTAAATTGTGAATTAACATACCCGAGCCATACGATTACCTTGGATTACCCACCACAGAAAGAAGGGAAGAAAAAGGCAGGCACGCACATGCCAAGGCCCCCGATAGGGCTCCAAATCTTTTTCTAAGGCCTTAATTGGCTCAAGCGGATCGGAACGTGATCACAAGTGGGGCCGCGGCACTAAAGATCAAACACTCAGCATTTACATCATGATTAACGAAAATAAAATCACGTCTGGCTACATCTATGCCAGACGCCAAAATATATAAAACGAAAACACAGCGACATTGTGTATGCCTGACTTCATACTACGAGCAAACGTCAGAAGAGCGAACATCAGAAAACAAGCGTGATCCATTGCGGATTCGCAACCCGGCTTACAACTCCTGTTACAAGTGCGCAGACCGCGTAACGTTCGGAGAATACTCTCTTTCGAACTGCCACTGCTGGAATGGCCTTCCTGAGCCACTCGATGTCACTATAGTCGGGTGCAACTTTAAAGACAGGAGAGGCCCCGCCCAGATGACCGAAGCGCAGCAGCCAATTGCCTCCGCGACTAAAGAAATAGTCCCGCTCAAAAAATTGTGACTGCTTCTAAAACGCGTATTTCTCGGTATAAATAAGATTTGTGTACCTTGTCGAGTACTTTGGTAAAACTGACATGGTGGAAATGCTACAGCACATGCCATATCGCGAGAGAAAAATAACTCCGTGCCTTCTACAACGCTGTGCGTCGTCTGCTACGGAGCAAGATCGACGGCACCGGCCATGTTCTCCGACGGCGGCGTCCTCGGCCGTCCGGCTCATGACGTCACCTGAGGTGCGCGCCTATTGGTGGAGGCTCGTGTTCATCCGCCTTTGAGGGGAAAATGCCGCTGCCTTCTAAAGTTGTACCCGACTATATATACCCATACTTATTTTTGCAACGTCTGGCAGAACACCTTGAACCTAACAATGTCTAAAAACACTTTCTTGTATATTATGAATAACTCCTCATGTTGATATCCAAACTAGAAGATAAGCTCAGGGGAAGATGGATGCTTGAATCGATGAACAAATCGCAGAATACGATTTAGAACAGGGAATGTCGCAGGAGCCAACGTTTCGACCAAGCGGACTTGTCTTCGTCAGGGCGGCAACTCTGACGAAGACAAGTCCGCTTGTCGAAACGTTGGCTCCTGCGACATTCCCTGTTCTAAATCGTATTCTGCGATTTGTTCATCCTCATGTTGGTGCGTTTCCTGCGAAGTTTCCTCTGACAGTTTTTCGTATTTGTGTGAGTTGTTTTGTAATCGCAACCCTCTTCGAGGCGCAATAAGCTGGCCCGCCTTCGCAAAGTCGCCATAAATTGTTTCAACAAATCCCGACGCATGCCGAACTATTCAAGTTTGGCCAACGGTGAAGATCACTTACCAAAAATAGCTTTGTAAATCTGGCCCCTAAACTGACCCGAATATGTGTAGTAGACCGGCATAACGCAACGTGGCAGTTGCTGAAGATCTCGAAATGCGCGGACGCATCCCATTGATGTTTGTAATGCTGTTTTACTTTATTGTCATAGACAATTTACTTTATTGTCATAGACCGTTTGAAGAACGCATTCCATTTATTCGCCAGGATGACCCAATAGTTGCCGCGATACTGCATACTCATTGATTGAAACCACGTCGCCGTGGGAAATCTTTGCCTGTCATGGAAGGACGCCCTAATCTCGTCACGGGTTCATTTTCCTTCTGTAATTGACCGGATCGGTCACTAATGACTTATTCGGCATAGATATAAGGAAAAAAATTGTCTGTTGTGAACAAATTCTGCGCAAGAGCTGTTTTGTGAATGCAAGCCCTCGCTCACAAAGGCTGCTTGTCATTACCGGTCACCTTCGTTAATGGCATGTTAGGCATCATGATTGGCTGGAATTTTCCGATGCGTACGGAAAACTTTAGCGGGAGAAAATCATAACAGAACGGATCCTAGTAATTCATATTTGGCACTCCCAGTTATTCCTATTCATTCATTCGTACACATGCAAATGCACAGAACTGACAATCGGTATAAATTGCGCGTTATTGGATGTTTTTCATCATACTTCGGTAGCGCAAACGCACAATGTAGCTTGAACTTTTTACGTGGATGTAGAAGTGGTTGCATGAAATCGAATGACTAAATTTTAACCTCATGGAATGTATGTTACGGTCAAGGGAGGCAGCGAGTTGGAATGATGCAAATCCGACGTTCCATTAGGCGGTATTCCGTTGCTACGGGATAGCCGCGAGCTTGAAATCAACTCGCTTCGGCTCCTTTAACGCAATAGCTTTAAATCATTTCGAACAAACAACCAAGCACACAGGCCTTCGTCCATGGTGCAAGTACTTTAGTGAACAAAATTGAATTTATCACACTGAAATCCGTAGGTAGGCAGGTATAAGGTAGTAAACTTTATTGGGGTCCTGAAGAAGTTCCTCCGCCCATTTTACTGAGCGAGGATTGCGGGCCGCTTCCCCGTCGGGACGGGAAGGCCAAGCTCCGCCGATGCATCGTGGGCTTCCTGGACTGCCTGCAATTCATGGAAGCAGTCGTCAGAAAAATTTTCGTCTGCGACCTAACTAAAACCTATACACACATGATAGCTCGAGCTGCAGTTTACTAGAACACATAATGCTATTACGAGGGAAGTCGCATAATTCCAGCATTTTATAGCGAAGTCGGTAATATTAATTACCACTCTCCTGGAATTTTAATTAACATTCTTCTCTCCAACATGTACAATATCAAGCCATTCACATTCTTACCTGGAGCAGCCGACGTTCTCATGTTCCTGATCTGTACCGTGAACTAAACATACTAAATATTGACGACCTGAACAGATTTAACGTGTGCACATTTGCCTATCTGGTAAAGACCGTAGCCTTCTGAAATTTGTTCTCATCCCAAACCTTACTAATTCGAAAATTACCCGCTTTTCCTCATATGACAAAATTTTACTTCCCCAAGATCCGAACTAGCTATGGTTCCAAACACTAGCTTTTGTTTTAATCAAACTTTGGAATTCTTCGTCGTACAACATTAAGTGTGCTTTTTCTGTATCGTCATTCAAACATCAGCTTCGCAAATTCATATTTAATCAATAGCACCATTTATTAAATGTTCTTCAAACACAACTTCAGTTCTGTCGTTTTGATTAGTGTTTGCTTTGTATTCTGCTGCATTTCCTTATCCTTATCGTTTTATGCTTTCCATTATATTACTGTTTGCCTGAATAGTTTATTCGCTGTTTTCATTCCTTCTTGTTTCATTTCTTACTTTGTACTCTTAATATTTGCTGTTTGCTGTTAAGCAATGCTTTTTCTTTTTCCATTATAATAATGTCCCCCTAAAGTGTTTACAATATGAATCTATTTTCTCTATCCAAATTGTCTATATTCTGTATATGTACTCACCACCATTGAATAAACTTCAAAGTTCATGAAGAGGCTTTGCCGACAGAGCATAATGGCGCTACAGCGCACCGCTCTTAAAGGCGCGGAGCTCGATAGTCCTCCAACATCTGTTTTCTTCCGAGTTCGGCTGTGTACGCGAGCGTCTTTCAAAAATTAGACATCATTCAAGGCGCTCGTGGCTAATGCAAAACTCGGCCGTCAAGGAAGTCTCTCAACGCAGGCACGTGTTGGCCGCGGGTGAAGGTGACAAACGATGCGAGCCGCTTTCGCCGACGACGTTGCTGTGAGCGCTGGTTCAAACACGTGCAACGGGATGTCGGCGTGTGACGAGAGCGGAAACTTGTATTCGGCTTTTACGTAGCGAACCCCTTGTTTCGAGCTCGGAGGTCAGCGTCCCGCGCTTACGAAGGTCGTATACTGAGACGATCGATTTCGGCGACATTGTCGCTTTGCCTGATGTGAGAATCTCGCGTTTTCAAACGACTCGCGCTTTTCCTCAACCGGCAAGTCGGAGCGCACTGAAAGAAGCAATGTTACGGCCATTTCTCCGACTATGGAAGGATCCGCTCGTGGGCGTGCTGGCACATCTCTTGGAAATACACTGCGTGTGCAGCGCGAGAGGGCGAACAACACATACGCCAAGTGCAGGCGCTGCACTTGTTCGTTTTCCTTTCTTCGTCCTGCTTTCACACGCTGCACACACAGTGTATTTTCATGATACGGCCCCAGAGCTAAATACGACGGGGTGAGAATATGCGCGAGGCTGGGAGAATGTATCCCGAAGAATTCGGTTGCAGCAATGCGATAGCAATTATGCAGACGCTCGATGCATTCTTGACGGCGGCCGTCATGTGACATATATATATATATATATATATATATATATATCACATAAATTAGCAGCGAGGGCTTCTTGGTGGAAACAAAGTCCTTGACACACAAACGTTCTTATATATCTCGATTATTGGACTTTGCGCGTGCTGTTCGCGAAGTAAATGTTTTGAATCTGTGTGCCGGGAGCCAGACGATGCACTCTGATAGCAAAGTGCGTTCGCAGACGCGCAGGAGGCGTTCACGCTGCATCTCAATGATTGAGATACGCCATTCTCTGCAGCCCATGTTGAGGGCGCGGCTGAGCGTCCGTGGGGGTAGGGACTGAAAGAAGAGAAAAGCCGCAGTGTAGGGCTCCGGAAAATTTGACCACTTGGGGTTCTTTAACGTGCACCGACAACGCACAGCACGCGGGCCTCTGGCATTTTCGCCTCCATCGAAAATGCGACCGCCGCGGCCGGGATCGAACCCGCATTCTTTTTTGGGTTGTAGGCGAGCACCATAACCACCGCGGCGGACTATCTCAACTCAGGAGATACGCCCGACGTGACAGAGAAGGAGAACAAAAATTGTCAAAAGAGAAATGGGGTCAAACAGAATAATTTCGAGACAGGTGAGTCCGGGGCCCCATAGTGGCCTTCGCCGCCCGCCCGCCAGAACCGCGTGTTGCACCTCTGGGTCCGAGCTTGCGAGTGTTGCCATGCATCTCTCCTTCTCATACTGTTATACGTATGCCTTTGCCTAGATGTGTATCTAGTAGATTACCTGGCTTTGCTTTACTAGCCCACCATGTGTGAGACAGTGTTGGTCTGTCGCCAACACACTTGTTCACGGTGCGGCGACGACGGGAGAGGATACTCAAGGAGCACTTGGCGGAAGTACATTGACCATAAAAGCTGCTATAGTCCTAGTCCGTGTAGTGCATTACAACGTGCTGTTGTCTCAGATTTCTTTGATCTTCCATTGTGCAGAGCAGCCGATGTATTTCAGCTATATTAACGCTATAGCGTTAAAGGAGCTCGTTTCGCAGAAACTCCGGTGTCGGCTTCGTTGGCTGTGAGCGAATAAACAGCGTTGAGCGTGAGCGAAAATTCAAGGTAGATGCAAATAAGAAAAAAACCCTCTGTGTCCAGGGGCCCCACGCTCCGAAACGCGATGCGCTACTCGCTTGGCCACCCCGCATCCCGCCTTCATCTTCTTTGTACGTGTTTCGTGTAGCGCTGCACCCACCTCAAGATGGACCACTACCGACTAGCTCAAGTCTCAATTCTAATGGCGCCTTCTTCATCGGCGAGCTTTAATGGCGCGTCTATGTCAAATGGCGCAAGACGACAAGGGGAGACAACGCAATGCAGAGGCAGAGAAGGCAGACACCAAAGCTGACAATTATGTGGCTAGGCGACTGAAGGGCATGGCAAGCAGAAGTGATCTAGCGCGATGAGAATAGGGCGAGGCATCGCTATCGCATTCAACTGTTAACGCGAATCTCAGTGGTCCCACAATCTTTTATGCAGTAAAGCGTTTTGAAGCACATAGAAAAGGCCATTCTGAAATCTTTCTGGGTACGAAATCTCGCTACCATCAGCATGTGTCGATGAAGCCAGGTAGCTTTCATAGAATATCGGTATATACATACGTGTTTATCGCACGCGTTTTTATCGGAGTCATATATCATATTCTTGTCTAGAACACCAGAATATTTTGCACACGTTCAGTATCTGTACGGATTCTCTAATTTAATATTTCAGTTATTGCGTGTTCCAGTTCATGCACATACCTGTGATTATTTGCGACGTTGTTTGTGTATTGTGCGACACACCCAATGTGTTATTCCGTTTTATTTTTTTCAAGTACTTACTCCTGCACTAACCTAGGGTTCCCTACTGCATACTTTGCGTTTGTTTTTTGCACGTTTTACTTACATAAGCGGTTCTGTTGTAAACAAATTGCGTCATTTGCTCGTTTGCATGCGTATGCTTCGCAATGTCTAATTTGTCACCTCAGTACTGTCATGCCCATCCTGTATAAGCCTTTCATGGATTGTAGAATTGCTAACTAACTAACTAACTAACTAACTAACTAACTAACTCACTAACTAACTAACTAACTAACTAAATAAATAAATAAATAAATAAATAAATAAATAAATAAATAAATTACATTGCGCTCCTTCTGAAGAAGTTAACACACACACACGTACAAGCACGCAGCGCGTGACTGCGAATTGACTGATTACCGAGTACCGTTTCCTTGCCCTCAGATGCAGTTATTGCAGTGCGTTCTGTGCCGTTCGTTTTAAGAGAACACGCGCTTTCCAAACATATCATCGCCGTAGCATATTATCGAAGTCCAGCGTAATATTGTTGAGGGAGAAGTCGTCATTACCAGCGAAAGGTTCTTTAGCCCAGCCGTAGTGCCGCGCCGCTTTTCTGCACAGCGGGCGCACCGATTCCGCGAATCCGCCCGATTGCACGCAGCGCGGGCCTACAGCAGTGACGTAGAATCGGCTTCGTCGGGGTCACTCCCCGCCCTCTTAGCGCAACAGCCTCCCTCCCAGCACGCAGCAGTGGCTCACAGGCTAGACCCCGGCGCGCCTCCCAGAGCAGCTGCTGGCCATAGACTCACGGGATTTAAAGCGGAGCTTCCTTGCGCCTTCTTCTTTGTGTGCGCGTCGTTCGTGTTATTGGTTGTTGTGATCCCCGGTCGTGAGACGCGCGTGGTTTCGGCCGAAAGAACGAAATCAATTCGACGGGGGATCCTTGTGGAGTTCCTTGTTCTTGGCTATATGAACAAAACGCGTGATGGGCGAGGTCGGTAACCATATAGGAATTATCAACGGACATTAATCGCGGCATTTCAGAGGGCGGCAGCGCCTCAGGGAGCACTGCCTCTCACGACGGCTGCGTCCTACCCCAAGTTGTGCACAGAGTAGTTGCGCGCGCAGTAACGGTTATCGACAGCACCAAGAGCCCGGTGATCTTCTCACTGCTGCGGAGCCCACGCAATAAGGAATGAAGATCCTCACGAATTCGGCCATTGCTGCGCTGAGCGCACGCCTCAGCAAACAGGCACAGGAGCGCGCACACTGTTTCCTCAAAGAGTGGAAGCGGGGAGGGGGGCGGGAGAGGGGTGGGTTGTCCATGCCATGTCGACTCGCAACCACTACTGGCGCCCATTGAGTCTTTCGATTGAGGTATCAGTCCGTATATACGCAACAGTGCGTACACAGCCTCGTGTAAAAAAAAAAAAAAAGCAAAAGACATATATGAACTGCATTTTGGTAGTATCATCCACGCGGTGGCCCGGCATTCACAGTTGTTGTGAATCACCAATTTTGAATCACAGATTTTTTGCACTGACGACATAAACAAAAAAAAAACATAGGATGAGAGGGCAGATGAAGCAAACAAGCACGCTGTGATATATATATATATATATATATATATATATATATATATATATATATATATATATATATATATATATATATAGCACATAAATATAGCGACGGCTTCTTTGTGGAAACAAAGTCCCGTTCTTGTTATATATCTCGATTATTGGACTTCGCGCGTGCTGTTCGCGAAGTAAATGTTTTGAATCCGGCAGCCAGACGATGCACTCTGATAGCGTTGAATATGCAGGACCGGTATGGCGTCGCTCATCGTTCTCACCTTTCACGCCACTCTTGGGGATGCGCTCGAAGCTCCCACGCCGGTGTCGGCTGGCGTGTCTCAACAAACAGTGCAGCCCTTCCGGTGTGATCAGTTCCCGCGTCTATACTACTGTTTCTCCTCTGCTTGCACGTTGTCGTATATGCGGGTGCACAGGCCTGTCCCTCCCTCTTCCAACGACAAGACGCGCTTGCTTCCTGCACTGGTGGTGGTTCCTCCTTCGTGCGATCGTTCTACGAGCGTTAGAAAAGGTCGCCGCGCAAATTGTCAGTTGTGGAACGTGCTGACATTTCTGTCCACCTACCTGTCCGCGTAGTGTAAAATCAAAAAATATAGAACTGTTCATATGCATACTCTGGCTATTGATTAGTCTCTGTTTTTAGTAAACTTTCTTTCTGCACTATTTCGCTGTTTCGTGTTGCTTTATAAAGTGAGCAGAGGACCTACCCTTGTATGTGTGTGCTTGCGTGTGTGTGTGTGCTTGCGTGCGCGTGGTCACTATGAATTCCAGAGCGGCGCACTGTCGCTGCGGAAGGGTTGATCGACGCCGACGCAGCTGGTGACGAGACTGGACCTCTGAGGCGGCTCATTGGAGAAGGTAATCCGTTACAGCTGCGTGCAGCGGAACGCCTTCGAACATACGGTCAATGAACTATGTGTATACCCGGAATGCGTGCACAGCCTAGAGGATTCGCCGCCCAATGTGACCACGCAGCCGCGGCAAATGAGAAGTGGGCAAGATAAGAACGCCGAAAAACATCTCCGCACTGATTATTGTATATAAAGGGTGTTTTTTTTTTAGCTGCAACACATTTTTTAAATTAGAAAAGCGTAAATCGCGGGAATGTCTTGTGTACCATTCGAGTGTACGGGTTGGCGGCCTCTAGATACAGAACAATTACCGCACTTGTATGCATAATTAGCGAAATTACGCTAATTAACTTTTTAATTATCAGCATTTGGTGGCTATAGTAAATGAGTACTTTGGAGCCCGTCCTCGACGCTACCTATCCCCAACGATCAAATTTTGAATAGCGGAGTGCATGTCGGAGCTACGCGAACAATTAGTTCCCCGTGGCAGGCTCCTTGAAATCGAAATCGGCCGGGAAAAGAGCGTCTGTGACGTCGATGTCGCCGCCCCCACGACTTTCGTCACTCGCCACGCGCCCGTGGTCACCCCAGCTCCGGCCGCGCAAGCAGCTTGCGTTATCTCCTTCTTATCTTCGGCGTTGGTCGTAATACATAAGTAAGCGTCAGTAATACATAAGTCACCTTGAACGACAGATATCTTGTGCCGTGTGTGAATTGAAATGCTCGAGACAGTCCTGAAACAGCTCAGTACTGATGCGCGGGCGAAAACACTTATTTCAATGCGTCCTGCTACAGTTATATCGATGACAAATGAATTGGCAGCAGTCGTGCAGAAACTCGAAATGACCAACGGCTTACCTCCTTTTTTTTTTTTTTTTTTTTTCTCTCGCGCGCATACGACGTCACGGAGCGTGCGAAACGAGCGAATCGCTGGCGCAATCACCGCCGTTTCCTTCGGAGGCCAGATGTTCCGACTCCCCCTCGCTCTTTTGCCAAGTGAGCCCCTCACGCCGCGAACCCGGGGGGCAGCGGGTCGGTATTGTTTCCCAGCGCCGTGCGCTCAAGCAGTCTTGTGTATCCAGTTATTACGTCAACCAACACTGGAGGAGGGATTGATAAGGCGTGCGCGGGAAGGGTGCAAAGCCGTGCAGAGATTAGCCGCAGTATGCCGTCGCTCGGAGTCCTTACGTCGTCAGCCTAGTGGTCAGCAATCGGTTGCTTTCTCACTCCAATGGCCACGACATGCGCGTCTCTGTCCGGTTGAATTTATGGCTCGATCTGTCGCTCGTAAATGCCCATCATGCGCGTGGTTCCGAAGTGGTGTGAACGGAAATGGGAACGCCGGTAATCGCGGCCTTGGAGAAGGAAGTGTTTTGTTTTCAAATATTGTGGCGGCGTACGCGTGCAGAGCGACAACGGAGGCGTACGACAGACAGATGCCTTTCTCACGCACGGTCATTCGACGCCGCTAAATTCAAGGCCAATTGGTATAAAATACCTCACGATGTAAAAAGCCCAGCTTCAGACAGTGCAGACAAACAGGAGTCATCGCGCGAAATTTTACGCCTGAGCATACACACGAGTTATTTGGGCACGAATGACTCCTAAAGGGTAGGCGTTTTTGGCAATGATAGATGGCAGACGTGTGCGGTTCTTTGCTTCAGGTGAACGTACTCCCGGTGTCCAAGAAGCCGTGAACACTAGCCATGTCCTGAGCCCACTACCACAGGCAAGAATTAAGTGATGTACGAGTCAGAATGCGGCTGCGTTCCAAAAAATGCCAAAGGCTTATCAGCGAACCATTAGGTGAAAGCGAAGTCCACTTTGGTGTTGTTGAAAGTCTACTGATAACGAAATCAGGCAATCACCAGCCGTGCGGAGTTGTAAAGATCGATTCAGTAACATACGCGACTTATTTATGACCACGAAATTTCCAAAAATGAAATTTCGTTGCATTTGGAAGTTAGAGCAACGCGCGTTGAATGTGATCCTTTTCACATCGTTTCCTAGTTGTTTTTAACTTGCAAATAACGTTCATGAACGCAGCGAACGCATCTTCATTGGAGATGTATTGAAACTGTACAGGACTAACGTACTTCTGCTACTACTAGTAGTGCATGATGCTGTTGCTATCGCTACTGCTACTGTTACTACTGCTGCTGCTGCTGCTAGAGCTAGCATACTATAAAAAAATTACAGCATATCCACGGAGTGAATGATGATGAGTGGGCGAAGCTCGGGATGTTCATCGTAGATCGTGCCGAGTTCCGGATTAATTTAGTTAACGCGCACGCTACGAATCCTCATGGTTCAACTATGCACAAGTGAAATCTCCCACCGGCACTTCATTGCAAGTCAAGATCCAGTGCCTATATATATATATATATATATATGGGTTGCCGGTGAACGCTTCTCCAACGCGAGCAGTCGGTATTTCTCAATCAAGAAACTCACTCTGAGACGCTGCCTGCGCCAACGTTGTCTCTCGCGGGTGAGAGCGCGTTCTCCTTCTTTGCGAGCTGGTACAGCGTTCCTCTAAGAAAGAGCGTTTCCATAGCCAACGCGCGCCTTTCGCTCTCTCTCTGTCTCTCTCTCTCTCTCACAAGACAGCAGAGGCACGCGCCGAGGCAAACGCCGAGGACGAGCGCCTGCCTCGCAGCACGCGGGTTACGCCTGACGCCTGACGCCTGACGCGTGACAAGGTTAGACTAAGAGGAGCTTCGCCCCTAAAACACCGCGATGAAATGCATAAAGATAAGTACTAAATTCAAACAACACAGAAGTTCATTGTATGATGGAGGTTTGAAGTGGTGTAATGTAAATTGGACAGGAACGTCACTGGAGCCAACGTTGCATGTCCGCACGAAAAGTCCTGTTGTCGTCGAAACGTTGGACCTAGCGACATTCGCGATCCAAGGATTTTTCTTAATAAATTCAAGAAAAGATTTGCTACCTAGCTCCTCGGTGGTGTCAAGCGCTGAGCGTGCATTGTAGCAGTATAGCGCTAAAGCGACCATGGTATTGGTGGCATTCTTCGAATGCATGCTCAGAGTACGGCATCACCATATCTTGGCGGTTGTAATCGTAACTTCACATTATGACTACTGCTGTTGATGGCTGCCGCCTGGTCACCGAGGCTTATTTCCTTCCGCAGGGCCGGGCGAACGGCAGGCGTCGCGCCCCGGGGTCCCGAGGCGGCGGCGGCGGCCGCCTGGCTGCGTTTGCGTCGGCCATGGCCGCCCCTCGGCGCCCCGTGCCCGCAAGGAGCCGCTGCACGCAGACCGAGCCCGTGGTGTGCAGCTGCGCTTCCTACCCTCCGGCGGCAGGCGTCGTCCGCCCGTGGCTCCTGGACGAACCGGCGACGCCGACGGCGCCTCCGCTGCCTGATGCGGCGGACCTCCTGCGGCTCACGGAACCGGCCGACGTGCAGCTCGTCGTCGGTCCGGACACCGGAGAGACCCGATCCATCCGATCGCACGCTTCGGTGCTGAGACACAGCCCCGTGCTCCAAGACTTGCTCGGGCGGTGCAACGGTGCTGAGGTCGACACTCAGCCACCGACCAGGACGCTACGTGTCTCCTGGGCAGACCCCGAAGCCTTCGAGAAGATGATACAGTGAGTGGGCCGTTCCGCTACTCCCGCGGGCTTATTTGGAAGACAAAGGCGGCGCTGCCTTCCGCAGCCATTACGGGAGCCCGGCTCAGCGCCGCCGGGAAGGGAGTATGGGAATAAAACGAATGAAGAGGAAAACAATAGAAGAGTGGAACCAACACACGCAAGGAGTGGGTGCGGTTCGAGCACATCTTACAGACCACCACGTTTTCGCTCGCATCTTGCTTCAAGAAATGTGCGAGAAACCAATATCGCTGTAAAGAGTTATTATTCATTGAACAACCAGATTGAGAGGTTTAATGCGAGAAATATGTTTGGTGAACTTGGAAAAATGCTGTCCGGCAATGGAGCGCAAGCGTGTCTTGTATCCATCCTGGAAGATGTTGCCAAAAATGCGTTGCCCGAGCCTGGGTCGTGGATAAGCTTATTCAATCTGCCGTCAACTTTGCGAGTAGTCTTACGTAGTCGGTGAATGACCATTATCAACTTGGACATTTTCAGCGCGTGGCTCTTTGGAATGAAAAACCGGAATTATGGCACTGCACTGCCACCCCTTATGAACATTATTGCTGAAAGTTAGTAGAAAATTTGTACACGTCTTATCGTGCAATCAAGAAAATTTTAGTTGAAATTCCATTGCCGAATTCATGACTATTTGTTCAGTATTGAAATGTTGCCACCACGTAACCGTTTAAATTATGTTCACCACCTATTGTATTGACTTAACGTGTAATATCAGTGAATTAAGTATGGCTGTTCAATGCGATATAATTAAAATAAAGATGAATACGTCATTAAAACGATCACTTCCTTAATGGAGAAACGAGCTCTCCAGTTAAAATGCGGTGCTTTTTAAGGAGAGAAACGGCGGTGTACACTTCTGAGAGAAGGTGAATGCACCTCCCGTAAATATGGCAGAAATATACGGATTGACGGACGCCCCTTCACGGCCAGACTATCATTTGCAAGAATAAGCTATTGGAGACACAAACAAATGTCATATGTATGTTGTACCTCGGTTATACACATCCATACAAACGTACCTATACAGCCAACAACATCAACAAACGCGAATACAGTCGCGCATGCATATTTCCATACGGACCGCCTTAGTACGAAGCGATTGCAAAACTTTATTATAGCCTCTGAGTAGCGACCCTCTGAGTCTCAGTTAATGCCTGACTTTTGTTCATATCGCAAGGGTACGTAGATCTGTTACTCTAAGGCACATTATGTTGGTGTAATGACAAAACTCTTTCATTAGTGTTCGCGTGACCGCCATGTTACCGCAGCGAAATATGTACAAGAAATCGATGACCCAAAAACATCATTACGAACTCCATAACATCACATATCAATCGATAGGTCATGGTCATAAGAGTGAATAAATTATTAATAATAATGACCATGACAAAGCAGATAATAGTGTAAACGTCCCAAAAGTGTTCAAAGTTCGGAAATAACTATTGTAAGGGTAAAAAATAAGGTTATACCGACAATGATAATGATAGTATGGTATAAAACAACTAACTAATTACCATGATCCAGAAAAGTGACAATGATCAGACGAAAAAGAGATTGAAACTCAGAACTGGTGGAATAGTTCCCGGGAGCGGCTACACTAAAGGAGACACTGAAAGATATGAGAAGCGATATAGTTACATGCAGAAATCAGCAACAATGACAATGATTCGCCAAACAAAAAAGAACAAAAAAAAACCATGAGCACTCAAAAACCGTTGCAATGGCTTCGGAACCATTCCACGGGATGGAATTGGTCCTGGGTTCGAGCCTTTATGTCTAATGTTCAACTACCAAAGCTGTAGGCTTTCGCATGTAACTACCCACAAATTTGGATGCAAATAACCCCGAAATTTGTGTAGCCTGCCCCCAAAACTGACTGCCGAATTCTAGCGCATGGCCACGAATTTACAACGGAAGATCTATGGAACGCTTTCGATAGCGAAGTTACGGAATTTGGAACAACGTCAATTTCATTGAGACCTAGTTGTACAAGGTTTGGACAGCGCAAATCCACTGAATGCGAGCTTAGCCAGTTAGGGCTCGAAAATTTGGCGATTCGACACCGCTTTCCATAGAGCGTCACGCCCGGAAAGCAAGAAACATATGAGCGCCCTTACACGGAGGGCTGAGCTCGAACGTGTCGGTTTGTTTTATATGAAGCAGCTGCCATGCCAGCGTTGCGTCGCGATTTCAGAATCACGACCAGATTCCTTCCACTCATTGAACAGCGTAATCCGCACGTCAAGCGCGTATATCTGAGAGCAAATAACGGTCCCGTCCTATCCCGTGGAGGCACAACGCCAAAGGCACTTTACGAAAAGGTGGGCGCGAGCGTTTCCTTATGCCTTAAAACGAAAGCAGCTTGAGAGAGTGACTGAGTCGGTTCCTTTTGTCAGCTTCCTGTACGGGCGGGACGTGTGCCTCGAAGACGTGTCCAGGGCACTTGACGTGATGCACGTCGCCCACGCCTTCGCCGTTGCCGGGCTCCTCTCCGTGTGCCTTCGCTACGTGGGTGACCACGTGGATAGGGAGACGGCGCTGTCGGCGCTCACGCGGCTCTGCGAGGTCTCCGGCGGGGGCCCCGCCGTGGACCTGCAACAGAACCTGCTGAACGAGGCGCGCGCCCGCTGCCTGGACGTGGTGGACCGCAACGCCGAGTGGCTGCTCGCTGACGCCGCCTTCGAGTGCTTGCCCCGCACCATTTTTGCCCTTGTGCTGGGCAGGGACTCCCTGTGGCTCAGGTTCGGCAAGCATGCACTTCCTAACCGCGCATGCCGCTTGAAAGACCGCATATGAACTTTCACCTATTTCATTCGCTCATTCTGGCTGCGTCTGTGCCCTTATAGAAGGACAGCTGGTATTCATATCATGGACAGCTGCTATCCATAACGATAGCGCGTGCGTCCATAATGTAGAGTGAAACGGTTCCTAAAGAAGAAATGATCCGAGGAGGAAGAGGTCGCCTCTATGCCGCGTGTGCTGGCTAGCGCCGATTCTCTCGAATAGTGACTCTGTACGTGCTTTCCTTTTGTCGCTTCCTATTATACCTGAACCTTACGACTAAATCGACATACGTGATGTACGCTAAAGGCAATCCAACGATTTTCTAAGACTAAACTATCGTGGTAAGGTTGCGTTATGCATTTCTCTTCTCCTCCCGGCTTGCTATCCCAGGTCCGAAGTTTCAGCGGCCAATTGTGCTGACCGCTGGGCGGCCGCCGAATGCCGGCGCCGGGGCGACGCTGCGGAGCCTGCACAAAAGCGGCGAGCGTTGGGCGACGCTGCCTACCTGGTCCGTCACTTCTTGCTCGACCGCGACCAGTTCCGGCGCGCTGCTCCAGCGATGCTGGACGACAGCGAGGCAGCGCTCGTGCTCGAATTTATGGACGGCCGCATCGGAGTGGACCGACTGACGCCCGCGCTCAGGACCAACCTAGCGTTGAAGCAGCGCCCTGCGCTACTTCCTTTGTCTCGTCCATTGCCGGCAGCCGAGAGTGGGCAGGCCACCACTCCTGCCACAGGACAAGTGCGAAGTCAGACGTTGGCCAGGGGCCGAAAGTCTACGTCAGCCAAAGTGCGCAAGTGCGCCGCAGACGTGTTCTGGACAGTCGTGTCTATTCTAGACTGAGGGCACCTATGTGTACTCTCTCGTGTATGTTGCCACTGTTGTGTGTGTGTGCAGAAGACACGCCTGCTGGGCGGGAAGTTGGACCTCAGTGCTTCTTGCTTAGTGCCGGAAATTACTGGCTTTTAGTTTGCTGATTGGATGTCAGTTCCACGGTGCTGTTCTTCTGCTGAACTATATACGTTATTTGTGGGGCTCATCTGCCTTCCGCGAAGGAGTGTAAATACGTATTTCTGTTATGTGACAGCGGATAAATTCTGGCACGCTGCACTAGATGTTACCGTACGCAACTGCGCGGCACTACAACTCTGTCGGCTAGCTGACAGTGAGTTTTCGAGGAATGTTTGCGAGAAGAACGGCCATACAGATAAATACCACAGTGGCCAGTGTCAGTGCCTAAGTTTTCTACGCGGCTTCGCTAAGTCTCAAGGCGGCGTTACCGTCCTTCATTATCGGTTTGGCAACGCGCTAGAAAGATTGCTAGTGCAGTGCGTTTGGGACTCTGGTGATAAGGATGCCTTGTGAGTCCTCACACATTAGCGGCAGTGAGAGAAGTGAAACTTGTAGACTTTAAAAAAATCAGCCCAGAGAATGAGCCAGCGCTAACTTGCTACTGCTCATGAAACAGGTCGGAGGTCTGTTGGCCTAGAGGGCAGAAAAAAGCGTAAGATTGTGTTCTAAGATAAAGTCCGCAAATCGCCGTGACGCGATTAAAAAAAATGAATGCGCCAATGGAAGTGACTTTATTGCCACGCGTAGGCAGTTATTCTTCTCTTAAACGGCCGACGCACTTCTCATTTTATGGCGCGCAGTCACGGCACGCGAGAAGATTTTGCGAAACATTAGCCCCCGTGAGCACCTCGTGCGGTGCATATGATGCAATTCTGTGATGGAATATGAAGCCCCGCGCGTGCCATCTAATTATGTAGAAGGCTCTATTATTTTCGAGTGGTCATTGCTGCCTTAATTGTCAAAGCGTGTTTTTAGTTTTGTTTAAAGCACCGGTGCGTTATTGGATGGCAGCACGGAAGCACACCCCCAATCTATTGGTGATTTTAAGCTTCTATGCTACGCCTATATAATGGAGCGGACGCAACTTGTCTTTGGCTCATAAAGGATGGAAAGTGCGCGGTTTTTTTCGCGCGTGTGTGTGTGCCTGCTTTCTTTTTCTTTTCTTACAGAGCATTTGGTAAAGAACATGACATAGAATTTTACAGGTGCACCCACAGTCAAACTAAGACCAACTTTGTGTTCAATCTGCGCTGCAAGCAAAGCTGCTGTTTGCAAGAGTTGAAACATTGCCCACCTAAAGCTTCTGGTTTGCTGCATCGAAGTGTCAAGGCAACTCAGAAACGCTCGGTTATTTTGTGCCATATTCGTTTTATTCGTCTTGGTTGGTACTCTGCTTTAGGTGTTCAACGCATTTATTGGAGGGGCGTGCGAATATTCGAAATTTCGATTAATTTTCTAATACAATTTGCTATTCGATTCGATTCGCGCTGAACTTTTACTATTCGAACTATTCAAAATTGGTAAATAAAGGAAAAAATAGGCTATGTCTCGTGACAAGTGGCCCATTCCCGCAAGTGCACTTTGCCGCATAACACTCATGTACTGCGGCGAAGTTAGCTAAGCGTTCTGTTGCACAGTTCCATTGGACTGTTCTTCAGGACTTTGGAATGACACTGTGGGAATGTACCAGTGACGCAATAATTCTTTGCCCATGTTTAACAGTCCATTTATGCATATTATTATTAAAGAAATATTCGAAAATTATTCGATTCGATTTGCACTTGAACATAAATATTCGAATTCGCTTCGCACTCAAAATTTTGCTATTCGCACAGCTCTAGTTTATTGTTTCAAGTGTCATCACTGCCTCTCACGCATCATTTTTCGCGGAGTGTACAGTACGAGTGTAGTTGATCGGCGGCGGCATCGAACACTTCAGAAAAAAAAAAGAAAAACGTCGTATTAGCTGTGACCACGAAGGAAGGACCAACAAAAAAAAAAAAAAAGCCGCTCCTGAAGGCCACTTTAGAACGCCGCGTGTCAGACAAGATATGACGTGTTTGGGCTGTCAGTGTTGTGCTCAGTGTACGCGCGCAATGTCCGCATTGGTTCGATGTATACTCGTGCGAATTAGCGAAACGATGTAGATATATGTACAAAATAAAAAGACACCGCAGAGATTGATGAGAAGCTACCGAAACAGCGCAGCGACCCGCGTGGAGCATCGCGAAACGTGGCTTCGCGTGTCTGCTTCGATGTCCTTCCTCCGCCGTTACAGCGCTTCGCTTTACGATGCTGGATCTATAATCCGGATTAGCCATCGTTACACTGCTGCATCGTTCTCGAGACTACGTGCTTTTTTTTTTTTTTTGCGTGCACGTTTATTTTTATATGCCATCCATCGCCGGGAATGTTGGGCTCTACTGGAAGGGAGCAGCGTGTCGTCCGGCAGCGCGAATTGGTGGCCCTTTTCGGGACGGCCGGCGGAGATTGTTTGAGAACGCACGAATGGTTGGATGCTGCTTCCCTTTTGTAACGGCGCGATCGCCTGTGAGGCACCAAGCTCGCTTCGTAACTCGAGTTAACGCCTTGACATAACGCATTTAAAATAAGCTATAAATTCTTAGCTAGACTTTCTGCACTTTGCGGTTCTTGCAGGTTGTCATGTAAACTGCAGCGGCGCCGGTACAGCCGCAACTTATTGGCGCGCCTTGCCGTGGCGTCCATGTTCCTAACGCCGGTGTGTATATGTATACGTGCAAAGCTCGCAGATTGATTGACGGTATGGCCATGCTGCAGCGGTGTCATTTTTTACGCCTGAGCATCTTTGAGCGACGCCTCGTCATCGCTTCTCTAGCTAATGCAGCTGAAAGGATATTCGAGTAGGACCGTGCTTTACCTGTGTGCAGTTTTACAGCGAAAGCTGTTTAAGCCGTTTGTCACATGTTTCTAGAAACTTCTCCATTGGCTGCGCGGTCAGTTACGTCGTTCTCTACGTCGCACCCAAGCGCGCGCGCGCCATTGGCTGCGCCGTCAGTATAGAGTCGCGCAGCATAGCAGAAGCGAGGTAGACAGGAGCAGCGAAGCATGTCATAGTGTGACGCGTGCAGCTGCTGCCGACGCCGACCGCGTTTTCCCGCGCTCGCGCTGAAGGCGCCCGGTATCCGTGCCTCCAGCAGGGGTTGGGCTGGTTGCTACAGCCGAGACCGGTATGGCAACTCATTCAGTTCATTGCAGGCTACCATGGGTAAACCACGCGAAAATGCCAGAAGTGAATGCCCGAAGAAAAGAACAAAACCGACTTGCACAGCAGCGTCGTAGGCAAAACCCAGCACCTCTCGCACCAGACGCCGAGTGCATGCATACTGTAAAAATGCTTGTGAAATTCAAGCGACGCCGCAATGGGTAATCGTTGTCGTGCAGTTTGCAGCTTCCCTGTAACCACCTTCACCCCAGCGTGGATTGGATTGAGAAAGGCTTCAATACACCGTCGGGATCAACCCACTGCTAAATAGCGGGACCGCACGTTTCAGCTTCGCTGGTTAACCGCCTGTACGGAGTGCTCGGCGGTGATTCTTTTTTCTTGTTGAATTTCATTAGATTTTTTTTTTTTTAATGCTAGATGGACTGGTTGTTCGCAAAGTCGTGGCGCCATCGCAGAAGTGAGCGTCGGTTTCCCGCGTTGCCGTGTGTTCTTACGAATCCCAACCAAATAACCCGCCAGCGTGCTTCAGACGATCCTGTATCATTATTCTCCGGTGTCGATGAAACACTGTGTCAGTCCTGTACACCCTATAGGGTGTACAGGACTGACACAGGACATCGTTCCAAAACCAGGTTTAGTGGAACCGACACCCGCGCTGAAATCCAAGATTTAGAAAAAATTAAGTAAGAGAAAACAAAAGCCGTAATCCACATAGGCGTTGGTATTGCGTGGCTGCATGTAATGTATTGCGTGGTCGCGTGTATTGCGTGTAATGTAGGGCGTCACCTTAACGTGTATTATTCTTATGTAGTCCACATCCGAATTCAAGCACCTGCGCTGTCATGTTCTGTTGAATTTTGCATGCATCGATGCTTAGTATAGAACTGCTTGCAAAATGGTTTCACTTGTGCATGATATTTGTTCTCTAGTCACCACAACGCCAATCAAAGAGTGCCAGACTGTTATTTCTAGTTTTGTGAGACCAAAGCAAACCTCAGGAATGCAACCACACAGCTCGTTGTGCTTTCTCTGCTGTGTTACCTCAGGGAACGTTTTTAGTTGTCCCTGAAGTGTTTTGTAGTCTTATTCAACTTTTTGTTGTACTAGTGCATTTTCTTGTTCCATTTTCTTCAGTTCTCAGTGCAGCCGTTGCAGCTGGTCATTTGCTGCGTAAAGTTTTGTAAGCGCTCCTCGTTTGGCGCGTAGAGTATGCAACGTTCTGACGCGGAGTCCGTTCGGTGACTGCTCGAAGTTAGGCTGAGGTATTATTTTCTGTTTGCGCATGTCTCTATGGTGCTACAAGACTCACATGCGAGATGCCAACGCTCATGGTTTCTGACCGGTAAGGTAATTAATCTGTAACTTCATGCTCGAAGGAGCAGATATGATCTAGTCCTCTGAAATGTGCGCACCCAAAAAGATCTTGTTCTTACTGCTGCCATCGGAACATTCATGCATTGTAACATGCGAATGTATAGTCTTCTGCTTGTTGCGCAATCACAACGTCTATAAAAACAAAATACGAGGCAGACCCGACTTCCTTCCTGCTTCTTTTTTCTTTCTTTTTTTTTTAATTCTTGACCAGAAGTTGGTGTAACACACTATTTTTCAAATGCGTAACAGCAAAAAAAAAAAAAAAAGCAAATATGCAGCCCTATTTTCATCAGCCTTTTCTGATCCTACAAGTAAAGGATGCCATTCGTGCCTAATATAGCGAAATGTGGGCGTAGAATGAGCAAGAACAACTTTGTAAGTTGGAGGTGTCGCACGCTTGCTCTTATTCGATAACAGGGGCGAAGAAAGGCAAATTATGAAGGCAATATGTTAAATGCGACACGCTGTGACTTTGTTACGCTCAACAATGGCGATACTTTTATTAGAAATAAAGGTGTGCAGGAGCTAACATTTATGGATTTCTCTATGAGCAAGGCACTCTTACAGTGGCCTGGAACAAAGCCGGTTGCGCGTACCTGTTTTGCGTTTTGGTTTTCATTACCATAGTGGTTGAAGCAAACGCGAGTGTACTTTCGGGAGGTGTTCTCACTCGGACGGCCCTCTTTTTCCTGTGCTGAGAATTGTTGGAACACACTGTTAGCTGTTTATAGTTGTGTACTTACTCGATCGGGGCGAGCTCGCGCGGTTGAGTTACTTATTTTTGAACCTGTGTGCCATACAAGCGCCGAGCTTCCTGCCATGTTGTGTACATAAGTGCCGACATGTTTGATTTTACCTGTTTTAGCTGCAGCCCCGTGCCGTGAGTTCTTGCAGCGCATTTGTGCTGAATGAAATTATGTGAAAGTCTGCTTGAATGAACGAATGAATAAATAAAGAGATAAGCGCGCATTAGTGCGCAAATGGAACGAAGTGAGATTTCGGTGCTTTGTCTTACTTTCATGCTCGCGTCTCAATTTTCAGCGGCTGTTCCAGCGTCACTACAATGTCGAAAGCATGTCCAAGGCGACGCGGTCACTGCTACGTGTGCATTACGTTTACTGGCCTCTGTGGCACGTATTCGCACCGCATATAACTTCCTTTACTTACTTTATTAAAGCCGAACTTGTGTGTGTCTCGTGCGGAGGCGGCCTTGAAAGAGTTCGCAATGGCCTTGTCAAAAACTCGGCGTCGCCAGGAATGGTGCTCATATATTATGTCACGCAGACATTTATATATTACTGAAAAAAGGTAAACGGTTAACGTTACAACTAGTTCCTCGAGAAAAATGTAATCGAGAAATTACAGCAATCGATTCCTTCCCTGCGTTACATCTCGAACAACAGTTCTGTTTATTGTGGTAGCACATACACCCATACAGCATGCCATATAAGGCCCCCAGTGAATCGAGTGGGAAAAATCGGGGCTTGTCGTCCATCCATCGCGTGATCATGCTCACAAACAAGTGCGTACTTCCATTCTGTCTTTTTCATGTTTGCTAAGGCAGGGGTTGTAAGATTCGGCTGGTGACAAAAGCATGGGCTAGCCGCAAAGCGTCGTTCCTATAGGCCTCAGCGCTTTTTCGGCGCCCTGCGGACCATACGACCCACCTGGTCCCCAGCCTTCCATAGCCTGGCTAGTGTTGTGTCCACGCGCAATCGGTTGTGGGTATATGGATCCAGTATTCTGATTTCCCTGGTTCGGGTCCCGTAGCCTCTCCTGTGTGTGAACACCATGTACGTGTAAATAGGCCAATAGATTACGCCAAGATGATGTTTGTGCCAATCGAATGTTGACGAGGTCATGCCTCTTTCAGTTCACGGAAAGTGTTCACTCCAAGGGCGAGGAGCCGTCCGTTGGAGGTGGATACCGGAAGATCAAGCGAAGCTTTCTCTGCCCCTAGCTACCTCTACCCCTACCCCTAGTGTAGGACCGCTAGGGGCAGAGAAAGCTTGCGCTGCGCCACCCCGAGCAGCGAAAACCCCGAGCAGCGCTGCTTTCCCTGCCACCTGCGCCACCCGGAAAGCAGCGAAAAAAAGAACGAATTGCTCTTGCACGCCATAAAAAGGTGTCTCATAAGGTGAAGTACGCTTGGAAGACATACATAATTGTCTTTCAGCAGGATATGTATGCCTGCGTGGGTTTGTTCTCGTACACTTGTAAATCGACATACACGCTCCTGGGTGCCGCTAGCGGTGTTTTTTGCACCACTTTCAGAGCAAACTTAAAAACATAATTATTTTTTGTGGGGTGAAAGCGTGCTCGTTCCCGTAGATGTGACGCACGATCTGCCCCTTTTTTACCACAAATTAAAAAAAAAAATCCCGAGCGGTAGCCAGTCCCTTTAAATAATTGTACTTTTTTTCTTTTTTGCGCAATTCAAACACATTATTAACACCATTTATTGACTGACTAAGCCAATTCCGGACCCAAGAACTGCTTCGCAGGGTTTCAACGAACTTTTCCGCGCATTTCCACTGATAGCGCGTCAGCCGTCGTCTGCTGTGGCAGGTCCCGCATAGGCGGCGACACCAATGAGGCCGCGCCGGGAAGGAGAGGAAGGCAGAGAAATTAGGAGGAGGAGAGAAGTGGTTGGCACCGCTACCCATGGAGGTTTTTTAGGGGCGAAGCTCCTTAAGGTTTGGGTCTGTCCGTCCGTTGTTCCTAGTAGCGCGTTACCTTCAAAGAAATGAATGATGCTACGTGTGGGAGGCGCGCCCTCGGCGCGTGCCTCCCAGCGCGCTAGTTCTCTCACTCTTCCGTCTGCTGTCTTGTGTGAGAGAGAGAGAGAGAGAGACAGAGAGAGAGAGCGAAAAGCGCGCGTTGACTATGGAAACGCTCTTTCTTCGATGAACGCGCTACCAGCTCGCAAAGAAGGAGAACGCGCCCTCACCCGCGAGAGACAAGCTTGACGCAGCAGCGTCTTCTAGCGAGTTTCTTGATTGAAAAAAAAATTACAGCCCTAGCACTCCGTACATTAAATGGTTAACCAGCGAAGCTGAAATGTGCGGCCCCAGTGTTTAGCAGTGGGTTCAACCCGACACAGACATCGCAGCCGAAGCCAAAGTGCCGCTGGAGAAACTCTCGCTGAAAGCGGGCGTTCGCCCCGCGAACGCGCTCCCGCAATCATCACGTCGACGCTGTTCTGCCCGCAACGCTGCTTCTTCGGCGCGCCGTCGTTGCAAGCGTTTGACATCGCGAGCTAACATCCGTGGCTTACCCGTGTGGAAGCTCTCAGTCGAAGCTGATGCGCGCGTGCTCGGCGCCACGGCTGCGACGGGATGGACGACGTCACTCACGCGCCAGCCGATGGCACGCGCGCTTTGGTACGGCGCAGAGAACGACGTCACTGGAAGGCGCAGCCAATGGAGACAGCGCGCTCCACGGACGAGCGGTCTTTCGTTTCACCTCGCGATAAACAGCTTTCGCTGTAAAATACCGACTGCTTGCCCTGGAGAACCGTTCACCGGCCACCCATATATATATATATATATATATATATATATATATATATATATATATATATATATATATATATATATATATATATATATATATATATATATATATATATGCACTGGATCTTGACTTGCAATGAAGTGCCGGTGGGAGATTTCACTTGTGCGCAGTTAAACCATAGGAATTCCTAGCGTGCGCGTTAACTAAATTAAGCCGGAACTCGGCACGATCTACGATGAACATCCGGAGCTTCGCCCACTCATCATCATTCACTCCGTGGATATGCTGTGAATTTTTCTTTCCTCCATGGCGCTACCACGGCCGCTGGATAAAAAATCGTGCATTGCTAATCGAGCGGCCGTGGCGCTACTTTCCTGAGAGGACTTTAATTGGATGGATGGATGAGCGTCCCCTTTGTAACGGGGCGGTGACATATGCGCCACCAGGCTCGTAAAAAATTTAAGAACTTTTTTCCCCCCTCTCTCTTTAAGTTGGTCTCGTGCGTTTTAAATCTACTTCAATTAAATCGATCATACTACAGCAAAAACGTAAATTCATTGGATGGATGGATGCTATGAGCATCCCCTTTGTAACGGGGCGGTGACATGTGCGCCACCAGGCTCGCAAAAAATTTATGAACTTTTCTTTTTTTCTTTCCCTCTCTCTTTAAGTTTTCTGCCTTGTTAAGCGCTCCTAGCAGGAAAGCTGCAAACTATATGGGACTAGTTTAGATAGTAGTTCACTCTACACGCAAGAGGGTACGATTAGGGTCCCTCAAAGTATTGAGGGACCCTGGTATTATAGTATATTTCTAGGCACTGTACTGGTATGATTGAAGAACTCTGTCTACGAACAACTTGGGAACGCGCCGTGTTTGATTTTTACGCCATCTGCGGCGACTTGTGGAACGTCGAGCCTTCCCGGGCCTGATAGTAGCGAAACCTACACAAACAAGCATAAACACAAATTTTATAATGATGATGATAGTACTGGCTGCGCTACCCGGCGCTACCTGCGCTCGCGCTATTGCCGTTCACTATGCCGCTACTATTATTTTCGTTCCACTGCCAAAGGTAGACTTTCCGTTCTCAAGCCGAGCATGACCGAGCCGAGTCTCTTGTTGGCTGTGCGCAGTGATGCCATGCCAACTCTAGAGATTTATCCCTAGATCTAGGGTATTTGAGTGTCATTCGGGGATTCGGCGTCGTCGTCATAAAATCTAGGGATATTTACGAGACCCTGGAAATGCCTGCTGTGAGCTAATACAATAGTTTGTGCTGCTTTCTATTTCTCACTAAAAGAGCATCGGTGTCCCGGGGGGCCGAGAGAGGTCGAAGGCAGCGATAACGCGAAATAATCGTCGGCCGCCCACTCAGATGAAAAACGAAACTTTCCTTTGCGAGTGTTCAGCAGGGGCGCGTGTGTAATCTTGAGGGCAGTGCGAATTACAGTTGCTCTGTAAAAGAGCCATTTTCATTGTTAGTGCCTGAAAAAAACGTGCTTGTTCACGCATGCCAGGTTCCTTCAACGTACAGTGTTGAAAAGTTAGCTGGGCTTTCTTGTACATTCCAATCTATGCACTAGCTGTGCCTGTCGTTGCGCAGTTACCATGCCAAAATGTTACCATGCTGTTCCTAGTCAGGTGGTAAGTTCTAGAGCAGAAGACCTTACGCAAAGTGAACCGAATAGAAAGATAGTGAAAGTGTATTACAAAATATACTTGGCCACATAGGAAGCTGATCATAGTACAGAGCATTGCTGTCGACCAATACAAAAGGGCCCTGCACGGGAAGTTGATCCAAAAGGCAGAGCTACCGGTCTATTGCCTTTCTGTTGCAGGTCATGCAACGCTCGTTACGTACGTCGTCTTTCAGAAATCAAGCGCTACCACGGAAAAGATCGCCCATTTCTGTCGGCTCTCCGAAGAGAGCACCGAATTTAGGCCTTTTATGTACAATCCACAGAAAATGTGGGAAAAAGAGCGGCTGTTGCTGTACTGCCACGAAAATTTTCAGTTGGCGTTTTTTTCAGTTGGCGTTTTTGCATGAAATGAAAGGTCAAGCCCTCCAGAGCCCGGAAAACGTACTGGTAAGCGCGAGCGTGCCGTGAAAATTTATTTGCAGCGTGTCTTTAAAAGCTGGTTTTGGTTCCTACTGTAGCCTGACGTCATGACACAGTATGTGCATAGTAATGAGTTCCTCGTGACGTGATCCCGCAAAAAATCGTGACGTTTTCGCCAAGTGGTCTCTCGCGCACGGCGCCTGCAGCAAGTGCGGGGTCAACAACGTACAAAATTTTGTATAGTGACTCCGCGACGACAGCATATACTTCGGCACAGTGCAAGATGCAACGTACGGCACGCACGGTGGGTGTCGGCGTGGTTCCAGAGCCTGCGATAAGCTAAGGTGGCCTCCAAGGCCTCCGCGGCATTTCTGGAGCAAAATGCCGGCACCATCACACACGAAGGTAGAGGGTAATTCGACCTCGCTCTCTCGCTTCACGGGTACTGTCAACTACGGCGACTGAACGGCGAGAGCAGACGACTAAGAGTGACGTGCGAGCGGCCATTTTGCATGTTTTTGTACCTGACGTCATCACAACTTGCCATACTGCTGCATGAAGTCACCAAAATTTGTACTGTAGCCTGACGTCACAATAGTGTCGATGTCAGGAGGCACGCCATGTGGAAATTGACTTTGACGTCAAATTAAAATACCTTATCAGCATTTCCTGAGCTTAACATTTGCACAGTGCTGTCTACGTATATAGGAGAGTTGTATGGTGGAGTAAACTCAGCTTCGAAATTTGGTGTCAGTACTCCTTTAATGAGCTGATTCCTGCCACCAACAAAATTAAGAACGAGTGGGTCGAAGGTAAAACTGCGTTTAGACTTTTTTACATGTGAACTAGCGAAATTAACATGAAAATTACAATCTAGAGATTTTTGTACAATTTAGGGATTTATTCAGGCTCAATCTAGGGTAAAAGCGGTGACCTAGGTTGGCATCACTGGCTGTGCGACTGCTTCCTTTTAATTCCTTCGTGGTGCTTTCGGACTTTCACACGCGGTACCCGTGAGTCGCGGCACTCAAAAACAAGCGGCGATGCGATCGTGCAGCAAGTGTAATTTGGGAAGGGCTGCTCTGAAGCGTCCAAAGACAGTAAGCTAACAGAGAAAGCAAACATCTCCACGGCACACAGCCGACACACAATAAACGTGTTGTGTTGTGTGTCGGCAAAAGGATGAAAAAAATGAGAATGCTATGTGCCAGAAATTTACAGAAATAAGTAATCCAGTCAATGGATGCAATGTTGTTTTATGCGAGTGGTGTACCGACATAAATGAGCTAATGTAGGTTACGGTAGTGGGCTAGTTGGCTAATAGCTAAGTTGCTCGATCATACCGTTTGGTGAAGCCGTGTCTTCGTTAAAGTGCGGCTGCTTCGCCAAACGGTGTGATCGAAAATCTCCAACTAGCCCAATGTTCCACTTTACAGAGCTAATTTGTTCTCCATTGTCGGTGCAGGTTCACGCCAAAACGCCCAGTTATTGCACGTAGTACGACCACATATTAGCTACATTGGTTTGCCGAGTTGAATGGTTGCGGTCGTTACGATGAAGCAATTGCTACCAGTTGTAGTACCTCCCTCTGACGTCCTGCAACAGCCGTAGCGTCAAAAAAAAAAAAAAAATAAGGGAGAAGAAGAGCCACGGATTAAACAGTGACTGACGGCAACACTTGCGATGTACTACACGGAAATAAGAGGCATTTGTTCTTTTGCACTTCCGGTGATTTTTTATGGTCAGTAGTCCATGGATATCGCAGTGTTCACGCGAAGTGCTGTTTGCGTCAAATGAAAATGCGACTATTTGCATTCATTGCGTTTTGCAATGGTCTACCTGTATTTTATAGATACAGCTACTAAATGTCAGTATACTTTGCTATAACTTACAAAAGCTTGTTAGGTTGGTCTGATCCTGTTGTAGGCATAAAGAAAGCCTAGCATTGATTACACTGGTATGACTGTCCTTTTGATACTGTTGTACCAGCCACTTAACCTTGACTTTGTGCATTATAACTTTTGTTTTGCTGTGTCCGTTGACTAATAGGCAGCCTTTCCATAGGGGGACGCACTGTGCAAAGAATGCTTCTATGTTGCCTTTGAGATGGAAGTGCACGAGACAATTGTGCGGGCACACCTCTTTCAGCCTGGTGATTATGTGGCCATCGCTGCTTCAGGAGGCAAAGGTACCCTTCCCCTCTACAGCATAACTGGAGAATGACACTGCGCAACATTAGGCTGACTTTACAGAGCCTTGGCTAAATCTCATCTCGTTGGGAATTGTTATGATAGAAACAAGATAGTCACTTACCAATGTGGAGCAGTTATTAAAAACTAATACAGATCTGGCACCGTTTGGGAAAGCCTTGCCCTTGCACCATTCCATAAATCATCAAAACCTTAAAATTTGAATTGCGACATAAGAGATTCATTCACAGTGTATTGCAAACAGGATTTCTATTTGAGGGTGGTAATTGGCCCCATTGGTATACGCAGGTTCAAACACTGTGATTTTGTAAAATTGCATGGGAGGAGGCTGGAATGTTTAGTTCTTAAGAAAGTAAATTACTTATCCTAATAAGCAGCATCTGTTTTGTTCCCTTTACAAAAGCTATGGACTGCTATGTAAGGCAAAATGATGAAAAAAATGAGAACGTACTTAGCAAGACGAATGCTCTGTGTATGCGGTGCTCATCTTATGGGACAGGTGTTATTCGTCTGAGGTAGTTAGGGTAAACGAATCACAGAGGGAGGCAGAAATAATACGTAGCATGATGGGGAAAATTGGTGTACCGAGAATCAATGAGAACAGTGTTTTAATTTGTTGGAAAGCAAATTGTATATGAAAGATTACGTTGTTCATATAACCACAATATCTTTCAGACGCAGGGATAAGAAAATCACGAATGAAAGTAGGTAGTACGTCATGAAATTATAGGCTTTACACCATATTTTTTATGCTAACACAAGGCGAACGGTGGTTGAATACTGCTCTGCATACCGATAATGAACTTGACATTCCCATAAGCGAACGTTCCATGCTGAGCATTGAGACTACAAAGAATGCATTTAGAATGCGCGATTTGACCCGCACGTCGCGTTGTACAAGGGAGCTGCGCAGCGCAACGAGCAAGGTAGGAGGGGGAATCCTACCTATGACGTCAAAGCGATCGCAGCGCCGACCACTGCAGTGGTGGGCCTCGCGGCCAATACGGGTAGTGGGCTCAGAGAGCGGCCGGGAGTGACGCTTCTCACGTTGACGGCACGAGATGGCGCCAGTAGAGCATGGGCTGTATGCAGCACGAAGCTCGAGCAGGCTCGCGCACCATACTCGCGCTGTGCGTTACGTCGCAGCATTTCAGTGCCTGTCCCGTGAAACAGTTACTGCTGCCCGCAAGAATCGCCGGGCTAAATGACATACGTAAATGATATTGTGGCTCGTAAAACCGTACAGCATGGCTCGATGGGACCGGATTTGCTCAGAGGCGCTCAGTGTCTTTAAGTGTGCGCTGTCTCTAAACGACGATCTACTTACATAGAGAACATTCCTATGATAAACGGTTTGCCAACATATTGAGAGCTGATTTTGGGAGCTCGGCGCGGTCTTTCCGGGGTCAGCACATGAAAATTTTTACTGGGCATACAAAGGAGAAACCGCTGCATCCCTATACCTAATAAGTTTCGTCCTTGCATCATTCCGTACGCGAGAAGTCGATGTTGAAAAAGTGAAAATTTCGCGTGAACGATTATTCCCAGATTATATGTAACTTTGCACAACTTTTCGGCCACCCAGAAGTCCGCCAAAAATAGGTGTTAGGTTGGCAGACCTAACTCGTAGCTTTTTCCGGATAGACCATTTTTATCATTCGATGCATCCTATGATGTTTCCGGGTTCGCAAAGGACAGACCTGGTGGTGCGACCTTCTAGCTAATTCCAAAGTCCGGTGCTGTCATTGATTAATAGCGCGGTTCCCTGGCTGCAGAGAGCTACTGAGCGGCTTTAACATATAACTTTCTACCCTCCGGAGAAACCAAAGCGTTGGTGAGTAACAAATAGCCACTCGCGTGTTCTATAAAAGGGAAGTACAAGAAAGACATGTTTTCATGACATACCCATTCTTTATTTACAGCCGTGCAGGTGTTTTGTGTTCCCGAAAGTGCATAATTAATAGGGCGTCCCATCATCCACTAAATTTCTGAGAAAGGCAGAAGTTCTAGAAAAAATTTCTCAGCTAAATTCATACTTGCAGTAGTCGTACGTGTGTACTTACAACGGCTACATTTTTTGACTAAGTGTCAATTAATATTCCTTGTAATTAGTAGATTTCATAAGTACTGCTTTAATCGCTAACAAGTCCGTGCAAAGTAGTAGTCCGCCTCAGACAACCCGGACATCAAGCATTTCGAAAAGGAAAAAAAAAATCGCGAAATACGTGTTATAAATACGCGTGCTTGCGCACCGTTGCTCAAGCGTCCCGAGTGATAATTTCGCAAATGCAGGGCTACATGCGCTTGTCGTCGCAGCGTACATGTCTTCGCCACGCAAGGAGGTTCGAAATGTGTCACGACTTAAATGGCAGCGAGATAAGCGTAAGCGTGTTTCGAGATGCATCATGTAGCTATGTAACTGTCAAATATCGCCTGCAGCGCGCATTCATTTCGCATTCCATGTATATACTTCAAGGCTGCTCGTCTTTACTGGTAAAAAAAAACAAATGTGACAAAGTTCAGCATGAAGGGAATCATTCCCGGTTTATCTGAAGCGAGCTGTAACTTTCTAACTGAAATATAAGGGATTAAAGCGATATTTAAAATTTTGAGTAGGTAAAAAATATGTAATTGATACTGATAAAAAGAAATACTGGCTGAAAGTACACATCACTGCCCACAAGGTATGTGAGACTATTTCGCTCCAGAGGTCAGATATATTAAATTCTTTGTGTATGGTTGTTGAGACACGACCCCGTGGTGTTCTTTCAGAGAACATAGGCTGAAGAAACAACTACGAGCACCCACTCAACTTCGCGTGCAAGTTTTCTTTTTTTTTGCTTTGGTGATTTCGGTGATACATTAAGGCCTTTTACAAGAAAGTGAAGCCTTCTGGCGGCACCAAACTTAGCGATTCTGGATGTAAGCATCGGGGTTAAGCACTTCGTGATCCTCGCTGCATCCTAAACATTAAGGAGTATGAGCTTTGCGCAACAGCATCAGATCGACTGTGCTGTAGCTGCAGAACAGCGAAGGAAACGCGAGTTACTTCATTCTGCGCTCGAGGTAGCGGAGAACAACAGCCCACGACACAGCGACGCAAACAGGACAGTAAAAAAAAGCAAACGCAAGTCGCTGCTACTGCAGCAGGCGGGAGTGCTGGGGATATTGCTGAGCGCAGCCGCCGAGCGTACAGCCAGGTACAGCCCACGCTACCGCAGCGCCGCCGCATACATACGCGAGTCGCGACCCGTCAACACTCTCCGCCTCACGCCGGCGCGTGGAGCATGCCCTCTCCTGAACCCACTACCCATATTCTAGTGCACTGTAATACTGCTAGAGTGTACTAGAATATTTTGAGTGGCGCGACCGCCGGCCGGAGAGGGGCCCTCTCCGCATGGAACGCAGCGGCGGCGCTGCAGTCGTCAGACCTTGGTTGCTCCGGCCGTGCTCCGGCCGCCCGGCACGGCACGGCCGGCCCGCCTCGCGGGCGTCTGCTTGCCGGCGCGCTCACAAAAATGTTCGCAAGAGTGGCGAGTTTATATAAAAGCAACGTAAAAACGGACCGTTTAATCACACCCGAACTGCATTACCATCCTGACGGGAATTACTTTGCGCCGGGAGAGCGCCTGGCGGGTGTAGATAGGTTTATTTTGGTTTTGTAATGATGGATCACTTGAGCAGCGATGCGCCACATGCAGCTTCATCAACTTTTAACTAGGCGATCGATGTCTTTTCATATTGCTTGCCTGCTTACTTCCAAGGTTTCTGCTCAAAACGCAATGTTCAAGATCACCTATGAACATGGCGAGTGTGCGAGCATTGCAATCATCAAATATAGTTTTAAATCAGCCGGCAGTTCTACTGCACGCTATATATCGGTGCTCATGTTTGGTATCCGCATTTTTACTCAAGCACAAAGAAGGTTCTACCTATCGCCTACTTGTGAAAAGTGAAATATTGTTTTGCTGCGTGTCCACATCCCCCTTTCGGTGTGACGTACCTGATATAAACATGCAGTACCAAGCATAATTATTCACACTGTTACTTTCGTTTCCTACAAATATAGGTAAACTGAAGAAACCATACACTCACTCCTATAGCTCAGAAATCTTAGAATGTTGAGTAATGAAAAGGGTGTAGTGTGACAATGTTAGATTTAGGTACTAATGTTCAAGTGTGGTGAAGAAACTTTAAGGAATTAAGGTATTCTATGAAAAATTAGGTCCGTGCTGTGCGAAGTCGTGAGAGATAAACTATTCCACTCAGAGATGATGCGAGGGAAAAATAGATATTCCGAAGAACTTGTTTTGATACTAAAAGGGATGTCTCCTCAGCTGCGACCGCAGTGGTAAAGCATACGGCTCAGGGAGAGACATTTTAGTTAGTCTGTATTTTCTGGCACAGTCAAAATCTTCATACATTGTGCTCTTTAATTAGGTCTGAAAGATCAGTTCCGCTACTACTTAGAATATAAGTAGCGAACGGCGTTGCGCTTTAAATCTTCTCCAGTCTTTGTACTACGATTTATGCAGGAGTCCCAAACTGCACATGCATGTCCAGGTCCTTGGTCTGAAAAACGATATGTATACTGACAAATTAGGTTTTGCAAATGTTTCTTTTAGTTATCATCTAATGGAATCAAAGTTACGGACTGGTAACGCCTGGTGAGAATAGTATGGCCCTTCCAAATGAGAGAGTGAGTAATGCGACGGCTAAGTCCTTGCATTCAGATATATCAGGGAGCGATTCCGATTGAAAACCGTAAGGAAAGAAGAGCTTGTATCGTGTTCTTTTTTTTTTTTGTTCTTATAAACACTGGTTTATCTCCATTCAGCTACATGCCTTAATGAGAGCATCAGGGAGAAATGTGTCCATTCCTCATAGTTGTTGATTTCGTTAAGATGGACGCAATAGTCTGCTGATAATTCGATCTCAAATGGTGCCCTAATAAGTTATAACTTCCATCAATATGTCGTTAATATGTATTAAAAATAACAGCGGATTCCGAACGCTAGTCCAAAGTACTCAGAAGTAACGAATACCTTACGAGAACAATCACTATAATGCTGTCAATGCGAACGCATCTAGATACGTAAAAGGTCATCTATTAAGAAGAAAGTAGGTAGACGGGTTGAGGCCCTATGAATTAGTATTATACATGTGGAACCAGTTCAGTAGCGCACCCAGGATCTCTGCCACGGGGGGGGGGGGTTCAATCTTTCACGAAGGGCCGGCCATGCGATTACACAGTTGTTGCGTGTGTAAAAAAGTAAATAAAATGCCAAATAATAGTAACATCAATGATGGTGGTTATTTTATTATTTTTTTCGGCGTTTTGCAGAGACATTACCGCCACATTCTTCTAGGACACAGGAGCAGTTACGGAGTGGGAGGGGGTTAGGTCGGCCTCAGGGGGGGGGGGGGGTTACAACCCCCGAACCCCCCCCCCCCCCCCGTCGGTGCGCCACTGAACCAGTTAAACTGCTCTCTTAAAATATAAAAAATGACGTCGACTTCGCCTGACATAACGTGAGCAATTACGGCAGCAAAACTATACAAAAACAAAAATCACAGAGGTATTTAAGTTGGGTCATTTTCAAGAAATCTTTACGAAAGATATGGCTGCGATATCAACATCACTATCGGTAAGGAACTAGCTAAATAATTGTGAGACGTATTCAATAATTTTACAGGATGAGAATAAGGATGTTGGCAATACCGGGCAGTAACTTGTAACAGCTCAGTATTTCACTTAAGCCAAATGGGACCCTGTACTCAGCATAAAACAGACCTAGAAGGTATTGCCGTTTTCTACATTGGCCTGCTAGAGCAGATTGAAACTAATGTTGCTCATTTCGAGCTCTCTTCCCGTACTCGCCACATCTTTATGAATAACATCGGGAATGACGGACATCCGTGCCTCCACTCTTACGACGTTTTCCTTGTTTTTTTTTCTTATTCTTCTTATTTTGTGCAGGCTGCGTTTTTGCGATGTTATCCCCATCCTAAAATGCGTGCCGTCGTCACCTATGCCAGATTTTTGCAATATATCCCACAAAGTAATTCACTGCCTGACGTTTTTCTGCACGCCAATAATGTATAAAGAAGTTCTGATTAAAAACTGCTTTATTTTTAATAACATTAACGCCTCTATCGCGCCCCGTGAGAGGGAATCGTGCAACGAAGCTGCGAGCGCATGAGATGCTTGCAAGGCGCACCGAACGGATCTTTATTTTATTTCATTAGGTGTATCTGTGAAAACGCCGGCCAGCGTGACTGTGCTGCCGTACCTATGTTTATACAATATTTATTGCAATGTGCATGGCACAGCACGCACGCACACACGAAAAAAAGAATTAGAAAGAGCACCACAGCTCGGGCCACGCTGGCCGTGCCCGCCACGCGCCGGCTGCCCCAATGGTTAGGCACGCCAGCGCCACCGCTGCTTTCCATGCGAGAGGGGACACCGGTTTGCACGGCGCGCCCGCTCCGGTCGCGCCACTCAAAATATTCTAGTACACTCTAATACTGCTGCATGAAGTCACCAAAATTTGTACTGTAGCCTGACGTCACAATAGTGTCGATGTCAGGAGGCACGCCATGTGGAAATTGACTTTGACGTCAAATTAAAATACCTTATCAGCATTTCCTGAGCTTAACATTTGCACAGTGCTGTCTACGTATATAGGAGAGTTGTATGGTGGAGTAAACTCAGCTTCGAAATTGGTGTCAGTACTCCTTTAATGAGCTGATTCCTGCCACCAACAAAATTAAGAACGAGTGGGTCGAAGGTAAAACTGCGTTTAGACTTTTTTACATGTGAACTAGCGAAATTAAGATGAAAATTACAATCTAGAGATTTTTGTACAATTTAGGGATTTATTCAGGCTCAATCTAGGGTAAAAGCGGTGACCTAGGTTGGCATCACTGGCTGTGCGACTGCTTCCTTTTAATTCCTTCGTTAGAGTGTACTAGAATATTCTAGTACACTCTACCTTCGTGGTGCTTTCGGACTTTCACACGCGGTACCCGTGAGTCGCGGCACTCAAAAACAAGCGGCGATGCGATCGTGCAGCAAGTGTAATTTGGGAAGGGCTGCTCTGAAGCGTCCAAAGACAGTAAGCTAACAGAGAAAGCAAACATCTCCACGGCACACAGCCGACACACAACAAACGTGTTGTGTTGTGTGTCGGCAAAAGGATGAAAAAAATGAGAATGCTATGTGCCAGAAATTTACAGAAATAAGTAATCCAGTCAATGGATGCAATGTTGTTTTATGCGAGTGGTGTACCGACATAAATGAGCTAATGTAGGTTACGGTAGTGGGCTAGTTGGCTAATAGCTAAGTTGCTCGATCATACCGTTTGGTGAAGCCGTGTCTTCGTTAAAGTGCGGCTGCTTCGCCAAACGGTGTGATCGAAAATCTCCAACTAGCCCAATGTTCCACTTTACAGAGCTAATTTGTTCTCCATTGTTGTCGGTGCAGGTTCACGCCAAACCGCCCAGTTATTGCACGTAGTACGACCACATATTAGCTACATTGGTTTGCCGAGTTGAATGGTTGCGGTCGTTACGATGAAGCAATTGCTACCAGTTGTAGTACCTCCCTCTGACGTCCTGCAACAGCCGTAGCGTCAAAAAAAAAAAGAAAAGGGAGAAGAAGAGCCACGGATTAAACAGTGACTGACGGCAACACTTGCGATGTACTACACGGAAATAAGAGGCATTTGTTCTTTTGCACTTCCGGTGATTTTTTATGGTCAGTAGTCCATGGATATCGCAGTGTTCACGCGAAGTGCTGTTTGCGTCAAATGAAAATGCGACTATTTGCATTCATTGCGTTTTGCAATGGTCTACCTGTATTTTATAGATACAGCTACTAAATGTCAGTATACTTTGCTATAACTTACAAAAGCTTGTTAGGTTGGTCTGATCCTGTTGTAGGCGTAAAGAAAGCCTAGCATTGATTACACTGGTATGACTGTCCTTTTGATACTGTTGTACCAGCCACTTAACCTTGACTTTGTGCATTATAACTTTTGTTTTGCTGTGTCCGTTGACTAATAGGCAGCCTTTCCATAGGGGGACGCACTGTGCAAAGAATGCTTCTATGTTGCCTTTGAGATGGAAGTGCACGAGACAATTGTGCGGGCACACCTCTTTCAGCCTGGTGATTATGTGGCCATCGCTGCTTCAGGAGGCAAAGGTACCCTTCCCCTCTACAGCATAACTGGAGAATGACACTGCGCAACATTAGGCTGACTTTACAGAGCCTTGGCTAAATCTCGTCTCGTTGGGAATTGTTATGGTAGAAACAAGATAGTCACTTACCAATGTGGAGCAGTTATTAAAAACTAATACAGATCTGGCACCGTTTGGGAAAGCCTTGCCCTTGCACCATTCCATAAGTCATCAAAACCTTAAAATTTGAATTGCGACATAAGAGATTCATTCACAGTGTATTGCAAACAGGATTTCTATTTGAGGGTGGTAATTGGCCCCATTGGTATACGCAGGTTCAAACACTGTGATTTTGTAAAATTGCATGGGAGGAGGCTGGAATGTTTAGTTCTTAAGAAAGTAAATTACTTATCCTAATAAGCAGCATCTGTTTTGTTCCCTTTACAAAAGCTATGGACTGCTATGTAAGGCAAAATGATGAAAAAAATGAGAACGTACTTAGCAAGACGAATGCTCTGTGTATGCGGTGCTCATCTTATGGGACAGGTGTTATTCGTCTGAGTTTCATTCGATATTAAAGACAAATAAACAACCCCTCACTTGGATGCCAAATTACTGTTTAGTTCTGCAACACCAGTGGTCTTTCCCTTTCGTGCCTGTAAAAATGCACAGAGTGCTGTTATTGTGTCTCATTGTAACTGCATTTGTTTCCGTGGCCCTCGTGTATAAGGAATCACTGTTTGTTGCGATCACATCATTGGTATTCTCCATTTTCATTGCTCCATCCATGGATGCTCATATAGCATCAATATTTTATTAGTTTATCATCCCTCTGTTCAATGAGTCTTGGCAGGCCTGAGTTTAGTGGGTGAACAAGCAGCCTGTCTGTAGCTTTTGCAGGTAAATGCCTTGATGTTGAACATGTTCTATTCTAGTGAAAAAGATCTCAGTGGCGACAACATTGCAGCATAAAGATAAATGCACAATTCCCCAATAAAGGATCATCTGCTGAATATTTTGCATCACTTAGCCCACACCTAGTTTTCATTAACTTCTCACATGTGGATTAAGATGACTATGCAAGCATTAATGGAATGGTTTCTGAAAATGATCAACAGGGAATGTTGCTAGGGTCAACATTTCAACAAGTGGACTTGTCTTCATTGGGGCAGAGTGCAAGCATTGGTAATCAAGTAACAAAACGTTGTATTTGCAAGGAGTATGTGAGCACAGTGCCATTCCTTACTCAACAAATCTCTTATATGGCATCCCCACTGACACCAAATAAGCCAAGAAATTTGTGAAGTCATACCAGCTTGTATTCACAGCTTGCAAGCTATCATTATTCCCACATTTTTCATTTTTTTTTTTTTTGACGTTGCTGTTCCAAATTCTGAAGAAAAGCATGGTTAGAAATCAGAATAATGTGGAAGCTCTAAGACGTGGTTTTGGCACATGGTAAAAAAACGAATACAACAAAAGGGAAAGAGGGGTAGAAAGATTACCAACTTTACACTGCGTTTATTCTACAGAAGCACCATACATATGCACATTGACATGCTCAAGCCTATCACGTGCATCTGTAAAAAAGTTTGTGTAATGTGGCCCTACTAGACAGGCCAATCAAGATGAAAAAAGAAATCATTGTAGAGAATATAATCAATTTATTATTGCATATAGAGATCGAGGGAACACTGATACATGCATGACCTCTCTTTCTTTTCTTTTTTTATCTGAAGTGCTTGCAGCTATTGTTTAGCCAGTGAATCCTGGCTCTAAGCTAGGAGACAAGTATGTGTCACATTCTTTTCTTTTTTTCTTGATTGTCGTGGAAGCACTAATTGCCTTGCTGTGCATGCAGACTCAACCGTGCTGGCATATGTGATGAAGCTGCTCAATGAACGACACAACTATGGGCTTCAGCTGGTGCTGCTGTCAATTGATGAAGGCATCACAGGGTACAGAGATGATTCTCTGAAGGTGTGTGACTGATTTTTCTTCAAAACCGTCTTGTACATTTAGCCACCCTGAACAGATAAGAAGCTGTGTGTGGTCACTGATCTTCCTTTTCTCAGGACATGGAGTATTTACTTATTTTTCATATTCATTCTGAAATAAAATACCTTAGAGGCCCAACGGTGCACTTTGAGCAAGGCAGGAGGGGCAGAGTGGCTCCTAAATTAGCCATTTGTGGAAGTATGTGAGTTCGCATCCCTGGAAGGGTTTTTTTCCAACCAAAAGTCTCGTCCCCAGATTGCTCTTCTGCTCTTGAGTGTGTTTACATCTGTGCATTCCAGCAAAGGTGCACGAGCACCACAAAACCTTTCCAGAAATTTTCTGGAGAGTGTGCCGTCTTGTCGTGAGTTTTGCAATGTATGAAGGGAGGGGCAGGAACTAAAGAAAGGAAAGGCAGAGATGACGGCTGAATGGGATGAGTGGTACCCTGCTAGTGGCCTGTAGTCGAGGTTATTTTGGTTGGAAAACAAACTTGCACATGCGTAGTATATTTACTGAAAATGGGCTTTTACGTACAACTCATAGTGAGGTATTCTGTTCAACAGTTGTGATTGAAAAATTGATTCAGGATGAGCCACATGAAAAATGCTACAATGGAGAAGCATAAATTGATGACTTACATAAAAATAAATACCGTTATAACCACAAAATTACACATTGCCCACTTTCACAACAGCTCCAGTCATGGGCTGGCACTGAGTACAGCCAGCTGAAAAAGTTCTTGCAGCAAGGAAGTTGGCAAAAAAGCTAAAATATTCCAGTCACTTTTCCAGTTGGCGAGAAATATATGCAAGCGGTGTAGTGGTTGTCCTGAGAAATGCCTGCTGTGCTGAATTTGGGGTCCATTGGTGCACAGTGTTGCTACATCATAATTTTTGTTCTTTTTGTGTGCTGTACTCTGAAAACTTTTGTAGTTGAAGTCACAGTTGGCTAGGGTGAATAACTTGGAGCTGGAAATACTGTGATTTAGAAGCATTGGTCATTTATTCTGTTTTATGAGACTTTCCAGGAAAATATCTAGGACTTTCATGTCTTTCAACTGTGTGAAATTTAGCACTTACAAATCAAGTCAGAATTCTTGCCTACTTTACCAGTGTATAACTCCTGCTTCTTTTCTTGGCTTCATATCTGTGTGTTTTTCATGTGCAGACTGTTGAGCGCAACCAAGAGCAGTATGGCATTCCATTGGAGGTGCTGTCTTACAAGGTCAGTGTTGTGATTTTATTTTTGGGTTTTCATTATTTTTTTTTCCAGAGACAGGGCGCTATGTGTGTCTTCTGTCGTGTACATGTTGGTGTGCTTTGGAATAAAAGGAGTTGTTCCAGTCAAGTCCTGGACTGTTACTTGCTCCTCAACTACAAATATGGCGACGAGAGTGGCCAACTGAGAAATTGAGCGAGTTTTCTGCGTTTGTGCAGCCAGTATTGAAGCCTTATCACGTGCATCCATCTCATTCATTGTGTAAGAAAGGTTCAAATTAAAAAAAAAACACAAGCTATTCGCAGCAGCCCATCAATGAAGTTAGTGCCTTAGATGTGTTGCAACAGATTGCTTGATTTCTGTCGTTTGACGTACCTAAACCAGCTGCGATTATGAGAGATGCTGTAGCAGAGGGCTCCGGAAATTTTGACCGTCTGGTGTTCTTTAACATGCACTGACATCGCACATTGCATGGGCCTCAACATTTCGCCCCCATCAAAATGCAGCCGCTGCGGTCGGGACTTGACCCTTGGATCAGCAGCTGAGTACCGTAGCCACTAGACCACCGTGGCGGGGTGCATTGCAACAGAACTGCCCCCAGTGTGGTAATCAGCACACACGCTCTTGCTATCCTGTATTTCTGCCAAGTGTGCGTGAGTATTTCATATGCCAATTAAGTTCATGCTCCAGACCAAAAAAAAAGGTGGGTGGGAAAGAAGAGGCAGCCTAGAGATAAATTGGCACAGATCAAGAAGAAGCCATAAGTCTGTATCAATTCATGCTCATAAATAATTATGTATCATGCCTCTCAAGTAATTTAAATAAAATGAACTTGGAAGGACATGGTGAGAAAATGTAGGATTGTAGGAGAACCTCTATGCGCTATCCTACAGGCTTACAAAAGCCTTTCAATAGGCCTGTCAATAACTGGGCTATCTTAAAGCACTCAACTTTAGAGTAAGGCTTTCAGTAGGGCTGTTCGAATATTCGAATAATTTTTGAGTAGCATTTGCTATTCGATTCGATTTGCACTGAACTTTAACTATTTGAACTATTCAAAGTTGGTAATTAAGGGAAAAAATAGGCTATGTCTCGTGACAAATGGCCCATTCCCACAAGTGCACTTCGCCGCATAACACCCATGTAATGCGGCAAAGTTAGCTCAGCTTTCTGTTGCACAGTTTTGTTGGACTGTTCTTGAGGAATTTGGAATGACGCTGTGGGAATGTACTAGTCACGCAATAAATTCCTTGCTCATGTTTAACAGTCCCATTTCTGCATAGTATTATTAAAGAAATATTTGAAAATTATTCGAAAAATGTTCGATTCAATTCGCACTTGAACATAAATATTCAAATTCGCTTCGCTCTCAAAATTTTGCTATTCGTACAGCTCTAGTTTTCAGGCATTGTTCAATCAGTCAGTCATTCAATCAATCATTCGATCATTCAGTCAATCAGTGAATCAGTTTATGTCTCTGGACGTAAAACCCCATAAATCAATCGATCAGTTTATGTATATTCAATCAGTAAGTACAGAAAAATGGTCATAATTAGCATAATCATTGTCATCGTGAGCCTATTTTAAGTCCACTGGAGGATGAAGGCCTTTCCCAATGATCTCCAATTCATGCTGTCCTGGTTGAGTTGGTTCAACTTTATGCCTGTTAATTCCTTAATTTCATCACCCTGTTTAACCTCCTGCGTGCCTCTGCTGCATTTTCAATCTCTTGGTGTCCATTCTGTTCGGAATGTCCTGCAGTTTTCAGTTCTCCGCATTACACGTCTTGCCAAGGCCTATTCTTCTCCTCTTAATTGACGTAAGGATATCAGTCAGCATAGACCGCTTATTGCATAAGCCACCGGAATCTCGAAATACCCCTACTATGAGCGGTACCGCACTATAACCAAAGCAACATTTTTCAAAGTCTACACATGTGTAAAAACAGACGAGCAGGTAGCGGCGCGTGTTCGACATTCGAAGCGTGCTACCGGACTGCTTTCACTCGCTTAAAAAAAAAAGGAAGAAATAAGTGCGCGACCGGGCTACTTTCACTTGTGCAAAAAAAAAAAAATCTGGATATTTCAAAGATTTAAGTCCGCGGCTGCACTGTGCAAAAAAGAAAAAGAAAAGAAAAGGCACTATAGCGACGTTGCCGTTTATGCGGACTTCCCACGGAACCGGACTGCGCAGAAATGGGAACGGATTTCTGCACACGCTATCCTTAATTTTCTCTGATGTGTGCGCAATGTTAAAAATGTAGCAACTGCAAACCGCCATTTGAGTGGTGTGCCTGTCATCCCTGCCATCGCTTCCGTTGTCAAAGTGATCCATCTGCGTTTTAAACACGGCTGCCATGAACCACAGTCGCCCATGGCACCCGATCTGCAGATAGTACTGAAAAGGTAGCATTCATTAGGCCTTGCTTGCGGGGTCGCGGGCGGCGTGCCACACGGGAAGCTTGCCCTTGACAACACTTGGGTCGGGTGCACAAGAAATTGCACTCGCGGTGTGATTCAAGGGCAGAGCACGTGAAATCATAAAAAAAAAAAAAACGCGGACATCATGTGGTTCCGTTCGGAGCTGACCAACGGCCATAGCAGCATTCTCTGTCGCCTTGGCAATCCTATCACAGGGCATGCCCACGACGCACTGCTGCAGCATCTTTTTCCTCCTTCATGGTGATTCGTTGCACTCTTCTTGGGCGGTGCACTTCCATTGTGACGCCTGCTCGCTACCTCGATTTCCGCTGATTTCCTGGCAGCCGCATTATAACAGGTCTTTGATCTCACGGAGCTGCACAGTAAGTGGTGTGCCTGTACATTAAGTTCTATTGGAGGGTAAACGCGGGTCAGAAAAAACCGCATTATAGCCAGTCCTGCACTATAAGCAGATACGTTATAAGGGGTCTCAGCTGTACTCCTGTTTGTTCCCTGGTCCATTCCACTCGCTTTCTGTCCCTTAAAGTTACACCTATCATTTTTATTTTATAGCACATTGCGTGATCCTCAATTTCAGCCTGAGTTTATTTGTTATCCTCCATGTTGCTGCACTGTATGCTAGTACAGGAGAATGCAGTGGTTGTAAACTTTCTGCTTTAAAGAGAGGGGTAAGTTTCCGGTCATGATTAAGGTATGCCTGCTGTATGTGGTGCTGCCCAGTGTTATTCTTCAGAGAATTTCCTTTTCGGGAGTAGGCTGTGCTGTTAGCAATTCTTCCAGGCCATTCGCACTTCTGTATACATTCTAGAATACAGTTGTCAATTTTAAGTTCTTGCACTTTAGCCAAGCTGTTGAGCATTATTTTGGTTTTTTGCCTGTTCATTTTAGTCTTACTTTGATATTTTCTTTATTTAGGTCATGAATCATATGTTGTAGTTCATTGCCATTGGTGCTGAAGAGCATCATATCTTCTATGAATCTTAAATTGCTGAAATGCTCCTTGTCAATTTTAAATTCCCTGTATTCTCGATGGCGTGCACTGAAAGCGCTAGCACTGAAATAAAATTGTGTGCCGATCACCACTTCTCTAATTTTTTTTCATTTTTCCCGTTTCTCGGCTCTTACGTTTCCCGGCTCTTACGTTTATTTTCTACGGTCCCGTGAAAAACGTATCTGAGGGGTTCTACTGTATATAGAGTTGACCACAGGCTGTCATCAGTAGTCTTGACCAAGGTCTTCCAGTACATCGACTTTTCTGCTATTCTAGGCACTTACGAGGTGGGCTTGGAACCATTAAAGTTTGAAGTCCTGAATCAATTTCGAGAATATTTCAAACCACTTGTCTTAACTTAATGAGTTGCCAGTGGAACGAACTGTCAGGTTTCTTAATCTGAAGTTCAGTTTTCTAACAGATCACATTTGCTGGGTGTACGAGCCACGTGCCAGCAAGCCGCTACTGCCATTCGATTCTTGTCATTCAAAGCTAGTTCAAAGGTCCATTCCCACAACGTGCTTCATTAATGCTTTAAACAAGTCATGTCTCCACTTAATTTAGAGAGCTAGAAAAAAGCTAGACCATCTCCAGGCATCAGGTTATCTGCAGCATCTGCTAATTTCTGTTGCATCATCACTTTTTATAAAGGTAAGGAACAAACAGTACAGCCAATCATCATCGGAAGGTATCATAAATGAGAAGTTAACTGTGATACCATATATGCATGGGGTTGTGCATAATTTGAAAAATATAGGGAAGCACGCCAATGTGAGAGTTGTGTTCTCAGCTCCTTAAATACTATAGACTATGTCTGCGCAAGTAAACAAGACAGCAAGCAAGCCGCAGTTCTGCTTCAAAAAACATGAACCCAACTTTGTAGAATGCGCTGATTGTGCGTTCAATCCCGCTGTCATGTGGAAAAACATACGGGGGTCAAATAGGAGGATGATTAAACGTAAGGTTGAAGGAGCATGAATATAACATGGAAAAGGCTATTAGAGGCCACCTTGCAGTGGCGCACTGATGGGGGCGGGTTTCGGGGGTTGTAACCCCCCCTCGAGGCCGACCTAACCGCCCTCCCACTCCGTAACTGCTCCTATGTCCTTGAAGAATGAGGTGCTAATGTCTCTGCAAAACCCCGAAAAAATAATAAAAATAATCATCGTCATTGATGTTACTATTATTTGGCATTTACTTTTTTTGCACACGCAACAACTGTGTAATCGCATGCCCGGCCCTTCGTGAAAAATTGAACCCCCCCCTGGCAGAGATCCTGAGTGCGCTACTGCCACCTTGGCATCCATTGCAGGAATTGTGGCTGATTTCGCAGAACAAAAGTTATCGCCAGACGTAAAGAAACAAGAATCCAAGAAACTATTGAAGCCTCAGAAATAGAACGCCTTAAAGATAAATGGGTTAGTATGGCCTCTCTAACCCTATCTAAAAAAGGACTAGATTTTTTATCCATCAAGTGAGGTGTGCATACTTGTGATATAGAGGGGTGACGTGTTGGCATTGAGGACACAGGGATGAGAGAACAGTCATGGTGGTTCTGTGTATTATTGACTATCATGTTATAAATCTGCCCACAGATCGAAGAATAAGTCATTTGTAAGTCATTGCCTGTCATCGTCTGTTCTCCTGTGTGTATGGTCTAAAATTCAGCACTGCTATCCCTTCAGTGAAAATCACAACCGGGCATCATATTCTTTCCATGACCCCTTTAACAGGCACAGTAAAGTTGCTGTTTGTGACCTACTTTAACTGTACTGCAGCCATCGACCTTGTCATGTTTAAGCTGTGGTGATTGTGATAGGATGGGTGTGGTGGGGGGGGCAGCGGTGCAATAAATGTGTCACCATGCCATTGTCTGTGCACCTCTACTCTACAAATAATGTAATCGCAGACACCCACGCAAAATCATAGAAGGTCACAAGGGAAACACAGGACAAACTCAGCTCTACTGTTTCTTCAGATTTCACACTTGGTGGAACTGGGGTCTTTTTGAATTATGCCCTGCTTGTGCAAGCTCTGTGGTATCCTGACGTTTTGCAGGACCTCTATGGCTGGAGCATGGACGAGATCGTGGCACAGATTGGACGCAGAAACAACTGTGAGTGTTTATCGAAAAAATGAAGTTTTGTCGCATTGCTTTGAAGTCCACTGTGTGAAATGTCACTTGCAAGGTTGAGCAGACTGTAACTACTGTTTATTTGCTTAAAGGAGTACTGACACGAAGTTTTGACATTCTCGTATTATTGCTGTAAATGAAAGCACTGGCGTGGAGAACCCCAACAAGAGTATCATGGTGCCTCGCAAGGCAATGAATATATTTTTAATACGGCTTCTTTAAAAGCCCACTTTTGGTTTCGATTTCGAGGGGGCGGTTTCCTAGTGACGTGTCAACGTAGTACGTCTGAGTCGCGTACGGACAGCAATTCATGATAGTGTCGCTGCAACTCTGTTGTCGGTGGTCAATTACACGTAGGGCATGCAAACAACGACAATTTCACGGTTGTCCAGTGACTCTGAGAGCGATTTCGGCGATTTTTATAGACTGTGCTCATACGTCATCGTAGTGTCCATAGCGCTGGGGCTGGCTTGCAGTGCTGGGTGACGAAAACTTTAAAACCAAACTAAAATATTTTGTACGTGTTTCCTGGCTTCCATGTGCGGAGGGCATTAACAATACATGGCTAGAAAACGAGAAATGTACATTTTGAGCCACCGAAAAATCATGTCAGTACTCCTTTAACCCTGGAAGTGGTTGTGAAGAATGGGGTGTTTTATACTCCGTCTCACCACTACCATTCAGCCCTACAAAACCTGTGGGGTCTAAGCAAGCCACATGATCGTGCAGCAAAGCATAGTTCCACATGTAATGGCCTTATAATTCGGAGGGTTGAGACATCTGCGCTTGTTTGGCACATGTTACATCGCAGCAATACATAGTATATTTGTTCCACTTTGCATATGGTGCCGTATGCCTTCGATAGTTGTATCGGTAAATGCCAGTAACTTTGGTTACAAATCGTCATACCTCCCCCCATTGCAGAACTGACTGCCCTCTCTGATCTGAACTCACGCTTGCTGCTTGCCGACTGTCCCTCCAGCAACAAACAAATCGTGAAAGCCACCATAGTTTTGCGTCTACTAACGCTAGGGCAAAGCATGAGGTATGCTTTCACGCTATTATTGAGATTACATCTTTGTTTAGCCACACCTGCTAATCCTACAGCATCGATAATTTGACAGTGGCTCTTGGAAACAGTGCAGAATTATCGCGAATGTTTTGCTGCCAAAGCGTCAGGATTTCATCACCATCTTCGTCATCCTATTTTAAGTCCACTGCAGGACGAAGTGAGTTGGTTCCAATTTGTGCCCCTGAACTTAATTTCGTTGCTCCATCTAACCTTTGCCTGCCTCTGTTGCATTTTCCCTCTCTTGGTATCGATTCCGTCGCTCTTACTGTCCATCTCTTATCTATCCTCCACATGATATGTCCTGCCCAGGTCCACTTCTTTCGTTTAATTGATGTGATGATATCAGCTACTCCTGCGTGTTCCCTGATGCATTCTGCTTGTTTTTTATCTATTAATGTTGCACATACCATATTTCTTTCTATTGCACACTGTGTACTCGTCAATTCTTTAGAGGTTTTTGCCGTATATGTACGGCGGCGGTTTTCTGTCCCACAAGGTCTTTGGCCGTACGGGTACGGTTTCGACCTTCCGTTTGTAACTTTGCGCCATAATGACGATATATGCTCGCTGGGAGGTGCTGCCACCTCTTAGGACTTACAAGAAGCATTTGAAATTTGTCTCGACCATGGTCTCTACCTTCCTGCGGAGATAAATGGAACTGATCTCTAGCTTCAGCATGTTGCACCAGTCTGCGGCAACGCCCCTCTCGCGGTTTCGGCTTCGCCGTGTGGTCGCAACCGAGGCGCACGAAACTTGATTTTTAATCTTTGTCGGCACTCCCTTGATGGGGCGGCGGAAGTTGATTTCTACCTTTATTGGCTCTGCTCTTAGCCTGTTTATCAATGCCGCTCACGAGTTATGCTTGCTTTCTGTGGCAAAGCGCTTTAGCGGTTTTGGTTTTGCCACGTGATAACAACGGCAGCGCTCGAAATGTGATTTTTATCTTGATCGGCACTCCCTTGCAGGGGCGGCGGAAGTTGATTTCTATCTTTATTGGCGCTGCTGTTAGCTTGTTTATCAACGCCACTCACAAGGTATTCTCGCTGTCCTTGTCTACTGAGTTTTCGTCTAGTTCTTCGGATGCACGGCAAAGCGACGATATGGCCAAATGCACCTCCCGTTCTCATGACATTGACAGCGATGGCTCTTCCCAATTCTTATTTTGCTTCATTCACCGAGTCGCAATCAGAACACAGTCCCTTGCCCCCCCCACTAGAGAACAGCTCATATTTGGATGACGAACTGCATTCAGCCTCTGCCCAAGGCAGCTGCACGCGAAGAAGTCATGCGTGTGCCAACACAACTGGTCGCTCTAAGAGGAGAACAGGCACGCATTTTAGGTGTGCAGAGTGCAATAAGGCGCTGTGCGTAAACCCGTGTCTCAAAGAATACCACACTCTTAAATACTATTGAATATCTTGCAGTTCTGAGTGATGCTGACACCAGAATGCTGTTACCATTTTTTTTTTTTTGCTATTTGTTCCTAACTTTATACATTTTGTACATTTTCTTAGGTTTCTTATATCTCTTTGCCTGGCTTTGATGATTCAGCTTTGATAATTCTGCAAATTCTGTTTTATCTTTTGACGAAGTCACTTTCATTTATTGGTGTTTTTTCTATAAAGTCTGGGACAAATTGCTTATATCTTGCTTTATTGTTTTACCCCTGACTTCTGTCGCTGTTTCCAAAATTTACTTTTGTTATGGTTTTGTTTACTCGTTCGAAATCTTTGTTTTGGTCTAAGGCATCAAACTTGTTTTTAGGGCGACTGTAAATTCTTCTTTCTTTGCTTTGATTACCTCTAGGTTTGTGATCTTTATACTAGTAAATAATTTAGTTCTTGTTTACTTTAGGTTAAATGCCTTCTTTGCCCTTAGTAATCTACGATCGCTACGTTTTATCTTGCCTACTACTTCTGTGTCTTGGATTATGCCTGGTTATTCACAGATTATAGTCAATTTCAGGTTTTTCTCCTCAGCCATTAAGGCTTTTCCATGTCCACTTCCTATTTTTATGCTTCTTAAAAAACGCATTCATTATTCGGAGTCCATTTCTTTCTGCAAATTGTACTAGCATATTTCCACGGTTATTCCTTTCTCTGACATCATATTTGCCAGTCGCTTGTTCTCCACTTTGTTTTGTTCCTACTTTTGCATTAAAATCTCCCATGACTATTGTGAATTGTGTCCATATTATTTCATTGCTAATTTGACATCCTCGTAGAACTGTTCTGCTTGCCCATCGTCATAGCTCATTGTTGGAGCATATATCCCTCGGTTATCTTAAGTTGATATTGATTATTTAGTTTTATGGCGGTGCATACTGCCCTGTCATTAATGCTGCAGAATACGTCTGCATTACCCGCTATATCTTTGTGAATTAGGAACCGAATGCCATATTCTCTTTTTTTGGCCAACGCCCTGTAGCAGAGGACATATCCATTGTTTAACACTGCGTATGCTTCACCTGCTCTGCTGACTTCGCTAAGGCCATTGATGTCCCAACGAATGCGTTCTAGCTCCTCGAGTAGCTCCGCTCGCCTAGCTTCGCTCAAGAAGGATCATGTGTTGAAAATTCCAAGGTTTAGTTTCCAGTGGCGGCCTGTACACCACCCTCCCCGTTTTTTCCTAACTCTTTCGTTACTGTCCCTCTAGCTCTTCCTCTGACACTTTGTTTAAACTGTTTGAGACTTACGTCTGTAGATGGGCCTATGACGGTTGGACAGCTGAACGGCTTTCAGTGCTCCTGCTGCTTACGACTCACTCCTACATCAAAACATCGAAGGGTTATTTCTTGGATAAAACCATATCTCATGTCACGAAAGCAGTTTGTTATTGTAAACAGAGCTCAACCTCGTTATCGCAGACGTCACATCCAGTGTGCCTCAAGGGTCGGTGTTGGGTCCATTATTATTTCTTTTATACATAAATGATATAACTGATGGTATTCAATCCCAAATATGTTTATTTGCCGATGACTGTGTGTTGTACAGGGATATAAAAGGCGTGGACAATGAGGTTCTTCTGCAACAAGACCTAGACAAAATCAACAAATGGTGTGTAAAATCATACACGAGACTGAACGTGAAGAAAACAGTTCACATGACATTTACCAGGAAGAGGAATCCACATGTGAGCAGTTGTCATATGAGCAGTATAAATTTAAAGCGAGTATTTGGATACAAATATCTGGGCATTTATTTGACGCCTGCACTAAAGTGGCAGAGACAAGTCAGATATGTTGCTGAAAAGACTGGGAAAGTGCTGGGATTTCTATGATGCAATGCGAGAACTTTTCCTATGCCTATTAAAGTATTATACAAGACCAATGTCAGACCAATTCTTGAATATGCATGCACATTTTGGGACCCTGCAGCTTAGCAAGACATTGACAAATTGAAAAGGGTCCAGAATTTGGCTGCTCGATTCGTATTGGGAAATTACAGTAGAGATATCGAGATGACAAGCTTAAAAGGAAGATTAGATTGGGAGTACCTAGGCAACCATTGACGTAAGTTGCGATTGCAGTTCTTTCACGCTGTCTATCATTGTCAGGTTGGAATTGACAAGGCCAAGTATTTTCTTGCACCGCACTATGTCTTCGCCCATGTAGATCCTAGGCTCAAGGTACGGGAAATCACATGCAAGACTAGTGTACTTCAATTTCCTTTTCTTTTTTCCAAAACAGTCCTTGAACGGAACCAATTTCCTTTGAATACTGTCTGTTATGTGTAATGATGTTTGCTTTTCTCTGATAGAATGACTGTGTGTTACTTTTTTCTTTTTTCGGTCTTACTGTTTATGTTGCTGACTGTGATTAATTCTTTTGTGTGACTTTGTTTGACCGATTGTTTTCCTGAAGATGTTTCTTCATTCTCTGTACTTTTTGCATACCCTCCCCCCACTGTAATGCCTGTTGGCGCTGTGGGTAATGAAATAAGTAAATAAATAAACAAACAGGAATTGGCCTCCCTGGTACGGTACTTGGCCACCACCTCCCACACGATGTTTACGGTTGAACACTGGCCCTCAGCGTCCAGTGGCTGGAGAACATCTGACCATGGCAGCGATCAACCATGTGAAGCAGCGGAATGTCAGGATACCAATCTCAAGCAAATACAAGCTTCATTTGAGAACTTACGGGCTGCAAAATGCACAATGAGGACTTGATATATTCGAGACAGAAGACACTCGCTTCAATAGATGCCACCATGTTTATTATTATCTGGTGCTGCTGTCTCTGCCTTCGCTCACCCTATATGCTTGTGCGTAGATACCGAGGAGGTGCCGAGCGGATGACGTGGGCCAGATGAGTGCATTTTGGGAGATTTTCTCCCTCCTTATTGGCTGAGTAGCTCTGTAGCTTCTACGGTGCTGAAAAAAACTTCTGAGACAAAGTATAGAAATGAATTGGCATTTCACTCAAGAAACTTTGATATAATAAAGCATAGGTGTACACTTAAGGGAGACACCACCTAAAAAATGAAGTCACGTACCCTGTATTGATAAGTTGGAAGCGCAGCACATTTACTGCAGCCAGGAGCCCTGTTTGTCAACCTGCCTTTAAAACTGCGTGCCATAGCTTTTTTAAAAAAGAGAGAGAGAGAGAGAGAGGCTTGAAAAATCATTTTCGAGTGCACACTTCACATTGATGCACCGTCATAATGAGCACTGAAAAGAGGAGCAGCAAAAACATCTTGTGTTTCAACTGTTGCATAAACAGTGAGGACTCCATTGCTTACAATCTCTTGCAGGCACTTTCTGTGGGGTGTTTCGTCGACAGGCACTTGATCGTGGTGCAGCAAAGCTTGGTGTCAACAAAATGGTCACAGGTGAGGTTTCAAATGCTGTCATAATGATGCATTTTATTGATGGCTTGATTTATGTAGCAGAAGGGTATATTGGGCACAATTTTATGGGTAGTTTTCTGATAATGAGGGTCAGGGACGAAGTACCACACTTGCAAAACCACGATGCAGCCGGCAGGTTTGATGCGCGTGCTGGCCACAGTGGAATTGCTACTCGAGAACTGCAACCATGCTTCTGACATTACATCCATTACACTGAAACAACACGAAATATCTGTTCGTTGTCACTGTTCCTGATGTTGAGGATGACTGATACGCGATTTTGAAGGCATGCACGCAAAGTCCAAGGAAAACTGCGTTCTGCAGAAAATCGTGTTCTTGCATTAATAGATGGTGGGCACTACACTGACAAAGTACACGCGCCCTGAAACCACTGCAAACAAAATTGCAGTCGCCGTGATTATAAACTGCAGCAACGTAGCTCTGAAAGTATGCACGTGGCTAGTGCACACAGAGTCTGAACAGAGGTTTTTACCGTTTGCAAGTTTTAAAATTCTCGGCCGCTACTGACGCAGTCATGTGTGGCTACCACTAAACTCTGAAAAGTATGTGCTTAGTCTAAGCAGTGCTGCTTTTCACAAATGCTGCAGAGGAAACAGTGTTTGACATGATCACCAACAGCGATAATGCAGTTTATGAAGGCCTGTGCAGAGTCAGTGAACACAGAGTAAGAACGGAACTGTGTGACGCCCTCCCCATGAGCTCCCCTATAGAGGGCATCGTGTAGTTCCGTACGAGAATTCACGCACAAATGTTGCGATAATCGATACCAACTACTCAGCTCCAAGACTATGTGGCTGTGAGGTATAAGGTTAGAAAGAATCACAGAAAGAATCACGGCAAGAGTAGTGAAAGCTTCATTGCCAATAGAAATGAGGTTATTTTCACCTAGAGTTTGTTTTAATGCAACAATGAATAAGTTGAAAACATCAGTGTCAGATGAGTTCTGTGAAAAAGAGCAATGATGGTACTCAGAACAAACATTGTGCACTCTCTCCAAAAGGTTTCGTCGTGTTAAGCAGTCCCCCATGCGATAGATAAAAGCTTGTGGTGATTCACCGTGTGTATCAGAGCTGAAGGGCCTTTGGTGCGTTGTATAGCCAGCGCAACTGCACTGATGAGTCTGGCTTGGACCAACGGGGATGGATGGCAGCGTAGCGGGGCCTGGCCTGACGTGAGACAGCCAGCAAATGGCCCAAGGCTGGAGGAGATCATCGCAGTTCAAGTGCAGGGGACCAAGACTTCCTGAAGAAGCACACAGCCATAGGAAGCCAGGCTGAAGGAGTTACCAGGCTGCAGCTGTGCTTTGGGATCAGGACCCCATGAGCTCTTGCAGCCTGCAACCGCTCGCCTGTCGTGCTTCGTCCTTCTCTTTGTTTTTGTGTTCGCTTGGTATTGGCCAAATCTCTTCTTTTGTTGTTTTTGTTTGTTCTTCCATTCACTACATGTCATCTTTTCAGTCTTTTTGTCTTCGTCATCATTTCACTGACACACTGCATAGCACCACGATCACCATGCACCACAGCAGAATAATGTGCATGACACTACAGCAGCTAACGCAGTGGTATATTAAAGGCAGTGAAGCCATAAAAAGGCACAAAGCATTCCAGCTTTCCTGCCGTCCACTTATGACTATGGCAGCATGGACTTTGGCACTTCATTTTTGATTAGCCTCTAGCATGATGCGATGCACATTCGTGGCACTCTGCTCTTGGCACACTGCGAGGGTCATGTTAACTGCTCAACATGTGGCCGAGTATGCTGTGGTCATCAAGAGTTCGATGCCAATAAACAATGCATGTACTTGCGAATACCTGAGGACAGGTCGTTATGATCATATTGCCACATGCAGGAACAGAGTACTCACTAGCAAGAACGGTAAAGAAATGCATTTACAGATTATATATCGTATTTACAAATGCGCCCCCCAACTTTAGTAGCCAGATTCCAGATTTTTAGATGGCACTCCACAACCGCTAGAAGTGATTGAAGAAATGTGGTAAAAACATTTATTAAATATTAAAAATTAAAAAATTAGGTATAGGGAGCGGGTGGGTGATGCCCCTAGTCAAGGGCTTCACTGGATTGAGCGGTCCACCGTGCCTGATCGAGGAGTGCTAACCGCATCTCCTGATCCTTGCTGGCGAGCCAAGTCTCCCACTGCTCCCTTCCGGAAAGTATACTGGCTAGCGTTGGTGTGTTAATTTTAGGTGTCCTAATTTTAGAGCTTGTAGGACCAGCGAAGTCTGGTGGACCGGGCACAGGCCATGGCATCAGCCAATGGCTTTCTGGACTGAGAGAGCCACCTACCTCAGGCGAAAAATGGCCATTTCTCAAATAAAATTTATTCGTCCTCCTCCCGCACAATAAATGCACGCCCAACTTTGAGCCCCTGCAGTCCCGCGAACTGCCACGCTGTGGCTTTCCCACTTTGCTCGATCCCCGGTGTCTGGGTGCCGTTCGGCATGCCAATTCATAACTCCCACGTCCCAATAATATTGCCGCGTGTTGCCAGGAGTAACCACGTGCAAGTGGCAGTAACATCATTTATTCACAGTGCTGCATTCCTCTGTGCTATCGCAATTCCCTCAGGATCGCTGCGGCATGCTGCCATAGCGTGCTGCGCAGGCTGGCGCAGCTAAGCCTGAACACTGTCGAGGCGTGGTCTTCGAGATTGACACGATGCAATCTCCAGCGTCGTGCTTAATGCGCATGACTGAGAGGCTGGACACAGATATGAGGGAGAAATGTGATGGTGAGCCTTTTTGTGTGTGGTGATAGGAAGGTTTTATTCTCCTGTTATGGCCACCCGCGAACGCTGATGCAGAGATGTCTCCAAGATTGCAGCGGCGATGCGCATAGCGACTTTGGTTGGCCACAAGCAGCCCAATCCGGTGTAGCGAGGATCATTGGTCTACGCATCGTGCGCGTCAGTACACACGCGAGCCGTGGCGATGTAGAAGCTCTAGAAACTTGATACACGGTGAAGACCACAGTGTGTCACTAGTTCGTTTTTTTTGCTATTGACCGTTCAATATACAGCGTCACCACTTTTCCGGATTCGCGGCACTGTGGGTGAACCATGCGTAACACTAAAGTGAAAGGCCATCGCAATGGAACAAAGCACAGCCATCATAAAGGCTGTCACCGCGGGTGCCGAGTTGCATGGTACTGACACCATATAGATATAGCTTCTTTTTACTGTTCTTTAAATAAAATTTTAGCGCACACATGGCTCTAAGTATGACAGCAGGTTGCAATGCCAGCTTATTTTGCATGTTAAAATGTTTTGCTCGCCCTAAAAAGTTTTCGTAAAATTTACCCCGCATAATAAATGCAACCCCCCCCCCCCCCGCTCCTACTTTTCTTCCGTTCTTCGGGAAAAATGTGCATCTATTACGTCTATTACGCAAGTAAATACGGCATATACAGGGAGCAGCCGTTGCAGCCAAGATGGAAGAACAGCAGCAACGGCACAAGCAGTCCCGCAGTCGTTGTCTTTGTCACTTTCCTGCGCACACTGTCACGTGCAGGATGGCGCTGTTTTCACTGAGCAGGAACGCTCCGTAACATACAACCCTCAGCAGTCGGAGCACTGTCCCGGCGCTTAAGGTAGAGTGGTCTCATGACCAGAGAAGTAGAGCTTAAGGCGGTAACATGGACAGCATCACTGCCTGCTATGGAAGAGGATGAGGTACTCTCCAACGGGGTGATCTGATATCTTACCTCCGTGAGTGAGTTGGCGGAGAACTTTGTATGGCCAGGAATATCGAAAAAGGAGCTTCTCTGACAGGCCGACGTGGCACAAAGGCGTCCACAGAAGGACTGAAGAGCTGGGAGAGTAGCGGACTTCTCTGTGGCAGCTATCGTAGCAGGCCTTCCAAAACGGCTGCGAGAAAGACGATCCCATGCGATGTGCTGGGCCATTTGAGCCCGAGCAGGAACATCGCAAGCATACTCCGTGGTCCTGTGGAGCGCTGACGGCAATAGAGTCTCAAAGGGTAGTGTTGGATGATGGCCAAACAAGAGATAGAAGGGGGAGAAGCCAGCTGTGTCATGGTGTGACAAGTTGTAGGCAAATGTCATCCCAGTCGTGGCGATCTGCGGAAACATACATGGATGGCATTGTTGTAAGGGTGCGATTGAGGCGGCGCTCCAATAACCCATTCATTTGCGGATGGTAGGCAGTGGTCCGCTTGTGATATGTAGAACAGGAACGAACAATGTCGTCAACAGCTTTTGAAAAAAAGGCACGACCACGGTCAGTCAGCAGCTGTTGCAGGGCGCCGTGGTGCAGGATAACATTGTGAAGCAGGTAGTCAGCGACATCTGTGGCACAACTTGTCGGTAGCGCCCGCATTATAGCATACCGTGTCGCGTGGTCGGTTGCTACACCATCATTATCAATCATCATCATCATCAGCCTGTTTAGGTCCACTGTAGGACGAAGGCCTCTCCCAACGATTTCCAGTCCACCCTAGCCTGAGCGAGTTGGTTCCACTTTATGCCCGCAAACTTTTTAATTTCATCGCTCCATCTAACCTTTTGCCTACCTCTGTTGCGTTTTCCCTCTCGTGGTATCCATTCCGTCGCTCTTACTGTCCACCTATTATCCTTCCTCCTCATGACATGTCCTGCCCAGGTCCACTTCTTTCTTTTAATTGATAAGATAATATCGGCTACTCCTGTCTGTTCTCTGATCCATTCCGCTCGTTTTTTATCTCTTAGCGTTACCCCTATCATTCTTTTTTCCATTGCACGTTGCGTGCTCCTTAGTTTCATCTCTAGTTTTTTCGTTATTCTCCATGTTTCTGCACCGTACGTTAGTACTGGGAGAATGCAGTGATTGAATACTTTTCGCTTTAGTGAGAGCGGTAAGTTTCCAGTCATGATTTCGTAATGCCTTCCGAATGCGCTCCAGCCCATTCTTATTCTATGGAGAATTTTTTTTTCATGGTTAGGAGTTCCTGTTATTAACTGTCCCAGGTATATGTATTCGTTTACACATTGTAAGGGTTCATTGTTGATTTTAAATTGCTGTTCCTTAGCTAGGCTATTGAGCCTAACTTTGGTCTTTTGCCTGTTCATTTTTAATCCAATTTTAATACTTTCCCTGTTTAGGTCATCAATCATGTTTTGTAGTTCATCTCCATCACTGCGAAATAGCACAATGTCGTCTGCAAATCTTAAATTGCTTAGATATTCTCCGTCTATTCGAATTCCCTTTTCTTCCCAGTCTAGACGTTTAAAGACTTCCTCTAAACATGCAGTGAATAGCATCGGGGATATTGTATCTCCCTGTCTCACACCTCTCCTGATCGGGATTTCTCTGCTTCTCTCATGTAGGAGTAGTGTGGCTGTGCAATCTTTGTATATGTTGTTTATGGTTTTCACGTATACGCCAGGTACCCCTTGTCGACGTAGAGCTTCTAGAACTGCTTGTATTTCTATGGAGTCAAATGCTTTCTCGTAGTCGATAAACGCCATGTAAAGAGGTTTGTTATATTCCGCGTACTTCTCAATTACTAGGTTGATAGCATGGCTTTGGTCCATTGTCGAGTAACCTTTCCTAAAACCAGCTTGTTCTCTCGGTTGGTTAAAGTCGAGTGTTTCTCTTATCCTCGTAGAAATTACCTTTGTAAATAGCTTGTATATTACTGGGAGTAGGCTGATTGGTCTGTAATTCTTTAAAGGAGTACTGCCACGAAAATTTTCAGTTGGCGTTTTTTTACATGGAATGAAAGGCCAAGCCCTCCAGAGCCCAGAAAACTTACTGGTAAGCGTGAGCGCGCTGTGAAAATTTATTTACAGCATGCCTTTAAAAGCCGGTTTCGGTTCCTACTGTAGCCTGACGTCACGACAGAGTATGTGCATACTAATGAGCACCTCGTGACGTGTTCCCGCAAAAAATCGTGACGTCTTCCCCTAGTGGTCTCTCGCGCACAGCGCCTGCAGCAAGTGCGGGGTCAACAATGTACAAAATTTTGTATAGTGACTCCGCGACGACAGCAAATACTTCGGCACAGTGCAAGATGCAACGTACGGCACGCACGGTGGGTGTCGGCGTGGCTCCGGAGCCTGCGATAAGCTAAGGTGGCCTCCGAGACCTCCGCGGCATTTCAGGGGCAAAATGTCGGCGCCATAGAGAGGTAGCCTTCCGATTATACGCGGGCACACACGACGATAGAGGATAATTCGACTTCGCTCGCTCGCCTCACGGGCACTGTCAACTACGGCGACTGAACGGCGAGAGCATACGACCGAGAGTGACGCACGAGCGGCCATTTTGCATGTTTTTGTACCTGACGTCATCACAACTTGCCATACTGCTGCGTGAAGTCACCAAAATTCATACTGTAGCCTGACGTCACATTAGTGTCGATGTCAGTAGGCACGCCATGTGAATATTGACTTTGACGTCCAATTAAAATATCTTATCAGCATTTCCTGAGCTTAACATTTCCTCAGAGCTGTCTACGCATATAGGAGAGTTATATGGTGGAGTAAACTCAGCTTCGATTGGAGAGTCAGGATTCCGAATACGCACTTAGTACAAAATGTTCAGAAAACGTTTCACGACCCCTTTAAGTCCTTGGTAGATTGGGACAGCTTACTTTTTGCTTGCTTTGTTGTTTTACCCCCGACTTCTATCACGGTTTCAAGGATTGTTTTCGTTATGGTTTTGCTTATTTGTTCTAAATCGTCACCGTTTTCGTCTAAGGCCTCGAACTTGTTGCTTAGGGCGACTTTAAATTCGTCGTCCTTCGCTCTGATTACCTCTACATTACATTTTTTTCTAGTAAATAATTTAGTTCGTTTTCTCTAGGTTAAGTACAATCTTTGCCTTTACTAGTCTGTGATCGCTGCATTTTATCTTCCCCACTACTTCTGTGTCTTGAATTATACCTGGTTGTTCGCACATTGTAGAGTCAATTTCATTCTTTGTTTCCCCGTTAGGGCTTTTCGACGTCCACTTTCTATTCTTGTGTTTCTTGAAGAACGTATTCATTATTCGAAGCTGGTTCCTTTCGGCAAATTGTACTAGCATTTCCCCACGGTTATTCCTACGGCCGACGCCGTAGTTGCCTATTGCCTGCTCTCCACTTTGTTTCGTTCCTACTTTTGCGTTGAAATCCCCCATGACTACTGTGTGTTGCGTCCGTACTTTTTTTATTGCTAATTCGATATCCTCGTAGAATTGCTCTACTTGTTCATCGTCGTAGTTCGTTGTTGGCGCATATCCCTGGATTATCTTAAGTTTATACCGCTTATTTAGTTTTATTACGACGGGTGCTACCCTTTCGTTAATACTGTAGAATTCATCTACGTTGCCCGCTATATTTTTGTGGATTAGGAACCCAACGCCATGTTCCCCACCACTGTTCCCCATCTGTGATGGTGGGAATGGTCCAATGAGATCGAGTCCAACGCTGTAGAATGGGACAGTTGGAATGTCTATAGTCTGTAGTGGGCCGGCTGGTAACAATGACGAATGCTTGCGGCGTTGACAAGATTCACAAGCAGCAGCATAGTGGCACACATAATGCAGAAGGCCTGGCCAGAAGAAATGGCGCCGTACGCAATGCTATGTACGAGTTGCGCTGAAGTGTCCAGCGGTGGGGGTGTCGTGAAGTTGTTCAAGGACAGTAGAACGAAGTGCTTCAGGGACAACAGGTAAAAGCTCTGGACCGTCGGAGCTGGTGCTGCATCTGTATAGAATGCCATCATGAAGCACGAATAAACAAAGCGAGGGGTCAGGGTGGTGAGCTCAGACGATGTATAATAGACCAGAAACGTGCATCAGCAAGTTGTTCGTTGCTTATATCGGTGAAGCCTGATATGGAGAGAACGCGCGTGTTGGAATCATGCACTTCTGAGTCTGGGGAATCCATGGGATGATGAGATAGGCATTCAGCATCCTGGTGCATGTGGCCAGGCTTGTAAGTGATGTCAAAGCTGTATTTTTGAAAAAGGCCCAGCGACCAAGTTGGCCAGTCAGATCTTTTAGGGAGGACAACCAGCATAGGGCATGGTGTACCTTAGGAGTACCGAAAAGGTACGCCTAAGCAAATATGGTCAGAATTTTCCATTTGCCCACACTAGAGCGAGGCATTCACGCTCTGTGATTGAAAACTTGCATTATAATGATGAGAGGAGATGACTGGCATAAGCGATTACATGATTTTGACTGCATTGCCGCTTGGCGAGAACAGTGCTGATGCCATGTCCGCTGGTGTCGGTGCGAACTTCTGTGGGAGCTGAGGGATCAAAGTGGGCCAAGACAGGTGGTGCAGTAAGCAATGGTATTAGCGCCCGAGACACATCATCCTGGCCAGGTCCCCAAGAAAATGATGCGTCTTTCTTCAGGAGGTGCGTGAGGGAATGGGCAATGTCGGCGAAGTTCCTGATGAAATGGTGGAAGTAAGAACACAGGCCAACAAAGCTTCGAACATCTTTGGTCAACCTTGATATGGGAAAATGGCTTGCGACGGCACTTTGTCTGGATGAGGTTGCACACCTTGAGCATTTACAAGGTGGCCAAGCAGAGTAATTTCTCAGTGGCCAAAGTAGCTTCACCGCCAGCAGCTGCACAGTCTGATTTTTTAGGGGCAGGTGTTCCATTGGCAATGTTGGCTGGCGGAATTGGGACGAATGAGACCACCGGCACCGGCAGAGTGGCAAGCAGGACTGGTGACTACGCGGGGATGAGGAACGGCGATACGGCATGGATGAAGCCTCGTCACTGCTGGCCTGAAGTGGCTCACGGTACGGTTGGAATCCACCATGATCTGCCCCTGGACGACATTTATGCCCGTGGAAAGCCCGATCCACATACCATCGGTTGTTGCAGTAGCAGGCCACATGACTATTACAGCAGCAGTTGAAGCAAATGGCCTTGTCATCAGCAGTTCTCCACTTGGCTGGATTGCGAAGACGCAGCAGGAACATCTGGCCTTAGGCGTATGAAAGAGAAAATTGGTGGTCGATGAGTCTGGAAGGAGCTGCTGCACACAGAGTCCGGGCCAACATTTGAAAGTTCCTGGCGGACGAGAGCGAGGACAAGTGGTATCATCTGCATGCTCGAATCACAGACATGGGAGCACATGGGAGCAGGCGACATAGCGTCGAGTTCACGTCGGATGATCTTGGTCACGTGTTCGGCGGTTAACTGAAGCCGCTTGTGGTGCAGGTGGGTCCTCGCACGACCATGTTGCTGGCTGTGTTGGGAAGACGAGTGAACGTATTGGCAACACGTTGACTTTAGCAGCCTTGAAATGCTTACACTCCTGGATGATGGCATTGAAAGTGTCACAGTCCTTGCATATTAGCAGACTGAAAGCATCATCTGCTATGCCTTTTAAAAGGTCGCACATTTTCTGAGACTCCGCCACGTCATCATCTGCTCTGCGACACAGAGCCAGCACGTTTTGTATATAAGACAGGTACGATTCCATCGATGTTTGTGTGCAGGATGCCAGTTCCTTCTTGGCCGCTATCTTTCTATTAGTGGACTTGCCGAATAGGGCGCTCATAACTTCCTTGCGTGCATCCCAGCTTCCAATTTCGTCTTCGTGGTTCTCAAACCACACCTTTGTAGTGCCTCACAAATAGAATAAATTTTTGCCAACATAAATGTCTCATCGCAGCATTACCCTTACTTGCACGTTCGTACACTGGCAACCAGTTTTCAGTGTCCACATTGTCAGTCCCACAGAACATGCGTGGGTTTTTTGGATGCGTAAGGACAACCGTTGATGTTGTAGCCAACGCAGCAGGAGCCTGCCCCTCTTCCGCCATCACGGTACAAGCCAAATGCCAGCCACTGTGGAGCTTTGGTATATCGTGTCCTACCTTACACCTACAGCAAAATGCCACATCCAAGAACAGAGTACTCACTAGCAAGCACGGTAAAGAAATGTATATGCAGATTATATATATATATATATACACACACAGGGAGCAGCCATTGCCGCCAAGATGGAAGAACAGCTGGAACATCGGCAAGAGCGGTCCCCCAGTCATCGTCTCCATCACTTTTCTGCGCACACTGTCATGTGAAGGATGGTGCTCTTTTCTCCGAGCAGGAACGCTCCGTAACATTATTTTCCAAACTTGTGTGGTCTTGTAGATGAAATTCCATGGCTATGAATTTCTCACACATCCTGTCAGGTTCGTTGTAGCAAAATTTGAAGGTTTGAGGCAGTTTGCCATCCTAAAAACATTTAAATTAGCTTACATATTCTATATGCTGAAGAAAATGTTGGCTAATTTAATGTTCTTAAAACAACAACATTCTCCAGGGCTCGCTTCCTCTGCTACAAAACTACAACTTTGTTGCTCCAAAGCTGCCCCAAGATGACCATCTTGCTGCTCCCAGCCCTGCTCCAAAACATCAGAGCCTGCTTCCGTCCCTGATATTGAGGTTAAATAGGTTATGTGTGAACACAAGATTATAAAAATTTAAATATTCCGTAACGTTGAAGCCAAGCCTTCCTTTTTCCTTTTTTTGTCAGTAAATTTTTTTGTGCTACAAGAAGGCTTCGAACTCGGTACAGATACTGGCTGTCTTTCGGGCTGCAGCAAACAGCTTCTTTGCTTCTGACTGAAAGCCATCGTTCTAAGTCCTTTCACTGTGTCGGTATTTCAAGTCACTCTCTTCTTTTGCATTTTGTGTGGTGCTGTTCTGATGCCTTACATTTTGCTGCACTTCAAGAAGTGTTTTAGTGCACTCATATTGTCATTTCAGCATAGCTCAGGCATTTTAGTCAGTATTTATATTTGCCTTATATGTATGTACTTATATATAAAAGGAGTGGTAAAACGGCTCTTATAGTGCTATTCATGTTTTGGAAACATGCTACTGAACTGAGATCAGCTGCTACGAAAATCACCATTTTTTATGCTACAATATGTGCTATAAAACGCTCTTGGCCATTCCCATCACTGAGAATGTTATAAACAAAGCATGTCTGTGTCACATTCTTTCTTGTTAGTGAAGCTACTTGGCAGTAGTTATGTTACTGATCATCAATTATTATCGCTTCAGTAGCATGAATGTTTATTTGTAATGCCCTAAAGTATTGATTAGCACAGGACTGGGATAACTGGACATCTATATGAGAGGCCTTTTCAATCTGTGAGAGCAACCTTTTCCCTGCGGTGGGCGTAAACAGGCTGGTTATAACGAAAGTACTGAAATCTTATTCTGTCCTTCGTGTGCTTGGTGTCAGTACGTATTGTTTCAACATTTTACTCAGAGGTTGCATTGTGAATATACTGTCACATTGTCGTGACAATGAAGGATGCCGAATCTAAAGCCGAACTGTTTATTGGTGAACTTGCGCCTAGTAAAGCAAGCAAATCACTCTGTAAAACAATGACAACGAGCACAGTTGTCATTGTGGTCAGTGGAAAAACTGCTCAGTAGAAAAATTTCTAGACTTTATACATGCATCACACAACATCACAGCCTTATCACTGATGCTCACACAAGATCTTGCTCAGCGTTGTACATGCCATTTAGTAGACCAGTTACAATTGCTAAGGTAGCTCACCCGAAGTTCAATCATGGCCTGCGCTATACGATAACAAGCACACACTATAGAAAAAGCTGTGACCGTGAAGAAAACAAGACAATTGCATGTGCATTAATATACAAGCTATGGCACACTGTGCAATGGCTAGGCAATTAACTGCCCATTGCAATCCTCTTTGGCTCTTCTCAACCTTTTCTTATTCACTGCCTGACACTAAAATAGGCGATAAATGTTCTCAACTGCTAATCATAAAACAACAATGATCGAGAAGTTCTTATTGTTCATTTTAGTTTCAGTTCCAGGGTGAAAACCACAAGTGGTTATTATGGCTGCACGTCTTAGATGTGCTCAGTAAGTGAAATAAAGATGTGCACAAAAGTACAGGTGTGAGCCTCAACAGTGTTCTGACATGTCCTCCTCTTGGCTTCTGTTGTGTAACACATTTTAGATGCAGCACCACCAACTAGCCCAATTCATTATTGTATATTGAGAGTGACTAGTGGCATTTGTTCTCTACAGGGCACAATGCAGATGACATTGCAGAAACAGTCCTCATGAATGGTAAGTGGTGGTCAACATGTACATGTATTTTTTTTTATTATTACACACTTCTAATTTTATCATAAATTGAATAGTTTGTGCACATTTCTTTAGTTTACTCAGTTTGTTTCTGTTAAAGGACTTCCGAAAAAGGGTCTGGTTTTTTAGGTGTCTTTTACGGCAACCTTCCCTTAAACTTCTTTCAGGTTATTGTTGCTACAAGTGCCAAACAGTGATAGTGTTATAAGACTTCTAGCTGCCACTCTGCATTTCTGGAAAGTAAGAACAGTATGTGCAGTTTTACTCTGTAAATAAAGAAATATTTAAGTAGTCCGCCGTTTTTTCGTTTTTTTCTTATTTCTTCTTTTTTTTTGGGGGGGGGGTGGAGGGGGGGGGGTGTTGTTATTGTAACATAAATGAGGTATTCTTTTTTTTTTTTAATTGACAAGGTTTTAATGTGTTCCATGTTTCTAATGGTGCAGATTTCAGCTAGTTGACAGTTTTAAATAGTTACGATGTCACTTCCCTACTTCTCTCTTTGAATGTTTTGCAAGAACTAATTGCATATCTCTCTAATGTCCTCTCTTCTGAATTTGCTATTTTATTTTGTAGGGCATGATCTTAGAACAGCTGATGCACGGTAATGCAAGAAACAAGAACTGTTTGTGTATATTCTAATCCGTGCACATGGCTGAGTGCTATTTGTTTGTACTATAACTCGAGTGAATGTGAAGCAGTAATGCTGTGCCAGATAACTTCTGCCTCAATCAATCCTGGTCTAATAAAATCCATGCAGTATCTGCTAATGGCATTATGAATGAAAGGAAGTCATTAGGTTAAACTAGGGTTGTTCTTTTTTGGATGTTACATTTGGATGTTACACACTGCAAAGGGCAGCTATGAACTGATGATAACACTCAGCAAATACACGTAGTCAAAAATGCATTTTGAAAACGAAGGACAAAAAAAGGCAAACCACTGACTATGTGCGCGTGAGCTTCGCCAACTTACATTCCAAAACTGCTTTCAAATGAATAACATTCGGAGAGTTTAAAGTTTAGAGCTTCTCATCAATATTCTAAAGCAAATTCACTGTAACAGCAAGCTTTCAAGGTTCGCACAACAGGTACTGCATGAAGTACTTATGTAGTTTACCTAAGAATTGTGCATTACCTAAGAAATGCACACACACCAAAAATACTGTTCACTGCTATGAAAAGTTGTACTCGCTTTAACTGGATTGGCGATGGCACAGAGCTCCTGAAAAGTTTCCGCCACATAGCCTAAATGGCAATGCCAAGATCTCAAGCATCTCTGCTGACTTGGCCCTAATTGACAGTAGACACTAATGGACTGTCATATGCAGTATTGTGCTGTGTCGACTGAAGTAGCTATTTCAAGTGTTATCTGAATAAAAACCACCCACGTCGACCACATATTGCAGCTGTTACATGAGCTTCATAATGTAGTTCTTTCGTCATGTTTTATTTGATCTCATTTTAACAACCAGCTATCTATGGCACATTATTCAACTCGTTTGAACTATTATTAGAGAAATCAAATGGGATCCTCTAGGGCACTCTAGCACACACCAAAAATCTATAATGATTAGAAAACGCATTTGCTTTATATTTGAATAAATTAGAGCTGTGTAAATAGCAAAATTTTCAGTGCAAATTCGAATATTTTTAATAATTTGTGAATATTTTTAAATAATACCATGCTAAATTATAAAGAAATGTGCTACTAAACATGGGCAAAAAATTATTGCATGGCTAGTATACAACCATAATTAAAGTTCGTTGTCTGTCTGTCTGTCTGTCTGTCTGTCTGTCTGTCTGTCTAGTATACAACCACAGTGTCATTCCAAAGTCCTGAGGAACACTCCAACAGGGAACTGTGCAACAGAAAACTGTGCTAGCTTCACTGCAGAACACGAGTGTTAGCTTTCCCGCAGTACACGAGTGTCAGCTTCACTGCAGTACATGAGTTTTAACTGTGCTGCAGTAAACGAGCATTAGCTTTGTTAGCTTTGCCGCAGTACACGAGTGTTAGCTTCGCCGCAGTACACAGGTGTTGGCTTCACCGCAGCACGCAGCTGTTATGCGGGAAACTACACATGCGGGAAAGGGCAACTTGTCACGTGTACTACATGCGGGAAACTTGTATACTACATGCGGGAAAGGGCAACTTGTCACGTGACATAGCATATTTTTTTCCCTTAATTACCAAGCTCGAATATGTCGACTAGTAAAAGTTCAGTGTGAAATGAATCGAATAGCAAGTGCTATTCGAAAATTATTCGAAATTTTGAATATTCGCACACCCCTAGAATAAATTAATTTACTCCTCTTTTAAGAGGGCTTACAGTCATGCGAGTCAAATGCTAATTCTAATTTGCTAACTGCTAAATGTTCAATATTAGCGAATGCACTGCAACAAAAATGACAACATTTGCATGGATAGGTACGCCTGCTACAAGCAACACTTCTCATTCAAAGTCATTGCTCCTTATTCTACTCTGTCCTTCCTTCACACACTGTGTTGATTGCTGTTATGAAGGCTTCTCTTCTACTGGAACTACACGAGGAGCAGCCGCTGAGGTGTTGACACTGACCAGTCCATATTATCTCAAAGGTAGAAACGGGTGCATAAAGTGGATAATCGTAGGCAAGCAACTGCTAAATAATATTTCCCAGGAGTCTGATTTGGGCCACGAACATTCAGTAATCTGGGCAGTGTGTCATAGCTGTGCCATTGCCCTCCTGTCGTTTCTTTCTAAGAATCCCTAACACATGTCAGTGTCAATATCATGTAAGTGTGGGTATTTCATATTGGCAGCTTCCTAACTTACATGCAGCAAACGTATATCCATAGCTCTTAACAGTGTGTATGATACCTGGGCACATTTTGAGCCCGAGTCAGGCGCAAGCCTGACCCACATTCGATTTGACAATTACTTACCCGGCCCAAACCCAGCCCACAGGCTGGGCAGGGGCTCGGGCATTCGGGCAGGCCTGTGCCCATGCAGTGCCCTGGTGTACATCACACACTCCATGCAGCATAAAAAACAGGTATGCGTGAGGCATCGGAATTCAGAGAGAAACTGGGCTTAACCTTATTTTCCTGAAACACATTCGGGGTGTAAGAACTGGGTAATACTGGGCTTTACCCGAAAATGAACAACCCTGAGTTTAACCTATTAATACAACGTTCTGCTATTAAAAGCTATTAGAATACCAAGACAGAATTGTTTTAAATGCCCTATTTCAAAATAATGTTATTCAGGAATTTCTTGTCCGCATATTTGTAAGAAGCTAACTTTCATAAAATCGTGGCTGCTGCAGTCACTTTATTCTCTTTTTCAATGATCAATTTGCTTCAGTACTAACGTCTCGTGAATATGCATGCTGTCATACTTCTGCATGCAGGCAAAGCCTCAAGCTTGTGATGCAGGTTGCATATTTCTCCCACTTTTGTTTCTTTGCTGCAGTGCTGCGGGGTGACATTGCAAGGTTGCAACGATGCACAGCTATAACTACGGTGAGCTTTCACATCTTTTATTCATTGTTCTGAGGAGTCAGACATGGTTTATCCACACATGGTCCCACCTTGCCATTTTGAGGTCATGTTGATTCCTTGTTAGAGCGACACTGAAGCACGACATTCATTTACTGGTGAAATTTTCTTTCCAATTGTTCTCCCTGTTTGGGCTGTAGTGTGTAAACAATGACATTTTCTGGGTGTGAGCTATCTGAGAAAACAGGAGCAGTACATCAAGTTTACTTAGAAACTACAACACCAGCACACCAGTGTGATGTTGCAGATCTCAGTCTATTTTTTCTTGTTTGTGGTGGCTTTGTTCCATTCAAATAGCTTTTTAATTAAGCTCCTCCTTTGGTACTTTCATACTGGAACAAAACTTGTATTCACTGATACTAAATGTCTTGCTAACCCCAAGCATGCTACTCAAGTAATATAGTCCATGCAGAATGTAACACAAGTAAGAAACCCTTAAGCCTCATGCAGGAAGGACATGGTAGCGTTAGCAACCGACTCTTGGCTTCATGCCATAGCTGGCCTACCGAGCTATTGTCTGCATTAAAGGGCCCCTAAACCAACCCTGACATTTTTTTGAACATTGCAAGTTAACACGCACACCAAGTTGAAAATGTCGTCACGATGAACGATGTCAAATGCGGCAGCGCTACGCGCCACGGCCGCGCCACAAACTCGAAAAACAATCCCGTGCGCCTCTCCACCCATTTACGGCATACCAAAGTTAGCCGCGACGACATTGTGGTCTTTGGTGACGTCAGAAGAGTCCGAGCTCCGCTTATTGGTCGAAGGAGAACGTCGACTTCCAGGTTAGCCTGCTAGCAAATGCACGCGCTCCCTTCCTGTTTGTTTTCCTCGTCGTGTATCGTTCATGTGGTGTTCGCGTGTGAATTCGCAAATGCGCTATGCTACGGAAGTGCAATTGAGGTACAGCTGACTAGAAACTGCAGCAACTGTCAGAACTTGACGGATGGCGCTAACAGAGAGCGTTGGCACAGCACCAACAGAACACTTGCGCGAACGCGGGAGCCTGGTGGAGGCGCGTGAACCGGATGCGCATCGTCAGCGATGTATGTCACGTGACATTCGGAGGAGCACTTGGCGAGGAGGTGGCACCGGCAAGCAGCCGGCACAGTGCAGGAGAGAGTGAAGCAAGCAAGCGCCGCGTTTTAATAATCAAACGCGTGTAACTCCCCTATTTCTTCACCGTTTCGAAAAATTCTTGCGGCTACGTGTTCGTTGCGAACACCGGCACAAAAGCAACACCACAACTAAATTTTGACCTCTGGATGGTTTAGGGGCCCTTTAAAGGGGCCCTGAAACGGTTTTGACGATTTTGTGAAAACATGGTGATCCGGTAGAGCGAGTCATTAGGATCATTAGAGGACAGATTTCAGCGCTCTGCGTAAAGTATGTAATTTACAATAAAGCTTTGAACACGTGCATCGCGAAAGATCGCAGCGGCTCGGCGAAATGCGTTTTCAAACGCCCCCGCCTATCGAGCGATGGAATGCGAGACCGCTGATTGGCCCCCTAACATGTGACGTGCACGTAATTTTCCCAATCTAAATGCAAGAACGTGCTCCTACAACGTGCTCCTTCGTTTCAGCCAACGGTATCGTCGCGGCATCTGGCGGCGTACACACGAGTCGCCGGCGCTCTATCACAGAGGCTAGCACTGCCGAGGCCGGGGAGCTTAGTAAAGATATCGGGGCGCTATGTAGCTGCGGAGGGCTCCGCAGGGCGGCGGCCGAGGGAGGTGCAGTCGTCGCTAGCGCGCACTCTGCATCTGATCGAGTTGAAGAGGAACAGCAGTGGTAAGGAGGAAGGTGACAGAAATAAGCTCATAGCTGCCTTAGCGCATGGTGCTTCGCTTTATTTATGGCGTGAATGATTTAACAATTGTTTTGCCTAATCAGTGACGCAATGTCAAAAAAACGTTTCAGGGACCCTTTAAGGCATTTCCTTTCTAAACCGGCAGTGTGTACCTGTCATGCTTTTGTAGTGTGTCTTTATGAGAGGAGGGTATAAAGTATCACTGCACTGTTATAGCAAATATAATCAAATCAATTCTAATCAAATCAAACCTTTATTTTCCAACTTGAGTAAGGGATCCCTCAGGCAAAAAAACGTTTATAAAACCACTTGAGAGTGCCTGAGGGCCCATGTACATGGTAGTAGTTTTGAAATCGGGCTTTTAACAAATAAAAAAGGAAAAAGTTCAGGAAAAAGAAATTGGGAGGATGTTGTACAAATGTAATAATAGAACAAATAGACAAAGAACAAATGAAATTACTATGTATGTGCACTCATAAATACATTGAATAATAATAAAATAAGCATGATAAAAAGAAAGAATGCGATACAAAGAGTAGTGATTTCATTCTAGCGGTGTTTATACAGCATGCTACTATAAAAAACGACATTAGACAAGGGTGAAAAGATATTCATGCAGTTCTATTTTTGTAAACATATAAAATTACATATTCATTAAATAGGTACATAATTGTGTATCGAAGGGACTGTAGGAAATAGGTCATGCGTACACAAGGAACGAGCCGCCTGTCGGCACTTCTGGTTCGGGTATTGCATGCTTATGTTGGATAAATCATTAATAAACGTTTGGAATTGTTCCTTTGCAAAGAAGTAGTAATAAATTAGTCGAAAATCAAACATGTGTTTCATACTGATTATATCATAATGGGAGTATAATGCACCTGCAGAATTATTGCATGGGACATTTGCAATGTATCGCAGTGCACTTTTTTTGCAATAAGTAAATTGTTTTTATGTTGCCTAAGGTTGTGGTGCCCCAGATGCAAGCAGTAGTTTATATGTGAGGTAAACAGAGCATGATAGATGTGCTCCTTAACTTTTTCTGGAAGAAAGTGCATACATTGTGACAGAACAGCAGCAGCACGTGATAATGATTTAGTCAATGATTCAACATGACACGACCATGTCATATGATTGGAAAAATTCACGCCCACAACTTTATGTTTCTCCGCTATTTCTACAGGTATTTCCTTGAGCGTTAATGAATGGCGAATATTAATTTCCGTGCCTGTGGGTCTAAAAAAGGCAACTTTTTTTTTTTTTTGCATTTATTCACAGGCCATTAGCAGTAGACCACCGTAGCACATCTGATAGTACCCTTTGGGCTCTGGCAATAATTTCAGACGAGTTTTTACCTGAAACAGAAATACTGGTGTCATCCGCATACAGTAGAAATGCAGCATCGTTGTTCATTTTAACAATATCGTTTATGTAGATATTGAAGAGAATTGGCCTTAAGATGCTTCCTTGAGGCATGCCACCAGAAATGGTTTTAGATGAAGAAAAGCTGTTAGTGCTTAAAACACACTGTTTCCGCTCCAACAAATATGAAGAGAATAGTGAATTGGCTACATCGCGTACCCCATAAGCGTCCAATTTCCCGAGTAAAATGTGATGATTTAGGGTATCAAAGGCCTTGCAATAGTCAGTGAAAACCCCAGTGTGAGCTTTCTTTCTTGAATGTTTTTTATGAATTTTCTTCACGATAAACCATTCATTATGCGCAGTTAAAGAAAGTGAAAAGTTAATGTTTCAGCTTGCCATTCATATGTATGGTCAAGTCATTTGCCTTGTTGTTTATGATGGTTAGTAACTTACCTCACTAGTAATTTTGAGCCAAACTAATTTTGTGCGCAAGTGAGTGAGAAGCAGCCAACTGTTTAACACTTTTCTGTGTTATACTGGTACTGATCTTTCAGGGATCGGAAGGTGCCATTCCTCGATCTAAGCCCTTCAAGTACACCTATGAGAAGGAGATTGTCATGTGAGTTGTTATGCTGACACACTATCAACCAATACATATCACATGGTCTGAACAAAGATGGTACCTAGGAACAAGTGTACCTAGGAAGACAACGATTAAGACGTTGGTTGCAGCCATTCGGCTGCAAATCAACGTTGTCTTAATCATCATTGTGTCATTTACAGGGAATGAATAAGATTCATCTTTGGCAACTTCCTGATAGTGTTCCTAAAGTTACTATAGAATCCACACACGCGACAGTGTGTAGAAGTAAAGTATTCCCACACTGTACGCATGGTCACATTGCTCTGGCACTGCCGGCCGTGAGAAAGGAACGTGTGTATTTTACCGGTGGCCACCGCCAGTCTCCGCAGTGGCACAGCACGCATGATTCCAAACAGGAGCACATGAGGCCTATATAGTTCAACTGAAATGCTGAACTCTTGTCTCCGTCTACTTTGTTATCGTGAAACCTCCTTCCTATTGCAGGTATGCCCACTTCAAAAAGTTGGACTACTTTTCTACTGAGTGCATCTACTCCCCGAATGCCTACAGGTGGGTTGGAAGGTACATGGGAACATTTGGAACATTTGGACAAGTATTGGAGATTTATGGTGCAAAAAAAGTGTCATGGAGGTCATGTGTTCATGTACTGGATAAAACTGCAACACATTTTTGTGTTATTATGATAATAAACCCTCATAGCTTCAAGTGAATCTCCCTAATACACTCTCCATAATTCTGGTTAGGTGTGCAAAGGATTGTGCTTTCTCTTTCTTGCTGTACTGCGCTTACGCTGTGTGCATACTGGCATGGTATACGCTCCATTTACAACACACCACCACGAGTTTCTGCAACTACCAGTGGCCAAAGTGGTGCCTTCATGTGTGCATGTATAACCCAAACGAAGATATGTTGGTGTAAGTCGTACTGCTAAGATGGTTGCTAATGCTGCAAGTGAGAGCTTATGTTGGCTACAATGGTAGACATGTGCATGCAGACATACTGGCTGTTATGCTACATGTCTTGTATGTCATTGAGCTCAATTCCCCAGCAAGGCAGAAGTTACATCATTGTTGTCAACATCATCATCATCATCAGCCCATCATATGTCCACTGTAGAACGAAAGCCTCTCCCAATGCTCTCCATCCTTTCTTGTCCTGCACAGGCTGATTCCATTTGAAAGAACAACCGAGAGAACAAGCTGGTTTTAGGGAAGGTTACTCGACAATGGACCACAGCCATGCTATCAGCCTAGTAATTGAGAAGTACGCGGAATATAACAAACCTCTTTATATGGCGTTTATCGACTACGAGAAAGCATTTGACTCCATATAAATACAAGCAGTTCTAGAAGCTCTACGTCGACAAGGGGTACCTGGCGTATACGTGAAAACCATAAACATCTACAAAGATTGCACAGCCACACTACTCCTACATGAGAGAAGCAGAGGAATCCCGATCAGGAGAGGTGTGAGACAGAGAGATACAATATCCCCGATGCTATTCACTGCATGTTTAGAGGAAATCTTTAAACGTCTAGACTGGGAAGAAAAGGGAATTAAAATATATGGAGAATATCTAAGCAATTTAAGATTTGCAGACGACATTGTGCTATTTAGCAATGATGGAGATGAACTACAAAACATGATTGATGATCTAAACAGGGAAAGTATTAAAACTGGGTTAAGAATGAATAGGCAAAAGACCAAAGTTATGCTCAATAGCCTAGCTAAGGAACAGCAATTTAAAATCAACAATGAACCCTTACAATGTGTAAACGAATACGTATACCTGGGACAGTTAATAACAGGAACTCCTACCTATGAAAAAGAAATTATCCGTAGAATAAGGATGGGCTGGAGCGCATTCTGAAGGCATTACGAAATCATTACTGGAAACTTAGCGCTCTCACTAAAGCGAAAAGTATTCAATCACTGCATTCTCCCAGTACTAACGTATGGTGCAGAAACGTGGAGGATAACGAAAAAACTAGAAATGAAACTAAGGAGCACGCAACGTGCAATGGAAAGAAAAATGATAGGGGTAATGCTAAGAGATAAAAAACGAGCCGAATGGATCAGAGAACAGACAGGAGTAGCAGATATTATTATATCAATTAAAAGGAAGAAGTGGACCTGGGCAGGACATGTCATGAGGAGGAAAGATAACAGATGGACAGTAAGAGCGACAGAATGGATACCAAGAGAGGGAAAACGCAACAGAGGTAGGCAAAAGGTTAGATGGAGCGATGAAATTAAACAGTTTGCGGGCATAAAGTGGAACCAACTCGCTCAGGATAGGGTGGATTGGAAATCGTTGGGAGAGGCCTTCGTCCTGCAGTGGACCTGAACAGGCTGATGATGATGATGCTGTGCGATGTCGGTGCACGTTAAAGAACCCCAGTGGTCGAAATTTCCGGAGCCCTCCAGCACGGCGTCTCTCATAATCAGAGCTGGTTTTGGGACATTAAACCCCACAAATCAATCAAATCGTAAAACGCATTCCATTTATCTATACATGCCCAGACACCCCAGAATATAACTGTTCGTTATTTGCGAGTAACTGATGTAATACGAAAAAGATAAAATTTAGGTACCACTCATTTCTTTCTAATTTGGAGGTAGCCCACAAAACCACGAAAGTTTTGTGCCAATCACGCCACAATTTTTTTAATGTTCTCACTAACTATAGTCGGCCCATTTGGCATTGCATTGCAGAGGCCATGCTCGGGCATACCTCAAGGATCTCGAAGCTATTCGGCCATCGTCCATCCTAGGTGAGTGCTGCTGTATTATGAGACATGCTACTGAGGCATGCCACTGTCTGCTGTGTAATTCCTGCCTTTTTTTTGAAATGGTAAGGGTTGAAGTGGTGCTACTTTATATCTCAAAATGAGGCACCAGCATCTCTCTGAAGAAATGCTCAAAGTTCAGAGTTAGCAACTTTTCTGCAGCAGGTGCATCATCATCATCAGCAGCAGCAGCCTATTTTTAAATCTACTGCAGGACGGAGCCCTCTCCCAACGATTTCCAATTTACCTTATCCTGAGCAAGTTGGTTATACTTTATGCTCGTGAACTTCTCAATTTCATTGCTCCATCTAACGTTCTGCCTGCTTCTCTTGCGTTTTTGTTCTCTTGGTGTCCATTCCGTCGCTCTTACTGTCCATCTGTTATCTGTCCTCCGCATGATATGCCCTGCCCAGGTCCACTTTTTTCTTTTAATTGATATAAGAGTATCAGATACTGCTATCTGTTCTCTGATCCACTCCACACAGTTTTTATCTCTTAGCGTCACACCTATAATTTTTCTTTCCATGGCACGCTGCGTGCTCCTTAATTTCATCTCCAGATCTTTTGTTATTTAATTTCATCTGCAGATTTTTAGTTGTCCTTCATGTTTCTGCATTGCACGTTAGTACTGGGAGAATGCAGTGGTTAAATACTTTTCACTTTAGTGACAGTGGCAAGTTTCCAGTCATGATTTGAGAATGTCTCCCGAATGTGCTCCATCTCATTCTTATTCTACAAAGGATTTCCTTTTCATGGGGAGGCGTCCCTGTTAGTAACTGCCCCAGATATACCGTATTTTCCGGTGTATAAGATGCGTCTTTGTATAAGACGCACCCCCAGTTTTCGCAAGTTAGCATGCAAAAATTAATATATAAGATGCACCGGTGTATAAGACGCACCTATATTCACTCACTTCTCGCAAAGAAACTTCATAACGTGGGGTTGAGCGAGCCTTGTAAAATGCCGTACTTACGTTTCTGAGCACTAGTCCATAAGAAGACTTCTATTACACCAAACTTGCGGAAAAAAAAATGCACACCCACTGACACGTTCCGCATGCCTGCAGGAAAAACATTTTATTCGTCGAAACCCTCAAAGTCCTCGTCGTCCTACGTGCTTTGGAATACCGTATTTACCCCGCATAATTTGCGCCCTCGCATAATTTGCACACCCCTAATATTTAGCCAGCTTTCCAAAAAAAAAAAAAAAAACCTCGCATATTTTGTGCTCCCCGTTCCCTGCTCGCCGGCGCGCACACACGGACCAACAGCCGCGTGGCCACGCCCCTCGCTGCGCAGGCGAGCGCAGTCATACACAAAAGGGGCTGCGAGTGCGATGCCCCTTTTTCCGATTCTTTTCTCCGGAAGCCCCCGAAGCCCAAAGTATGGTCGCTAGAATAAAAGCATGCGAGTGGGGGCGAAGAAAACGGCTGAAGCAGAGATCAAACGAGCCCGGCCTATCTCCGTCGCTCCGAGGGCCGATGTGATAGCATCACCCCGATCGAGACACCTGCCGTCGATGCGGGGAGGAAAGGCCCGCCTGTCTTTAACGAGCATGAAAAGATGCGGGGGGGGGGGGGGTAGCGCTATCTTGGCAGCCATCAGCAGCCCGTAAACACTTCTATGTGCTGCGCCTTCCCTGGAGCAGCCGTACGTTTTGCAGTGTTACGTTAGATCGTATCCAAAAGAGTTACCACGCTAGTTGCATTATATTACACGTTATTACACGACATACCTCTTTTTTTATTTTCCGTTTTATGTACTTTGGTTTTGTTGTGGAACTGTAGTACCGGCACGTTGAGTCTTCGTTATTATAATTATGACGCATCATTCGCGTCGTACTGCTCTAGTCGTTAAAAAATAAGACTCATCAGCATCAGCACGAGTTTCTCCCAAAAGAACTACAAAAAAAAGTACGTATAAGACGCACCTTTGTATAAGACGCACTTCCGAAAATTTTGGAAAAACCGCGTCTTATACACCGGAAAATACAGTATGTGTTTATTTACACATTCTAAGGGTTCATTGTTAATTCTAAATTCTTGTTCTTTAGCTAGACTGCTCAGCATAACTTTAGCCTTTTTCCTATTCATTTTTAGTCCTATTTTAAGACTTTCCTGGTTTAGGTCCTCAATCATGTTTTGTAGTTCGTCACCGTCACTGCTAAGGAGCACAATGTTGTCTGAAAAGCTTAAGTTGCTGATGTAGTCTCCATCTCAGGGTTCGCACAGTCCCTTGAAATCCTTGAATATCTTTGATTTTAGCAATATAAGTTCAGGGGCCCTTGAAACTCCTTGAATGCCCGTGAGCTCCTTTTAATCCTTGAAGATGCTGTGGTATTTGCTCCGCAAGAGGAAATTAACGATGTACCTCTGTAAGTCACGCTGATTTTAAAGGCATTTTCGCTTACGAATAACCATGAAAACAAGCTATGTTGATTAAAGGGCGTCGGGAATTTTCGGTTTTAAATTACACAACCTTACGTCATCTGGCAACTAATATTGATTGGAAATCCAATCCAAGGCATCGGGCTACAGTCCCTAAACTGGCTAGTCTGCCTCTGCCGTCTCCGCGCCGTTATTGCATGCACAGGTGCTTCTGAATTTTCTGTTATGCAGCTTCTTGTTGTCAATAAATATTGCGGCATTTGTACAAATTAATTTTATTTTTTAAATATTTTTGTGCATGCATTTCATAATTGTTTACTCTATTTTCTTTGAACAAATCAGATACGAAACTAATAATGGCCGTCAAGGCAACTGGTTCCAGCAGAACTGGTTATGGTTCCTGTTGGTGTCCAGATGGGTGCAACGAAAACCACTTACCCCTCACTTTGTTTCTAACTGATACCATTTGGCCGGCAGCTGGGACCACTTAGTTGTCCCAAGTTGAAGGGGACCAGTTTCCTCCCAGTTCACCTGTAACTGGGACCAGTTGCTTCCAATTTAGCTTCCAAATAGGACCAATTGGCTTTGAACTGGGACCAGTTGATTCCAGTTACTTCGTGTTGAAACAAGTTAAGTTCCCAGCTGCACATTTTCACCTGGGAGTACACTTTTCCTTATTCGTTCTGTCCATCTTTTTGTTGGCAGCATAGTGGATTTGTTCCAGCTTGTTGGGAATGCTAAAAACAACATTGATGCCAAGCTGGCTGGCAGCTTGCTTCAGACCATGTGACAAGTGGTGAACATAAAGCAAAACTGTCGTGCGTTTACATTGTGTAGCGCTCTTTCCAGTGGCGTTCCTTTGGTCAACCATTTTTACTACCCAAATTATTTTTTCTACCACTCTGCATATAATTTTTTCTGGGACTTCAGGCAATTTCAATCCATTAACTTGATTAGTAAATCCATTGTGTGAATGCAAGATTTGAACAAGGCCGCTCTAAGGCAAGATACTGCGACTCTGTTCTTTACAATTTTCGGATGACCGGACTTATTTAGAATGAGTTTTTCAGTAAACTCAGTTGTGAGTCGATGCCTCTTTGTATTCTTCCCGTCATCCATGTCTCTTTTGCATGCACTGAAGTAAGCATCCATTATGAATTCAAACCAACTCATCCGGCTTTATATCCTTTTGTGAAACATTGTTTCAAAGTGTAAGAACTGAGAGAAATGTGATGAAAAGTAAGGTACTATCAACAAATTTGCACTGCATTCTAGTGTTGCATGCAACTAGTACATAGCAAGGCTTCTACTATGTACAACAGCAAGTGACTCAGTGCTAACAGTGAATGCCTTTTTGCGCAGACATCATCCACTCTGGTGAGTGCATGGCTGTCAAGGAGGGAGTCCGACTCCCCCAAAAAGGCAAGCAACACTCTTTGAATCATAGTGGAGGGGCAGATACCACTCTCAGCTTCTAGAGCTGCCTTTAGAAGGCAACAACGTTAATGTGCAGCCAAAATTGCAATGCGGCAGGTAGATTCTTTAAGCCATGTTAGTATCTTTGTTACTGACCGGATCAGTACAGTGAAATATTCACAATATTGTTGAGGGATGAACAGAGATCATGGATAAGAAAAATGTATGTAAACACAGATGTGCTCATTTGTGCTAATGGAAAGCTCAACAGGCTCACTTGCAGGACTGCACTCCACTAACAGTTATGTGTAACCCTGTCTCGATGCACCAGCGTAGATCTCTGTTATTTTGGGCATTACACAGGAAGCAGTACTTATTACCAATGCATATGGTTTCAATATCCAGTGGTTTTGATATTAAGTCAAACTTTCTGTGTTTTTTTTTTTTCCTGGGCTTTGGAATATTTGCTTGGTCAGTTCCTTACCAAAGTGGACTAGCCCTGGAAAAATAGTGCAGTGGTAAACTGAGCTGATCACAGAGATGGTGCAGTGGGCTAACCGTAGAAACAGTGTAGTTCCTAGTCATATTGATCAATTCATGGACGTTTCCGTTTTGCTGATTTCGTGTGGCCAGATAACATCTGTGCTGGAAAATTCATTCTGCAAGACTTGCATCCTTTAGCATACAATTAACTAGCTTACAAATGCCTTTCTTTACATGCATTGCAGGGTGTGCTCTGGATGTGTGTGTGTGTGTTTTCTTTTTTTTTTTTTTCTTTATTTTCCCAGCACTTTGTTACCATGAATGAATGGATGGAATGAACTTTATTAGTTTCCTGCGAGAAGCACACACAAACATGTTTAGGGCTCCCACACTGGGGCTGAAAGGCCTAGCATGACAGCCGCATCATGAGCTACAGCCTAGCCGATCATTAATGGGCTGCCCATCTTTGTTACCATGTAATGAGCAAATACCAACCAGAGCAATTTCCAAATCTGCTGTTAACAGTGTGTTTTAGTTGCACTAGGATTTGTGTTTCCAACTGTCTCATTGTTAAATTATATGACACCACAAAGGCACGCACAAGAAAAGGTTCTTAAAAACTAAACTATAGAAGAGTTATTTGTCTTGTATGTTGAAAGGACTCTGTAATGTTTTTCCATTGAATAGTTGAATGATCTCACTTTATTGCCTCATGAAGTGTTTCTGAAAAAAATTACCATATATATATATATATATATATATATATATATATATATATATATATATATATATATATATATATATATATATATATATATATATTTTTTTTTTTTTTTTTTTTGACGAGCATGCTGAAAGCTGCACAGAGGAGGATGAAAAGGGGGCAAGAAGCTATGTCAGCATGCATGATGACCTTGAGCATTTTTTTGTTAGTGTGTTCACGCATTTTTAACAACCACTATAATGTCTAGATGGTTTGTCATAAGCAGAAAGGTGATGGTCACTCATAAATTAAGTCACACTCTCCCAATGGGTTAGTGCAGTACCTTGCTGCCTGCGATATCTCATCAGCATCTAACCAGAGCCACTTCACCTGAGCTGGCGACCAATGTTGTGGGTGATAACTTCTGTAGTTCCATTGTTGGCAGTGTTAGCCACATAAAGTAGTGGCTCACAACAAATCTGGTATGTGGTTATGTGCCTGCCAAATGGAGGACCTTTCTTTTTCAATATCCTGAACGAGTCCATACATACATATTGGCGCTGCATCACAAGTCAGCCGACCCGCCATGGTAGCTTAGCAAATATGGTGTTGGCTTGCTAGGCTTGAGGTCGTGGTTCAATTCCTGGCCACAGTGGCCGCATTTGATGGGAGCTAAATGCAAAAAAAAAAAAAATAATAAATAAAATAACAATGTACTTAGGCATAGGTTCATGGTCAAGAACCTCAGGTGGCCAAAATTAATCCCTACTCCTCCACCATGGCGCGCCTCATGATCATATTGTGGTGTTGGCATGTAAAATCCCACAGATTTTTTAAACAGTTGCTTACCAATACTGATCACCTCATGTTGAAATATTCATAATGACCTTACACTGTTTTCTTTTTCTTCTTTGTTCAAATTGTACCTATTTTTGTATCTAAATAGGCATTGTGTTTCTCTGAGATAAGTGTTTGATGTTGTGACCTGATCTGATTTATGTGTTACTTCTTGTGTAACCCCACTCCTCGTTGTGTAATACCCCAACAAGGGCCCTTAAGGAAAGAATAAATGATGATGAATGATGATGAAAACTCCAGCAGTTATTATTACCAAGTCAACAGAGAGCAGATGTGGTGCTGTGTTCAGCTTATCGAATGCAGTAATTGAACAGCAATAATGCAGCACTGGTAGCTGGGCTATCACTGGTCAGCCAAATGTACTTGCAGCACATTACAAAGGCTGTTGCTTTTTCTGCATACTAGGTTGCATTGGCTTCCACCAATGTAGCTGGTAACACTCAGAAGTGGCACAAAAAGTGCTAAAAGCCACATTCCCCAAGTATAACATTTGCATTGCTGAGCACTGACTGATGCTAAGACGAGTCACTTGCTTCACTCTAGCCCTACTTTGGGCAGTTTAATGGAAATCAATTGAACGTCTGTCCTTTTGAAAGTATTGTTATTGTATGCAGAGCCATAGAAAGGCATTCTGAGTGTCCCATAGTTATATAAACCCAAATCTGTCTTTTGTTTTTGTTTTTCAGCCATAGGACAGCGGGAAAAATACTTCTAGTTAATGCACTACTAATTCAATAAGTTCACTGGGAAAAAAGATCTGTATGTTTGACAGGAATCTTCACAACCATGTTTTGTGGAAAAAATGGGCGCCACTCTGTCACAAGATAAACATTTGCTCATTGAAACATTAAGGGCATTTGTTTCTTAACAGTCGATGCTGTTTGAATAAAATGCTGCTAAGTACCAGATGCGTGTGTACATGTGCAGGAACATGCAGCCATTGTGGTTATATATCCAGCCAGGAGTGCTGTAAAGCATGCATGTTGCTTGAAGGACTCAACAAGGGTGTGCCCAGGTGAGTCTCTGATGACATTTACCTGCATGGCTTCCCAGCAGTCGGGACAGGATGTCAGGTATACAAGCTGAATTTGGGCAAATAAAGAAATAATTGGCCTGCCTTCAAAAGAAGACGCCGTGTGTGTGCTCCAAGTTCACCATATTATGCAAAACGAGAAGGCTAGATTTGCAATGGCTAGTGACATGGACTTTTTTCCAGGGCTCATCCAAAAGGTGGCCTACAGTGTGAAGAGTTTTATTCAACATAGCCATTATGTGGTTATAGGAGCTTGAACTGATTGGAATGTTTACCTCTTCAAATACATACACATGGCTCTTTCAGGGTCAGCCCATTAGGTTCAACTATTCATAAGTTTGAATGAGGAAAACCTAAACTTTTAAGTTTTTACTGTACTTTTACTGTCTGAAGTGGATTAGTTTTTCATACACTGAGGTGTGTTTTCATTCTAATAAATGCAAAAGTTCTTGTACCATATTTACATGGTTGTAGGTCAAACCATTTTTTTCAAATTTGGCGGTCCAGTGTTAGAGGGTCGACTTAGAACTGAAACTGAACTTTGTTCCGCTAGTAATGGCAAGATAAACAAGAAATCAGGGACACTACGCCGTGCTTACAACATTGCATCTACGTTTCCACAGTTACTGTAAAAGCATAGCGTATTAATTTACCGTATTGCATACATTTGACCACAATAAACGTGATGCCGACTTTGTAAGTTCGCATTCCCGATCTGTGCCGATTGGTCACCATACCTAGTGACAAACCTGCGACCATCGCATTCGGAATTGTACTGAACAACGTGATATCATCGTGGAATAGTCATGTTAGCACCGTGAACTGAACCAAGAAGTTCATTAAGACTTATTTTGTTTATTAGAAACCAACAAAGCCCCGCCACGGTGGTCTAGTGGTTATGGCACTCGGCTGCAGATCCGAAGGTCGCGGGATCGAATCCCGGCCGCGGCGGCTGCATTTCGATGGAGGCGAAATGTTGAGGCCCGTGTGCTGTGCGATGTCAGTGCACGTTAAAGAACCCCAGGTGGTCGAAATTTCCGGAGACCTCCACTATGGCGTCTCTCATAATCAGAGCTGGTTTTGGGACGTTAAACCCCACAAATCAAATCTAGAGACCAACAAAATGCCTTTTGAATGCAAGTAACGTACTCACGAATAAAAGAAAATCGTGAGCAAACACTTCTGTCAGCTACCATGTTGTTTGTTTTGGTATCCCGCAGTGCGGCAGTGGCCACTGCCGGTTGCTGTGATGGTCGTCATCTTGCAGCGAGTGTTCTCATTTGCGAATAAAGTTTCCTGCTCAGCCCACAGCGCATGGTTATTCCGCACACCTATGCAAAAGCTTCCTTTTTTTAACATTTACTGCATACACCACGAGCGCACGGCCCTTGTAAGAGCATCGATCATTGATGGAAAAGCCACCATATAGAGGTGTTGGTATTTGACTGAACAGCTTCTTTTTGCGATAGGATATTTTAGGTGGCTGCGTCTCCATGTGTTCTGTCACTTACATTGTGCTGAATCGTCACACCTGTTATGAGTGCCCAGGACCTGAACAACTCGCAGCACTTGTTCACAGCAGCGTTCAAACAGGCTGCTGTCCTGCATACCGACAAAACTAACAACTGCGCAGCAGGACGTGAGTTTGGAGTGACTGAATGTGTGGTGTGGCAACGGCGACTTCAGCGCGAGGAAAATATCTCATGCGACTCTAAGTGCCACGGTTTTCATGGGCCAAAGACTAGACGCTTTCCGGAGCTAGAGACGAAGCTTGCGGCAAATGTCACTGATCTGTGCAATCGATCGCTGTTGGTAACATGCAAAAATGATCGCACAACAAGCCCGTGGCTACGCTTCTGAAGCAGGGGTACCAAGGGCTCAGTTTAAAGCTAGCAGTGCTTCTGCAGCTAAATTTATTAATAGGGCTGGCTTCTCTCTACGTTGGCGCACCAGGATATGCCAGAAGTTGTCGGCCACATATGAGGAGAAGATCATTGCCTTCCATAGGCACTTCCTGAAGCTCTGTGACATCCAACAGTATTTGCTTGGCCAGGTCAGCCATGCCGACCAAACTCCCATATACTTTGACATGACCGGCAATACGACAGTGACCGTGAAGGGTGCACGCAGTGTGAATCTACTCACAACGGGCAATGAAAAGCTGCATTTTACTGTGATGTTGTCATGCTTGGCAGATGACGCCAAGCTACGCCCGTACATAGCGTTCAAAAGGAAGATGATGCCTAGAGAGGTGCTTCGTAAGGACGTTGTCGTACTGGCGAATGCAAAGGGCTTTATGACAGATGATATGGTGGTGGAATGGTACCATCTGGTATGGTTCCTGAGGCTGGGGGCATCCCTCAAGAAAGACATCCCCAACCTGCTAGTGTTAGACTCATTCTTAGGCCACCTCACCGCCAAGGCGAAAGCAGTGCTTCAAAAGGAGCGCAATGACATGATCATAATCCCTTGTGGCTTGATGGGGCAGTTTCAGCCTCTCGACGTTAGGGTCAATAAGCCTTTTAAGGACCTCCTGCGCCATGATTATGAGTGGATATCAATGGAAAACCGTGAACTTACCACATGCAGGCGTGTGAGAAGGGCCTCGCTGGCTACTGTGTGCAGGTGGGTCCTCTCTGCATGGGCAGCTGTACCATACAATATCGTGGCGCGGTCATTCATGAAGTGTGGACTGACACTTGATCATGACATGCTGTGGAACTGCAGCAGCTATGACGGCAGCAGCACCAGCAAGGATGACCCCAGTGACGATGAGTAGATTTCAGCAACCACGTGAATAAATTTCCCTTATGTGAAATGTGCTCTCATTTTTTTTTTTTTGGGAAGGGGGGGATGGGGTCAACCTACATTCAAGACGACCTACAATCATGTAAATATGGAAATATGGTACTTGCCGTTTCACAGAGTAAGCACTTCATTTCATACCTTGCATATTTTAGCTACAAAGATTGCTTCCATGCTAAACTTTCCTTGAGTAGCAAGAGGCTTTGATCAATGCCCACATCCTGCTTAGTCATGTAGGTTGCATGCATGTTCAGCCTGGAGATCACAGCTCACAGTTTCTGTAGCATTTTGTGCAGGTGTATAGCTCTGCTCATGGTTGTTTTGTTGAAGTGAAGGCAGTGCTGATGTGATTATCAGTGAAAGTACAAAAGCGCCAGCTGTTGTCCTTCTTCCTAACAGGTATGACAGGAGAAGCCACGGGCTCAAGGAAGGTTCAATAATGTCACAAGCAAGCATTTTATCAACTTCCTTCTGTGTCACTTGGCGTTCATTAACGGAGACATGATAGGGACATCTATGTATGGGTTTGGCATCTCTAGTGTGAATCCAATGCTTCATGACTATTATTTGACCCAGTAGTCGGTCATTCAGATAAAAAATGTCCTGGTACGACAAGAGCAGGCGACGCAGGGCGTCGACGTGATCGGGCGGCAGGTCAGTGGCGATCATCTTCGTTATGTTGTCGGAAGTCGCAGAGTCGGAATCAATACCGGAAGGAGATGACGAAGGATCACCTAAGGCGGAAACATGACAGTCGCGGGCTGGGGCTAGGGTCACAAGAGAGATACCCTGGGGTAGCACTTGAGGATATAGTCCGAAGTTCACAATAGGCAGGCATGCGGCATTGTCGTTGATACTGATGACCGAGTACAGGAACATGACATTTTGGGAACATAAGACGGTAGCGTTAGGCGACACGATGTAATCCCGTTCTCCATGGGCGGGTCTGAGGAGATGTCAATATAGGTAAGTCACAGCTAGACGTGGTAAGCAAACGTAATCGGCGGAACACAGCCGACTCGGCGTAGGATCTGGAGGTTCAACGGCATGAGGTAAAGTGAGCTGAACAACACCCACAGAGCAATCGATAACAGCCGAGTGTGCCGATAAGAAATCTAGTCCTAAGACGACCTCATGGGAGCAGTGATTCAAAGCATAAAACAAAACAGAAGTACGGTGTCCAGCAACAGTGACACGGGTGGTACATAACCCAGAAACAGCCGGTGTCCAGGGTCCCTTTAATGACTGCGAGCATAACGGAATCTTGGAGGAGTGTGAACATCATCCTAATTCATAAGACAGGCGACACAAAGGACTTGAAAAATTACAGGCTGATTAGCTTACTGTCAGTCTACAAGGTATTTACCAAGGTAATCGCTAACAGAAGTCGTGCCGCCTTAGATTTCAGTCAACCTAATAAACAAGTAGGGTTTCTTAAAGGGTACGCAACAGTAGACAATATTCACACTATCAATCAGGTGATAAAGAAATGCGCGGAGTATAACCAACCCCTATATATAGCCTTCATAGATTACGAGAAAACATTTGACTCAGTCGATACCTCAGCAGTCATGCAGACATTGCGGAATCGGGGTGTAGTTGAGCACTATGTAAGACTACTGGAAGGCATCTACAGCGGCTCCACAGCCACCATAGTACCCACAAGGAGAGCAGCAAAATGTCTATAAGGAAGGGCATAAGACAAGGAGACACAATCTATCCAATGTTATTCACAGCAGGTTTGCAAGAAGTAATTAGAACACTGGATTGGGAACAGGTTGGTGTAAGGGTTAATGGGGAATACCTCAGTAACCTCAGATTTGCTGATGGCATTGCCTTGCTAAGTAACCCTGGAATTGCAAAGCATGATTACTGACCTCAACAGGCAAAATAGAACAGGGGGCCTTAAAATTAATATGCAGAAAACTAAAGTAATGTTCGATAGCCTTGGGTGAGCACAGCGGTTTGAGATAGCTAGCGAGGCATTGGAAGTGGTAAGTGAATATGTCTACTTAGGCCAGTTAGTGACCCCTGATCCGAATCATGAGGCTGAGGTAATTAGGAGGATTAGAATGGGGTAGAGTGCATTCTGCAAGCATTGTCACATAATGAATGGTAACTTACCATTGTCTTTCAAAAGGAAAGTGTATAACAGCTGCATCTTACTGGTACTCACTTACGGGGCAGAAACTTGGAGGCTAACTAAGATGGTGCAGCTTAAATTGAGGACAACACAGCGAGCTATGGAACGGAAAATGGTAGGTGTAACCTTAAGGGACAAGAAGAGAGCGGAGTGGGTTAGGGACATATTAATAGAAACTAAGAAGAAGAAATGGGCGTGGGCGGTCTATGTAATGCGAAGGCAAGACAACCGTTGGTCATTAAGGGTAACAGAGTGGATTCCTAGAGAAGGCAAGCGTGTCAGGGGGCGGCAGAAAGTTAGGTGTGCAGATGAGATCAGGAAGTTTGCGGGGATAAATTGGGCCCTGTTAGCACAGGACAGGGAAAATTATTGGTCTATGCGAGGGGCCTTTGCCCTGCAGGGGGCATAGACAGGCTGATGATGAGGATGATGAGTGTATTCCCACAGTGTCATTCCAAAGTCGTGAAGAAGTCCAACAGTGAAATGTGCAAAAGAAAGCTAAGGCAACTTTGCCGCGACACACGAGTGTTAGCTTCGCCGCAATACGCGAGTGTTAACTACACCGCAGTACATGTATGTTATGCGGCTAAGCACACTATGTGCAGGAATGGGCCACTTCTAATGAGACACAGCATGTTCTTTTCTCCTTAATTACCAACTTCTTTACCAACTTACCTTTAGTACTGTTTGTTTGAATAGTAAAAGTTAAGTGCAAATCAAATCGAATAGCAGATGCTATTCAAAAATTATTTGAAATTTTGAATATTCGCACATCCCTACCAGAAAGTAACGCAATCGTTTACTGAGCAACACAGAGGTAGAACACAGGAAGATGGCAGCTTGCTGTGATCCTCCTTGACTCGACTCCTGAGACATTCCTTGTTGACCACTGTTGATAGCTTGTGACTGCTCGTTTACAAGCAGCCCAAGAGTGCAGCTCAGCTTGATTGGCATTAAACGCTTATAAATCCCTCAATTCATATCTGACTATAGCATGATTACATAACTCAGTTGCATTCTTCCTTATCGTAATAATGTTATATTTACGTACACTTCGTTAAATTTCTATGAGCGAGGCAGGGAGCTCACCAGATTCGGCCACGGCCATTGCGATGGAGGTAAAATGTTAAGGCCATGTACTGTGCGATATCAGTGCACATTAAAGAACCCCAGGTGGTCAAAGTTTACAGAGCCCTCAACTACAGTGTCTCTCGTAATCATAGCTGGTTTTGGGATGCAAAACCCCAGAAATCAATCATCAGAGCTCACCAGATGATGGAGGCTTGAATTTGTAAACAGGAGACAAACAACGAAAGTGTCAGCCTAGAGCTAGCAGGAAGGCTTGTCTTCATAAAGGCAGAGCTTTTCATGATGCACTGACTGTTGTTGCTCCTTGTTTGTCCATTGTTGATGTGTCTACATATGTGATCATTAATTCTCAACTAATCTCTTTTAGGTTGGGTGTTGGCAAAAGCTCTAAAGACAAGGCAAAGGTAAGCTGCACTTAAAAGTCCAAATTATTGGTCTTGGGAAAAGGTACGTTTATGAGAGAAAAGGTACAGAAGCAGTCCCTCCCCCTCCCTCCCTGGGACTAAGGTTAGAATGGAGGAATGGTTTTAAAGAAGAATGGTACTGAGAAAGGCACTTCTGTAGATATTGTTTTTGCAAAGGGCATATGCACTGCATTGTTATTTTTTTTATGACACTTATCTTACGTGAGCACCTATGAACATAAATGAGGAATGTGTCCTTTCCTGACTTTTGTATTGAACATGGCACCTGCCCGACTCCTCAGCAGTCACCTGTCATGTTGATGGCAATGCATCCAGACTGAGTGAACTGAGACATTTGTTCTATGGTCGGGCAACAGAATTGGCTTGCATCAAGTGCTTTATTTAAAGGAGTACTGCCACCAATTTTCGAAGCTGAGTTTACTCCACCATACAACTCTCCTATATGCATAGACAGCTCTGAGCAAATGTTAAAATGCTGATAAGATATTTTAATTTGACGTAAAAGTCAATTTTCACATGGCATGCCTACTGACATCGACACTAGTGTGACGTCAGGCTACAGTACAAATTTTGGTGGCTTCACGCAGCAGTATGGCAAGTTGTGATGACGTCAGGTACAAAAACATGCAAAATGGCCGCTCACGCGTCACTCTCGGTCGTCTCGTCTGCTCTCGCCATTCAGTCGCCGTGGTTGGGAGTGCCGGCAAAGCAAGCAAGAAAAGTCAAATTACTCTCTATCATCATGTGTGCCCGCGTATAGTCGGAAGGGAAGGTCACTATGGTGCCGGCATTTTGCCCCTGAAATGCCGCGGAGGTCTCCAAGGCCACCTTAGCTTATTGCAGGCTCCGGAGCCACACCGACACTCACTGGGCGTGCCGTATGTTGCATCTTGCACTGTGCCGAAGCATTTGCTGTCGTCGCGAAGTCTCTATACACAATTTTGTACACCGTAGATCCTACACTTGCTACAGGCGCTGTGCACGAGAGACCACTGAGCGAAAACGTCACGATTTCTTGCGGGAGCACGTCGCAAAGGGCTCATTACTATGCACATACTGTGTCGTGATGTCAGCCTACAGTAGGAAGCGAAACCAGCTTTTAAAGGCATGCTGCAAATAAATTTTCACGGCGCGCTCACACTTACCAGTACGTTTTCCGGGCTCTGGGGGGGCTTGGCCTTTCATTTCATGCAAAAAAACGCCACATGAAAATTTTTGTGGCAGTACTCTTTGAAAGCCACCAACAAAGGCAACAGTGACAGGAGAGGGTTCAGGAGTACTCCCAAAACACATCACTGTCCTGCCGGAGGTGCTCATGGGATAACAGCTAAAAAAAACACCTACAGAAGGAAATAAATTGACATGTTAACAGATGTGCCTCTAATATCAGACATACCACTCTTACTATGGACAAAAGATTCTTGAACTATGCATAAATGAAAGACTGGTAGTGATATTGCTTGGGATATTACGGCAGTTGATCAATGTCACGTTTACTCTGATGGTGTCTAATTGAGTCTAGTTCATGGTAATGTGTCTCTACTGTGGCATCTGCTTGATGTAACCTTACATAGTATGTTTTTTTTAGAAATGCAATACTGTGTAGAAGTGCCTCTGATTTGTGCACTTAAGGATTTTGCAAAACTGGGTGGCATGAATGACATATGCAGGACAAGTAAGGGAAGTCCAACTCTTTGAAATGTGTCGAGGATATTCTGCAGCTATTCACCTTTTCCCTAACCAAATGCATGCATCAGCACTGGCCTTCATTAATACTTTACAAACGCTGCCATTGTAAATAAAGATAAGTGAAAATTATTCATTTCAAGATAAAGTACACAGTTCGGTTTAGTATTACAAGTTGTGATACATGTACCTTGATTCTCAGAAGGGTATTTTAAATAAATTTTGGAAAAGTGTTGAGTGGAGACACATGAGCCGCATTTACTAACATTGATTGGTGCCTCATGCTCACCCGCACTCTCACTTGTTGTCACTGGGAACCTGCGGTAATCTTGCAGAGTTTTTCATAGAGTATTCATGCACAATGTGAAACAGCAAAAAGACAGGACGAACGTAAGTAAAAAGACAATAACACGAGTGTACATGTTACTGTCTTTTTACTCACGTTCATCCTGTCTTTTCACTGTTTCACAATATGCACCACTACCAACAACCCCGGTTCACAACGCACTTATTCATGCACCATAGCACAATGCACGATTGGTGCAAGTCATGTGGCACATAAGCACAGCAAGCGAGGACCATGAAACTGCACATGGTGGCTAGGGCTTGCTTCCCAATACTGGCAGATAAAGACAAAACTTTGAGGCACGGCACCAGGTGCACGGTGAGACACTCAAGGTGAGAGAGTGATGAGGGAGTGACTCTACCGCATGGAAAAATTTTTTTGGTTGTGATGAACATTACAAGATCGTTCCTTACATTGACAGATTGTTCCTTACATTGACAGGAATGACCATGCGGGAACGAGCATGCTTGTACCCCACTAAGAAGGAATAATATTTTTAACTTGGCCCTGAAAGTCGTGAAAAAGTGGTTGATCATGCCATCCTCGGTGAAGAGTGTCAACCTCCAAGTGTAATGAAAAACCGAGAAATACCCACGCAGGTTCAGTTATCCTGCTTAAAAACTAAAGTTTATTACTTACAATTGTATTTGACACACATCTGGTAGCACCCTTTCATGACGGCGGGTAACTTTCATTTTTAAATTAATATTTCAAAATCTTAGTACCCAGCATGGTCAGCACCTCTACAGATAAGAAAGGGGTGAGCATGGAGGCAGAAAAATTTAGTATTAAAAATTTTTGCTGACTTCTCTGCAAAACCACTGCAAGCTTGTACACTTTGAATGGCGTGCTTTCTGTTGCGATAAGAAACAGGGAATCAAAGAAGGATGGTAAACAGTCCCTTTAAAGGGAGAGCATGGGGGCTGGAGTTTTGAGCAGCATGAGATTAATGGATTTGCTTTCCCGTAGAGTTAACATACTAACTCTAAAGACAAAGTTGGGCCATGAAGGAGGGGGGGGGGTCCTACCCACGCGCCACCTTGTTGCAATGTGTCACTGTGGCCAACACAAGTATCATTGAAAGAGCTAAAAGCAAGTGTAGGTCGTCTTATGCCGATTCCTTAAACAACGGATAATCTTGTAAAAATTAAGTGTGAATATTAAGCTTACTAAAAGCGCTTCTTAAGAATGTAGTTAATATATTTCATGATGTACACATCCTGTCAATAAAGCATGGTTTTGGATCACTTTATTTCTGTTTTCGGATACCATTACTCAGTTCCTTCAGTTCGGGTGTTGGATATGACATATTTGATCGCACGGTGACATTGGCTAACGCGATGGCGCATTCCTGCTGTTACAGTATTACTGTAACAACCTTCCTTTCTCTTTGTGACCATAGTGTGACCATAGTGGCGCAACGGACAAGTTGTTGCAGTATTGACGGAGGCACCGGCTTGGTAGCCAAGCTGTTCGATCGTGCCTCAGCCAGTCTCAGCCGCAATGTACAGGCAAAAGATCTCAGACTCAGACTAGTAGGTTGTGTGTTGAATGAACTACCTGCGCCCAAAAGAACGAATCATGCTTAACATGTACGTACATTGAGTATCGCACACGGACCGCTTGGGCACAGCAGTAATCGCCAAGGCTGCACTGACAATGCCGGGTGCACTGGTTTTCGTGGTTAGGCATGTAGTCTCTTGGTTTCTTGCTAATACTGAGTCAACTGAGCTTCCGAGCTCAACGGACGGCCACCATTTGACTTTGTAACGTTCTTTCGACGGGGACAATGAAATGTTTCCTTTAAAAATGTTGGTGTCCTTTGAAGGCCATAATCCACAAACTCTGATTGTAGACAGGAAAGCTGCTGCCATCTATTGGCGCTGATTTCCTCCTCATAGTCTTCGAGAATGGCATGCCTCTGCACCATTTCACAGGCTGTGTGTTTGCATATTTTGTTGCCAGATGAATATTAGTTATACTGTCGCCAAGGGTAGCTAGTGACTCACTAGCTGGCAACATGAGCATTGCAAGATGGTGTCGATTGTGAGGGACCCCCCCCTTTCCAATGCATGGGCCCTATGAGGAGATTGTTTACTAGAGTCAGTATATTAACTCTATGTGCTTCCCATCCACTTGTGTCAGGTACCCTATTTACATGATTGCAAGTTGACTCGATTGTAGATCGACCCTCCCTAAAAATAATCGCAAATCAAAAGAAAAAAGAAACCCACTGGTGGTACACTTTTGGTTGTGATTGTAAGATGACTTCCCATCTTTGGATTTCAAATTTCAACAAAATGTGTGTACCTACAATTGTGTAAGTATGGTACCCCTGCTACTGAAATTTGCATACAAGCATAAATCTGTTCAGTGGTACAACAGGCCCTTATGAAAAATGTGAACCTAGCTTTGCTGCCATGTAGTTTACCCAACTAATAGGGTCATAGTTAGCTCTGCAAACAGCGTGTACAAGCGTAGATTGCATGCACTTTAGCATGAAAAAAAGCATACTCTGCTGGCGTGATATAGACCTGTTCAAGATACAAGCCCTAGCAGTTGCAGCAACAGCACTGCGTACATTTCAACAGGACAGGCATCACCATTACTTGGGCAGAGGCACAGTCTAGGGAAGCATACTTGAGAATGTTCAAAAGGGTCTATTGACATTGTGAAAAGTAAACCTTCTTTTTTTTTATGTATGCCCCTTCGTTTGCACAAAGATACTCTTTTGTGGCCTGCAGAGCCTGAAACAGCAACCGTACAGTAGCCATGCTCTGCAGTTTAACACAAAAAACAACAAAAAGCAATGCCTATATCATCATCAGCAGCAGCAGCAGCAGCAGCAGCAGCAGCAGCAGCAGCAGCAGCAGCAGCAGCCCATTTAGGTCCACTGCAGGACGAAGGCCTCTCCCAATGATTTCCACTTTGCCTTGTCCTGAGTGAGTTGGTTCCACTATACACCTGCGAACTTCTTAATTTCATTGCTCCATCTAACCTTTTTCCTGCCTCTCTTGCGTTTTTCTTCTCTTGGTATCCATTCCATCACTCTTAGTGTCCATCTGTTATCTGTCCTCCGCATGGTATGCCCTTCCCAGGTCCACTTTTTTCTTTTAATTGGTATAAGATCAGCTACTCCTGTCTGCTCTCTGATCCACTCCACTCGTTTCTTATGTCTTAGCGTTACACCTGTCATTTTTCTTTCCATTGCACGCTGCATGCTCCTTAATTTCATCTCTAAATTTTTAGTAAACCTCCAATATCTGGGCCATATGTTAGTACCAGGAGAATGCAGTGATTAAATACTTTTCGCTTTAGTGACAGTGGGAAGTTTGCAGTCATCATTTGGGAATGTCTCCCAAATGCACTCCATCCCATTCTTATTCTACGGAGGATTTCCTTTTGATGGGTGGGCGTCCTTTAACTGCCCTAGATATACTGCCTCTGCAATCGCTGGACGTCTGGTTGGCTTGCAATTGTGGCTAACTTAGTCTGATTTTATGACAGCAGAGCGTTGGTCACTGCACGCAACCCTACATCTTGGCCATAGTGAAAAGAACAGGCGTGCAAAATACGGACACAGGGGGAAGTAGTGGACAGCACGAAGGTTAGATGGAGTGATGAAATTAAGTTCGCAGGCATAAAGTGGAACCAACTCACTCAGGACAGGGCAAAGTGGAAACGTTCGGGAGAGGCCTTTGTCCTGCAGTGTCATGTTGTCCACTTCTTACCCTTGTGTCCGTGTTCTGCACGCCTGTTCTTTTCACTATGGACCCCTACCAACTCGCTCAACTTTCTGTCCTTTTGAGCTACATCTTGGCCACTTGTTCTACCTCAAGGTACCATTGGGACCTGCTTTGCTGACACTGAACCTCTTTTCCTGATGCTGCTTCACCCTGATCAACCACTGCCGCCTACTCCTACTGACAACCGTGCAACAACCTCAGCTTTAACATCATGAATCTTGATCTCACTGCGGAGCAAAAAGATCTATTAGCCCTACTTCAAAAACCCAGTGCTTCTTTTGACATCCACTCGAAGCTTCTCGGGCACACTTGTTTCACAGTGCATCGCATCGAAACCGATGGCAGTTCGATTGTATGCCAGCGCCCATACCGTGTGTCTTCTGCAGAGCACAAAATCATCAAGGACAATGTCAATGACATGCTCAAACGCGACATCATTCGTCCATCGTCCAGTTCATGGTCGTTGCCTGTTGTCCTGGTTCAGAAGAAGGAGGGCTCGGTACAATTTTGCGTTGATTATCGTGCACTTAATAAGGTCACACGCAAAGACATCTAATGCTGTGAATTGACGACACCCTTGACTCGCTCCAGGGCACCGAATATTTCTCCAGTCTCGATCTTTGATCAGGGTGTTGGCAAATACCTGTGCATGAAGCAGACAAGGACAAGACAGCCTTTGCAACACCCGATGGCCTCTGTGAGTTTAATGTAAGGCCATTTGGTTTATGTAACACTCCTGCCATGTTTGAGCATGTGATAGACACAGTTCTGCGTGGCCTAAAGTGGAAAACCTGCCTGTGTTATCTAGATGACATCGTTATATATTTTCTTCCACTTCTCGTCAGCATCTTGAGTGGTTGGACGAAGTTCTGACGAGCATTTCCAACTCTGGACTTCAACTAAACATGAAAAAATGCCACTTCGCAAAAAAGAACATCATAGTGCTTGCCCATCTTGTTAGTAAAGATGGTGTTTGACCAGATCCTGACAAGGTGGCTGCTGTGACATGCTTCCCTCGTCCCAAAAATCAAAAGCAACTATGAAGTTTTCTGGGCCTCGTGTCTTATTTTCGCCGCTTCATCCACAATTTCGCCTTCATCGCGTTGCCGCTGCACAAGCTGCTGACCTTGGATGCCGCATCCACTTGGACCAACAATTGCAAAAACACTTTTGAAGCACTCAAGAAGCCCCTCACATCCGACCCTGTCCTGTGTCACTTCAACGAGAATGCACCTACTAGTCTGCACACCGACGCTAGCGGCCACGGCATCGGTGCCGCCCTCCTACAGCATGATCACACTGGTGGGGAAAGAGTCGTTGCTTATGCAAGCCGCGCACTCACGAACACTGAACAGAACTATTCGATAATAGAACAGCAATGCCTGGCTGTCATTCAGGTCGTACAGAAATTCCGCCCATAGCTTTATGGACGCTGTTTTACCGTAATTACAGACCACCATGCATTATGCTGGCTGTCATCACTAAAGAATTTGTCCGGACGCCTCGGTCGCTGGGTGCTCCGGCTGCAGGAATACACTTTCGACGTTGTTTGCAAATCTGGGAAAAAAACATCAAGATGCGGATGCTCTCTCCCGTTGCCCCCTGCCACTACCTACTATACCGAACACGCCTTTTCATCACACCTCTCGTGATGTTGGGGATACGCCTCCACTAACACTGTCAGACGTGGTGGTTATTGGTATGGTGTCCTCCAATCGATACTCCCAGCTGGCCTCCTGTCAACGGGCTGATCCGTACTGCGATCGCATTATTTAACGCCTATGCGGAACGTCTCCACCACCTAATGCCCAGCTACGCCGACAGCTCAGGCAATTCAAGCTCGAAAACGACGTGCTGCATTGATATGTTTACAATAATAATGAAGGACACTGGTGGGTTTCCGTTCTCTCACGTACGCGAGTCCTCGAGGCCTTTCATGACGACCCATCATTTGGGATTCCACAAAACATACCACCCCATTAGGAGCCATTCTTTCTAGCCTGGCCTCTCCACTTTTGTTGCCAAGTACATCTCTTTTTGCGCACTATGTCAACGGCACAAGCGGCCAACTTCACCTCCTGCTGGTCTGTTACAAACCATCCCATGTCTCGTGGCACCTTTTGCCATTGTTGGGATAGACCTGGTCGGACTTCTTCCCGTAACACCCACAGGATATCGATGGGCCGTCACAGCGATTGATCACTTGATGAGGTACGCAGAGACCGCCCCTCTATGCTCTAGCTTTTCCTCTGATGTGGCCACATTCTTTCTCGAAGCCATTGTCTTGCGTCATGGGGCGCCAAGCATCCTGTTAAGCGATCGTGGCAAAACCTTTCTGTCCGCAGTTGTCGAAGAAGTGCTTAAAGGGACCCTGAAACGGTTTTGGTGATTTCGTACAAATGGCATTGCACCGATAGCCGGAGTCCTTCTGATCATTAGCGTAACAATATGAGCACTCTGCGTTGAGTGTGTAATTTACTACAAAGTTTTAAATATGCACATCGTGAGAGATCGAAGCAACTCGAAGCATTTTCCACCACCCCTTCCCGCGAAGCGGAATCCACGTGACGTCATGAGCACTGAAGGGCAGCCAATGGTATCGTTGTGGTGGCGCCGCACACACGAGTCACCGGCGCACTATTCAGAGGCTAGCACTGCCAAGGCTGGCAACCTCAGTAAAGACATCGCGGCGCTATGTCACTACGGAGGGCTCTGCACACCGGCTGACGTGGAAGGTGCAGTCATCGCTAGCGCGCACTCTGCAGCTGTTCTAGTAAGGCGACAGAAATAAGCCCGTAGCTACCTTAGCGTAGGCTTCTTTGCTTTATTTATGGTGTGAATGATTTCACAATTATGCTGACTAATCAATGACACAATGTCAAAACTTTTCAGGGACCCTTTAAAACTTGCGGCACAGTTCACAAGACAACGTTTGCATACCACCTTCAAACAAATGGCATAACAGAGATTCCATCGCACACTAACTGATGATATCAATGTATATTGGACGAAATCACGACAATTGGGACATGATCTTGCCATTTGTGACGCTTGCTCATAATACCGCTTTTCATGCACTACCGGGTACTCACCTTTCTATCTCGTTTACAGGTGTTCACTGACGTTCACGATCGACGCTTCCTTCTTCAACACTACAAGTGACAATTACACCGCTATACCCGAGCTGTTTGTCTCCCACCTTGAAAAATGTCGGCATCTTGCTCGCCTCAGAACTGAAGCCAGTCAACACGATCGCAAGGAGCGGTATGACAGCTCTCATCGTGATGTCTCCGTCCGTCCTGGCGACTAAGTGCCCCTTTGGGCGTCTACTCGTGTCCCCAGGTTGTGTGAAAAATTCCAGTCGCGATTCCTTGGACCCTCTGTAATTAATGAGCAAACATCCTCTGTGGAAAGCTTCTGGACTCGGACAGGAAACCACTGGAAACTAAACGTAGCGACTCTTAACGCGCGAACTCCTTCAAGTGAAGCCAGACTAGCTGAACTACTAGAAGAATTAAGGGGTATTAACTGGGATATCATCGGACTTAGCGAGGTTAGGAAACCAGGCGAAGGATACCGTATTTACGCGAATCTAGGCCGCCCTCGATTGCAGGCCGACCCCCCAAATTCGCAAGGCCAGAAAAAAAAAGAACTTACCTCGAATGCAGGCCGAATAAAAGGACCGCCGTTTCATCGGCACAAAACCTAGCATTTTTATTGCATAAGCGCACACTCCATAGACACGCACGTTTATTCGACGTCTTCGTCATCGTCGTCATCTGCAGCATCGTCGTCATCTGCAGCATCGCTGTCCTCTTTTCGCTGAGTTCATCCCAGAGGGCATCGTCCCAGAGGGCATCGTCCTTTCCGACCGTTGACCTCGCTCCCGCCTGTTACGCCTGCACGCACGCGTGAGGAAAGGAGGAGGGGTGTCAAAGTGCATGGTTGGCATGGTGATCGCCGGCGCCGTAATCACGTGACACGCTCCACCCTTGCCGGCGCGAAACCGTGAAACCTCGCCCGCCTCGCCGGCGTCGCCGGCTCGACGATCCTGGCTGCATGAACGTGGGAGTGCGAGGTTGGCCTGTGTAGCCGTGGGGACCACTACTCCGCCGCTGAGCCTGAGCGACCACATCATCGTGCAGCGCGCTACCGTAGGATGTCGCGAAAATGAGCCTCGGACGCGCATGCAGAACCGCCTGCACACGGCAGCCTGAGATCGGCGCATGGCGAGCCGTCATGCCGCTAGCGCTGCCGGGCCTTTACGTATGCGGCGGCTGTGGTCAAACCATGGTACTTGAATCTAAGCCGACCCCCCCACTTCGCACATCGTTTTTTCAAAAAGAACATCGGCCTAGATTCGAGTAAATATGGTACTTATCGCTTAATGGAAGGGCATGTTCTCTGCTACAGAGGACTGCCAGAGAAGTGCGAATACGGGGTGGGATTCCTTATACACAAAGACCTAGCAGGCAACATTGAAGAATTCTATAGCGTCAATGAAAGGGTAGCAGGTACCGTGTTGAAATTAAATAAGCGGTACAAACTAAAGCTAATACAATGACAAGCCACAATGACGAGGCTGTAGAACAGTTCTATGAGGATGTAGAAACGGCACTGAGCAAGGTACACACCCAATATACAACTGTCATGGGGCACTTCAACGTGAAAATAGGAAAGAAACTACGAGGAGAACAGGCGGTCGGGAACTATGGCGAAGGTGATAGAAACAGCAGAGGAGAGATGCTAGTGGAATTCGCAGAACGAAACCACCTCCGTGTTATGAGCACTTTCTTTAAAAAACATAGGAACAGAAAGTGGACATAGAAAAGCCTCAACGGAGAAACGAAAAACGAAATAGATTTCATAATGTGCAGTGATCCAAGTATAGTACAAGACACGGAAGTGGTTAATACGGTCAGAATTAGTGACCACAGAGTAGTAAGGGCGAAGATAACCCTCAATCTAAAGCGCACAAGGACAAAGTTAATCACGCGGAAACAGGCCAACCCCGATAGCGTCAGGGCGAAAAGAGAAGAATTTAGAATTGTACTTAAGAACAAGTATGAGGCTCTAGGACAGGAAGATAATGAGGATATAGAGAAGATGAACGAAGACATTACTAATCTGATCACCGAAACAGCAATCGAAGTAGGGGGCAAAGCACTCAGACAAGATGTAAATAAGCTCTCTGAATCTACTAAAAATTTGATCAAACAACGCCAACAGATGAGAATAACTGAAGAGACAGGATAGAATTTGCCGAGCTGTCTAAGCTCATCAGTAAAAGTAGAGTCAGGGACATACGTAACCATAACGTGAAAGAAATAGAAGCAGCCGTGAAAAAAGCTAGTCAGCATCAAAACAACTAAAAGGAGGCTTTGCACGGGAAAGAACATAATGCATGCCGTGAAAGATAAGCAGGGCAACACCGTTACTAACTTCAGGGATATAACCAAAGTGGCCGAGGACTTCTATTCTGAATTATACAGCTCAAATACGAGTCCCCCCACCATGAGGGTAATAAATGTCGATCAAGACACCGAAATTCCATGCGTTACTACGGACGAGGTTAGAAAAGCAATTCAGGGCTTGTCCCGCGGAAAAGCGGCTGGAGAAGACGGCATAACAGCCGACTTGATCAAAGACGGAGGAGACTTCCTAACTAGAAAGCTCGCGACACTATACACACAATGCCTCAAAACTTCAAATGTACCACTCAGCTGGAAAAACGCAAATATTCTACTATTACTTAAGAAGGGAGATGTTAAAGACTTGAGGAACTACAGGCCGATCAGTCTACTCTCAACACTTTACAAAATTTTCACGGAGGTTATCTCCAACAGAATAAGGGCCACACTTGAATTCAATCAACCAAGAGAACAAGCAGGGTTCAGGAAAGGATACTCCACCATAGACCACCTTCACGTGATAAATCAAGTAATTGAGAAGTCCGCGGAATACAATAAACCCCTCTATATGGCTTTCATAGACTACGAAAAGGCTTTCGACTCGGTAGAGATACCAGCAGTTCTAGAGGCATTACGACGACAAGGAATATGCGATAGATACATAAACATAATAGCCAATACAGCCACCCTGCTCCTCCATAAGAAAAGCATGAAAAATCCCAATACAGAAAGGTGTCGGACAAGGAGATACAATTTCTCCAATGCTGTTTACTGCATGTTTGGAAGAAATCTTCAAAAGACTAGACTGGGATGAGACAGGGCTAAGGATTAACGTCGAATATCTAAGTAACTTACGATTTGCAGATGACATAGTACTCTTTAGCAATGATGGCAACGAACTGCAAAAGATGATTGAAGACTTAAGCCGAGAAAGCTCTAAAGTAGGATTAAGGATGAACATGCAGAAAAACAAAGATAATGCTAAGTGGCACGGCGAAGAAACATGGCTTCACGATCGGAAACCAGACATTAGAGGTCGTAGAGGAATACCTATATCTAGGACAGCTACTTACTGGAGAACCCACCCATATAAAAGAAATCCACCGTAGAATAAACATGGGATGGCGCGCATATGGGAGACATTCACAACTCATGAACGGAAACCTACCACTATCACTCAAGTGGAAACTATATAACTACTGCATCCTGCCAGTACTGACTTACGGATCAGAAACCTGGAGAATTACAAAGAAGCTAGAGAGGAAGTTAAGAACCGCGCAGCGGGCGATGGAACGAAAAATGATTGGCGTTACACTAAGGGATAGGAAGACAGCCGAGTGGGTCAGAGAACAAACGGGGGTCGCCGACATAGTGAACGATATTAAGAAGAAAAAATGGACATGGGCAGGCCAAGTGATGAGAAGGCTAGATAACAGATGGACAGTTAGAACGACGGAATGGATACCAAGAGAGGATAAGCGCAGCCGTGGGCGGCAGAGAGTAAGATGGGGGGACGAAATCAAGAAACTCGCAGGCGTCAAATGGAATCAGCTCGCGCAGGACAGGCAAGAATGGAGAGGATTGGGAGAGGCCTTCGTCCTGCAGTGGACATAAGATAGGCTGATGATGATGATGATCCTCTGTGAAATATCTTGTCACTCCCCTTGAGGTTTCTCCCGACCATCGCTGCCAAGGTTCAGAGATATTCCACGTTTCGTGTCTAAAGCCCTTCCTTTGGCACTAATTCACCACATGCTGAAGCAGCCAAGCTGGCTGCTTCGACACATGGTGAATTAGTGTGAGCATTATTCATATCCTTCATCTTCTCCCCTGTTAATACTCATCATCATCGCTTTGGGTGCTGGCTCGACACAATAAAGGAGGAAGAGTGTTGTGGCCTGAACACTGTCTCACTAGTGTTCACACATTCTATGAGTTCATTGTTAATTTTAAGTTCCTGTTCCTTAGCTGGACTGTTTATATGTCCTTCTCTATTTATGTATTACTGAGCTCCTTATTAAGATCACACATAACACTCGAAACCACAAATAACAAAGGGCACATGTAAACGTGGCTCCAGTGCTGCGTTCATTAAGGCAGAGTTGCTCTGTTCTTTTCCCCATTTGCTCAGTGGGGAAAGTAGAGGCACGTTAGGAATTTTGTTGGGGATCCCCAATGGCAAAGAAATTTGACAGAAATACCTGAAATATTCGAATTACATTTAGAAAATATGAAATTCAGTTCACACTGAAACATTAATTCAAATTCACTTTGCTTGCAGTATTTTGCTGTTCACACAACCCTAAAAGAAGCTTGCATTTGTGTTTATAGTTTCTATAGTTTTTGTGCTGTGTGGTAATGTTATAATGAAACATATTAATTGGAAGAATTATTGTTGGCACCATGCCATGGTGGTGCTGAGCAGGTCCGTCATAACACAAATGATGCCAGATTGCCTTACTTATGTGGCATTTGTTGAACCTGCACTCACTTGTTGGATGCATGAAAGCACAACTTGACAACTGAAAGGCCTATGTTTTCTTTCAGCTTTCACAATTACAGGCACTTGAGCTGAAAGACTCAGTTCCTGGAGCCAAGCCTTCAACACCTGGCTCATCACAGTGTGTCCTTAGAGTGGTGACCCTAAGCACAGTTGTTTAGAAACACGACTAGTTGGCAGTTCATGCTTCTGAACGCTTGTGAAACTATTCATGCTTGTGAAGCACTAAAAACCACCAAGACAAGCCAAAGAGTTCTATATGTATCTCTGTTTTGTCCCCATGTTTTTGTTTTTTTTTTTGCCCTTCACAATCAGAATTTCACCACACTGTGTGTAATATAATCCTGTATTGTTAGCCTTGCATCACATTTCTGTACCTGTATTTTCAAGCCTGCTTGAGCATTCTCTCCCATCTTATGAATAAAAAAGGTACCTGACACGACATTCCTGACTTTTCTTTTTCCTGCTTGCTTTACATCAAGTTCTTGAGCTTCGGTTCACTAATAAAAGTGAGACTATTGCCACTACTCCAAGCTTCCTACATAGCATACTCAGTTTGATTTCTTTGGATATGTATTCATTGTTTTAACATGACATACAATGGTCACTTGGGAGCAGAAGTTCATGCTTCAGCACTCCCTCTAGCTATGTAATTTTTTCCTCATTTATATGAGGCTATGCTATAAGAATCAGAATAAAAGATGACGAAGCAAACAGTGGTAAGCGCCAAAACATGACATGACCATCTTTCATATGATGGCATCAAAGCACAACCACCTCCTGAAAAGTTTAATGGAACAGATTGTAGAGAGGCTGATGTTATAATTAAATGATGAATGGTTGTTTGAAGAGAGGCGGTATATTTTTTCAATTTTGGAATGTGGTACAAAATGTTAGAAGTCATAAATGATGTCTCAGGGCTCCTTTGAAGCCTCTTCTGTAATGTTTCTCATAATGATGATGATCACCCATTTCCTGTGCATGTTTCATTCCTTGCAACACTGTTATGCATTATCATAAACTTGGTTTCCCCATGAATCTCCTTCCACAATTTTTTTTTCATCTATCAAATATAACTAAAGCTACAAAAAAACAAAAAAAAGAAAGAAACAGGGAAGCTGTTTTAGCTTGCCATAAAAAGTAGCTTCTCATACCAGCTACTTTTCTGATACCAGCCAGTTCCATAGCAGTGAAAGCTGTACAATGTGTGAAGCCGTGATTCGCCTGTGTTTCCCTTCATTTCATTTCATTTTTATTTTCTTAAACGCCCCTGAGAGGGCATCACATAAGGGGTAGGTTACTGTACAATCGAAAATGTTGTCACAATGATCAATGTGAAGTTACATTTGATATGCTATGCACGAAGCTTGTGTTTATGTAATGTTTATCATTGGCGTTTTAACAGCGAAGCTGTGCTAGCTTGCCGTAAAATGTAGCTGGTGTCAGAAACTGTCGTCATCATTAGTTCTGGTCCCCAAGAGCGGGCGTACACTTTTGTGCAGTGCCCAGTGTGCGTCGTTCACTCGCGCGCTTCTTCTTGTCTTGCTCCAATGCCCTCAGCCCACTACTACACTGGCAAAACTGTGGCTGGCAGGCGTGCCAGCTGGCGCTCATGCTTCTCTCTTCACCTCATGCCCCCAGCCCACTACTGCATAAAGGTGGATTCATTTCACAGCATATATCGAACCTCCTACCCTTGTATAGCACAAAGAGAGCTGCACATGCCGCGTGCTCCCGTGGCATAACTAGGTCAAGTTGGAGTCAAAACGTCATTGTGGACATGAAACGTTGACCGATGCTGGAGGCAGTGTGCCGTGTGAGGTGCAGGCGCCACTCGAAGTTGAGGGTGCAATCTCCTCAGCTAGCCGTGGCGTTTCATATAGCATAGCCTTGTATAGTATAGCAGGGGAATGGGAAAAGGAAAAGCAGGTGAGGAGGAGGGACAGAGTAAAGCATAGCATAGCATTGTACAATATATAGCAAGAGGTGCGAAATGAGGATGGAAGTGGTTGAAGCCTAGCGTGTGCACGTACATTATATTATACCAAAGGGTAGGAAAGGGAAGTGAAGGAAAGGAGCAGAGGAGAGGGTAAAGCTTGGCAAAGCCCTGTACGCTGTAAAATAGCAAGAGGTGAGAAAGGGAAGCTAGGGTGAGGAAAAGGAAAATGATGAAAGGAACACCACCACGTTCGCTGCTACCTCAATCTTCACACCACTAGTTTGGAGTGGCCCCAGTTTTTTCCTTTTATTACCACAAGCATGCTAAAAGCTTCAGAGGGGTCAATGGCAAGGGTTAGAGCATGGCCCCAGCTGTCGCGTTGTTGCATGCTATGGCTTTGAGCGTTCTCTCTTTTGTGTTTATTTAGCCTTATTGGCTGCTACTTTTGGCCCACATGTGCGCAGCACTGGTTAAGTGAAAGAAAAGCACCCATGGGCGACCATGGTACCCAGGCAGGATGGCACATGGCCTTTGAGATGATATGCTGGCACGCTGTTCATGGAAGTCAGCTGATACCCGTTATGCCTGCTTCCTCCCACCTGCCACATAGTTTGCTAATATCTAGCTGTCGTTGACAGGAAGTTGTAAGTTTCCTGCAGAATGCAGTGCTGTAGTATTAAGAGAAGCTATAATTACATATCAGTAGTGTTATGTGTCATTATATGAAAGGTGTTTAGGTGTGTCTCTTTAAGGTATGTGTGCCCTATATTTTCTCTTGGGAACACCATGTGCTCTGAACATCCCAATGTATGCCAGACAAGAAATCAGTGAACACAGAAAGTGAAATTAAATGCATGATAGAGGGTGATTTTTATTATGTGGTACAATTACACACTGAATGGTAGGAGTGCACTATGTTTTACACAAAGGGAAAGAGTGTAAGAGCATTCATGTACTGAATTTCATGTGCAGCTGTAAGGATATACTAGAATGCTGTACAGCCGGACTTGCTTTCTTTTTTTAACCTGGAACATATCAGCACAATGCTGAAGAAGCTCGTTCAATGAATACATCTAGGTGAGGTCAGAAACATGAATCGGCTCCCTGTAGAGTGCGATTACCTCTGCTCTCCGATCACTGTTTTGCGTTCACACGATGGAACATATCTTTTCCTACATATCTTCTGTGCAGCTGTGTGCATTTACATATCTAAAATATAAGCACCTTAGTTATACTACAGATAATCAGGATGAGAACGACAGTAGCAAAACATTGTGGTTTGTATTGAAAACGTTCATACTTTATTTCACTGGCCTAATGTGCACGAACATTTCATTGTTGCACTTTGTAAAGCTGCGATACATATGCCATGTGGTTTCGATCGTCTATCTTTTTTAGAAGTCTGCCGTTCTTTATTGCAGTATATCGCCTGAATTCTTGGAGACCTCTGTACAAGTGAGAGTCTGTGGACTTGATCCAGTTTCCACAGCAGAAATGGCGATGGTTGTAGAATTCAAGACACAAACCTACTCTGACTACAATGTACACATCACCTACAAAGATTTGACTGTTATGGGTCCTTTAAATGATGTGCACTGGTCTTGCGCCAAGCTGGCTTTATTTGAACGGCTTTGAACAGCAAGGCCCAACCTGTGAAGTTATCAGATGGATTAGGAGACAACTGTATTCAATAAAATCGTTTTAGTACTGGAATAGCCGCGTGCTTGCACGCCGTGTGCACCATAATGGCCGTAACAACCTTATGAAAATTCTGCACAGGTAATGCCTGGCAGACTCGAGCTTTAGGATCCGCTTTTTACGAGGAGCGACCCCTTCTGCCCTGTCAACTAGGGCTTTCTGTGATCGCTGATCGGACGCTCTGGGCACCTGTTCCCAGGTGTGTTGTGAGGAAGATGGCAGGAGCGACCTGGGAGGTGGCAAAGCCTCACACGCTTACACCACGAGAGAATATGAATTCGGGTGTGTACACCATTCTATTCTCTTCGTAAAGGAAAGCGACAGCACGAAGGCGGATCGAGAAACAAAAACCGAATCCGCAGAAACCGAAACTGAAAAAATAAAGCAATGGCCAGCGTTTTCAGGATATCGTTGTTAAAAGCCGTGTTATGTCAAGCGATTGTGAAAGCACCGGTATCTATTTAGTGGGTGGGCACTAGTGCGCCTCGTCAAATCACGTATCCCTCTGGGCGGTGATAAAATACATTTGCCTCTGTTCGTTGCAAGGTGGCGTCGTCGTGCCGCTCTGAACTTCCGCTTGCGTCTGCCCGCTGTACACGTTGGAACCTGAAAAATCGGACTTACTGCGGTGCCAGAGTGCCCATTATTTATTTAATGCGTGTTCTTCCACGTCAGAACCTCCCACCATGTGCTCCATGCGAATGCTTATAGCTTTTGTGGCCATCGTGCAGACTGCGTGTGGTGTAGAGCTGACTTTCGAACTGCCGGACAACGCCAAACAGTGCTTTCACGAGGACATCGAGGCCAACAAACAGACTACGGTGGAATTCCAGGTAACCGCTCGCAGTGTGATGCGCGGCCACCTCACTGTCATCATAATGCGTGCCTCTGAAGGCAGCGAAATCCGACACAGTATGCTGCCGGCGTCATCTGTCCCGACGGCGTGCCGGTCCCCCGTGGATACGTCAGCCTTAGCGCGTTGTCATATGTTACGAAACTAGATCGTTTACGGGAGCCAGCGTCCAGATTTTAATCTGAGCCCCACTAGAAACACCACTTTCTGGTCGCTTCTTTTTTTTTGTGGCTGTCCAGACCTGGTGGCCGGTGCTGTTCGCGCGGTTTCATATTCAGCCCATCGCGGTAATGACTTGGGGGTGCCCGAAGCTAACCATTTTGGTGAGCGTTTGCAACGCCACCTTTCTCGTGATGACATTTCTGAGAGAAGAGCGCTAAAGCAATAAGATTTGATTGAAGATTGAGAAGATGTGTGTGTTCGACGTGTCCTGAAGGATCTGACCTTGGAGCAGTTCGTCGCCTTCTGTCGAGTCTGGGGGCCGACTTTTTAAACGTAATTGTGTGAGTAAAATTGGCGAGGACAACACTTTTGGCGCGTTAAAAATTTTAACACAGCAAACGGGAAGCGCGTACAAACAGTAGAGTGTTGCCGAATGTGCGCGGGGCGGCTTATGTAACCTTGAGTCGTAGTCAAGATGAAATAACCACTAATTAAAATGCCGGGCTTAAATTAACAACATTCTAGTAATTGCGAAATATGCTGAGTACAAAACACAAGGCTATATGGCTTTCATGGACTACGAAGAGCCATTCAACTCAGTCGAGATACCAGCTGATTTGACGGCATTGCATCGTCAAAAGATTACTTGAAGCATACCTTAACCAACGTCTATAAAGACTCCACAACCACTCTGCTTTTGCTAGAGGCTTGTCTACTGTGTGGTGCCACCACTTGTTAAACGAGCCCCATGCAGTCGAAATTACCAGAGCCCCTGACTAATGTCCGGGTTAAGAGATTGGGAGAGAGCAGAATGGATTGGAGAACCAACAGGCATAGCAGGAGAACCTTTGGTAAGGCGACGAAGTTAAAGAGGCCCTGAAACGCACATTGATTTGATTGTACCTTTGCTTTGTGCGGTACTTGTTGATGACTGAAACACCAGGGAAAGTGGCGAAATCGAACCGTATTATATTTTAATTTGTACCTGATATCGATTTCTGTGCTGACTGCAGCGCCATACATCAACAGTTTTTCCGAGCAGATATGACATCACCATGCTGGCTTTGCTGCAGGTTCTGATTGGCCAGGAACAGTAGGAATAAAAATATGCATTACACATGCTTACAATGCATCAAATATAAGAAATTTCAACTTGAGAACGTGTTTTATGCTTGCTCAAGCTACTAAAAGGTACAAATTTGTGCATTACAATTTCATTTTGCTTGTAACTGACACAAGGAGCGCTGTGTGGCCCATGTGGTGGTTGTGGTAGAAAGACCACAGAGGGCAGCACGGTTCCAGTTCTGCAAGATGTAAGCCGTGTTTTGATTGGAAGCATCGTGCATGTCTCGGGATGCCGATATCTGTCGTCTGCTTGTATTTTGAATTTGTAAGTTAGATAACTTGCGTTTGCCTGCATCCAATAAAGGAAAAAGTAATTGGAAAGTGTGACTACTACACCAGCCACACACACCACAAGCTTCGCTTTCCCCCATTTTCTCTGCAAGGGATAGGTTGGCGAGGAATCCATGAGGAATACGCTGATGACTAGAGTATGCAGAGGGACATACATGATGAAAGACATACCAATACGGTTCTTTTTCAGCATGCCTAATTGTGTACGGACTGGCATAAACGTTGTCATCCCTATCTGCCCTGCTTATGGCATTCGCTCCTTTGTGCAGGTGGTCACAGGAGGCCACTACGATGTGGACATGACACTGAAAGGGCCCAATGATGAGACACTGTACCAGGGTGTGAAGAAGCAGTTCGACACAGTCAAAATCATGCCCAAGACAACCGGAACTTACACAGCTTGCTTCTCGAACGAGTTCTCCACCTTCTCGCACAAGATGGTCTACATGAACTTCCAGGTTGGCGAGGAGAAGCCCTTGCCAGGACTTGGTGAACACTACACGGCTATGACAAAAGTGCGTGTAAATGCCACATGGTCATGTACTTTCATCACTCACATAGCTGCAGGCTTGTGTTTCTACCCGAAAAACAGCCGTATATGTAGTTTGTGTAGGTGACGCAGGATTTGTCTTTCAAGGTTGGCATGAAACAATGAAGGTTGATAATGAAACAGTGTAGTATTTAGTATGTGGCAGATTTATAAATGCATGCTCGTAGCTTTCTTTTTCCTTGCCCGACTTAGTATTGAATTTCTCTCACATTACTTACAAAACAATTTTTTTCTTGCAATCTGGTTTATCGATCGTTTATATAGGTGAGACCAGAAACCAGGATACATGAGCCAATCAGGAAATTAAATTGGCAACCAGAAGCAGCTGCAGCCTTACCGTTTGGTTTGCAACATTATTTTCTGGACTATGCAAACAGCTTTAACTAGAGCAGCGATACAAACTCCTTGTTGACCTCTCATGTGAAGTGGTAAAAGGTAATGTAAGGTAAAAGAATAAGGGATTCGTGGCTAAACAAACTACGCAATCAATGATTAGAGTGATTTATATGCAATGTAATATTTGCAGTCATTCATAATTGCTTTTCAGGGTAAATTATTTCCAGCTCTAACAGGTTAAGGCATTGGTAAATTTTTTTTAAATCATACTATCCATGGCGTTGTTGCACAAGAATGATTTTGAAAATTTCTTTCATAGCATCACTGTTGAAGTATGACTATGCTGTATGGTTGTGTATTTTTGTTGAAAAGAAAAGCAAACGTTGTTTAAAATTTGGCTGTAGAAGAAAGTGTCTATTGAGTATTCGCCACCTTGGTGGGGTAAACAGGCAGTCTTCCTGTTATCCACCTGACATTGGATTGGTACGGCCGGCCTGTGGACGTTGGATATGGAGTTCCAGTGACCTCAAGGGGCTGAAAAAATTTCAAACCCATGCCTTACAGGCACCTATGGTCACCTGGCATAAACTCCTCTGTCAGTTTTCTTTGTTTACATTTTGTGTGTGGACAAACACATCGGTTTTTGCTGGCTATTTGTGTGACCCCCCCCCCGCCATAAGTGATGATACCAGTGATGGTGAGCAATTGTCAGATATTTTTGATGAAGGTGCAGCAGCGCAGATGCTTCAAACTGCAATAAGTGCTCCAAGGCGAGTTTCATTTTCGACTTTGTGCGGCATGTAAAGAATATGCTTCAGAGTTGTCAACTATTACTTTGTATTTGTGTTTAGAGCCTGAAAAACGTAAGCCCAGGATGGTTCTGACAGATACATTGTGCTGCACCAAGTTTTTGCACTCGAGACAACTGGTGTCTATGTTGGAGCAGAGCTGCGTGGAAGGACGCACATTGATATCAAGAACATTGTATTTCTTTTTCTCTTGTCGTTCATTACTGAGCTGATAAAGACTTAGTGTGAGAACATGACCAAACATGCCTGAGTTTGTATTTGGGACCAGTAGGCATAGTTTCAGCATGATGCCTCCATAGAGGAAGTACCTCCAACAAAGATGCTATAGCCTATTGAGGTATACAACTACGCGGGCTCTGAAAATTATTGAAAAGCTGCGTTTTGTCTACCAATGTGATGCTGGACTATTAAGGATGGATAAATCAAATGAAGTAATGAGCACATAAAACATCTTCAGAAATTGTGTGAATTGATGAAAACTGATTTTTTGTGCTGTCGACATAATTTACATAGGCAGCTGGATTCGCTTTCATGAGCAGTGAAAAGACCACCTAACAGTCCCAGAACTTCCTAAAAGCCCGTGTTTTGACCAAATGACATTTTGAGAAGAATAAATTCAGTAAATATTTGAATAAGCTGAAGACGGGGCATATGGATGCTTCTGAGCATTCCTTGAGCATTTTTGACTCCAGCCAAACAGAAATATGATATAAATATTGATGAGAAACTGAGATAGCTGATATAAAAGTACTAGAATGCTATATAAAACACACATTTCGTGCTCTTCAAGTGCGATTTCATTATTTCCTACCTCGTATGAATTTTGTGGTGAATGGCACAGCCATAAGGCCGCTGGATCCATGGTACCCAAAAGATTAAGAACTCGTCATACTACCAGGTCAGTACCGGATTGATAGCTGAGGGAACCAGGAAAAATTGGTATATTCCAGAATACAGAAAATAATTTTCTGCCTTGGTCATGAAAAAGGAATAATCTAGCAGGTGCCACTTCATCAGTCATGATAAGGCCATGCCAAGGCGCAGCGGCACATGCGGTGACAGCACTGCCAAGGGCTGAACTTTCGCACAGGGCACGGATTCGCTTGTCTATGGGCACATCCCTACTGTCTACCATGGGGGAAAGAATAATAGTCCCTTGGGTTGGTACACTGCACTTGCATCTGCCAACTCATCTCCTCCTCACCTAAGGTGACATTAATGCAACCAGCATGCACACTGGCACAGGCCCAGAGTTTCAATATTATTATTTCTCTGTGGCCTTGGTACACTCATTCACTTCTGTTGCGTTTATGCATTTTTGTTAGCTTTCTTGTTTGTTTAATAAGAAAAAGTGAAATGATTTCAGCACTCACAGCAGTGGCCTTTTGAATATAAAAAGCCATACTAACAAGGTACTTTTTGATGAAGCAATGTTAAATGTGTCAAGTTGTTCCAGAGAAAAAACTTTTTTTGTGGAAGCACTTAAAATCGGTCACTTTTTTTTCTCTAACAGAAGAGCTAAAAAAACGAGAGAAAATAACAGCCAACAAATAGTATTTTGAGAACTCTGTTGTCATTGGTATTGCCACGTGATATTCTGCATTGGAAGAGAAAATGAATGTCAAATTTATTTTTGAATTTTAGGCAATAACTTGAGCCTTGTTACTTCAGAAGGCTGATTTCTTATTTTTGCATTTTGTCTGGATTTGCTCAATTCAGTTTTCTGGAACATGCTGTGTTAGGTCTCTCACTTCCTTAGAAGGTAATGTGTATCCTTTTTGCTGATAAATACAAGTTATGTAGGGCTCAGCAGATGCTGCTAAGAATTGTGATGGCACCGCATATCAGTGCAACAATCTTGGAGCAGCTTTGCCATCTGTCTTTTCTTTTTGTGCACTTTCTAGCTTATGAAGTGTCTTCTCCTCTTAAGAGCATTGCTTTTAACATTGTGAGAAAGTAATTTACTAACACAAGAAAAATTGTTCTTCAACTTATTATCACTTTGAAGATTATGGAGGGAATGCTTATGCAGTCAGGCATTGATTTGGGTGTTCTGTTTAGGAATAAACTGTTGAAGCAGTCATCGGACCTAATTACCTTCTTCCGCCTGCTTCTTTCACAGGATTACTCATGACCACTTCTTTCTTTGGTGTGCAATGTCTGTACATCAGTGCTACAGCATCCACTTCTTTTTTCTTTTTTTATATTCATTGTTCAATGGGAAGAACCTTCATTTATAAAATGTCATTGCTGATGCAGGTATACATTTATCACTGAAAACGAACTTGCGCGGCTTTTGATGGCTTACTGTCTCGTCTCATTTTCTGTGTCTATTCAGTCATGGTTTGTGGTTTCTATGCAGATGGAGTCTTCATCCGACACTATGCACAGCAACCTGAACACCATAGTGGACTACCAGACACACCACCGGCTGCGTGAAGCACAGGGGCGCAAGCGTGCTGAGGACCTGAATGCGCGAGTGCTTTACTGGTCTATTGGTGAAACCATAGCCATGCTGGTCGTCTTCATTGGACAAGTTTTTGTACTTAAGGGCTTCTTCACAGAGCGCAAAACCATTGTGGCCACGTAAAAGTAGCCCCACACCTTTTTGCTGCACTGTTGCCAGCCACCATCCCCCCTTTCTAGCCGCGCGGTCTTCTCTTCGCCCGTTTCCTTGTTTTTGTTTGTTGATTACTGGGATAATACAGCCTATTGCTGGCCACCACACTGTAGGGCACCGAGAGTTCCATGTGCTAGAAAGTGACATCAAAGTGATGCCCTCACATGTATGATGGAACAAAGGGGATGTGGTTCGGACTTGGTCATTGCACAGTTTTCACCTTGTGTTGACTTACTGTGAGCATTTCGGGAATGCATAGTACGAATTGGCAACGTAGCACAACCATCATCGAAACGGGCACAGCAAAGAGCACATATAATCTCAATCTTTCTTTGACTTCCTTTTGCTGACCCAGCTCTGGAATGCACAAGGTATTAGACGACTAGTGTCGGACACACTAGTAGCAGGAGCTGTGTCATTCTTCTTGTCTTGCTTGATTATGAAGCACCACTGTCATCTCTGCCACTCAACACATTTTCCAGGTGATGTACAAACCATGAAAGAAGTAAAGAAGCAAAACTGGCAGATAGAGCAGGTTGATCTGTGAAGCTTTTACATGTAACTGTGATGCATCGCAGTAAAGGTTACCTGGTATGACTCTCATTTCTGAAGGGTGTCCACCAAGAAACTTCAGTGTGTGTGGAAAGCATTGCGTTTGTGCCCCATATGACTTGGTTGAATGAGGAATTTTATTTTCGATCTAATGAGGCAGGAAAGCCTGCAGGAGCTGGAAACACTGGTGAAATTGACGTGGTGTCTGTATATACGACGGATGATACAGAACACAGTGTTCATTAAAAAGTGCCGTAACCTCATAGGAGGCCATCAGACAAGCATCTTGTGAATAAAAGTAGGCCCATGTTGTTGAAAGGACAAGGACGTCACAGCAGTGAATGCAATGCTCCCAGCAGTTGAAGTGAATACCAGCACCACACAGTGCTTGCTGTGAGCTGGTGGTGAGCACCGCACCTCAGTGGTGGCAGCTCCGGCAGCCATCCGGAGCTATTGGCAAGTGCTTTTTATGTAAAGAAAGCAGGGTGTCCCAGAGCTGAAGATGTACTCTGGGGATAATTATTGGAGGAAAATTTGTTGCTGAAAGAGCACACAGAAGCATAAGAATTACCAGGCTGTATTTCAGGTGCAACATTTTCCAGCCACTTTCATTATTATTGAATGTCCTAAATAGGGTATGCTCATTATCGTTGTGTGTTCCTGTACCCATGCTTCATCCCATGCTTTGCACGGAACAGTCTCGATTAGTAGGTCTCTCCTGACACTACTTGCCACCACATAGGCCGTGCCCTGTAAATATCTTTGTATGATACTGATGAAGTTATAACAAAGCATGGTACATTTTGGTCTGAGTATGGTCTGAGTAACTGAGAACTGGAGGACCTTATTTAAAATTTAATTTTTTTTTTAATTGCACACATTCTTGTGTAGTTAACTGCCAGAGGAGATGTGGGGAGGCAGCTTTTTTTTTCCTGTCATCAGAAGACCAAGTCGAAATTTCAGTGTCCAATAAATAGAGCACTTGCACTGTGACAACCTTGTTCATTTTGTTACCCCGCCACGGTGGTCTAGTTGCTATGGCGCTCGGCTGCTGATGCGAAGGTCATGGAATCTGATCTTGGCCGCGGCGGCTGCATTTTGATGGAGGCGGAGTGTTGAGGCCTGTGTACTGTGCGATGTCAGTGCACGTTGAAGAACTCCAGATGGTTCACATTTCCGGAACCCTCCACTACAGCGCCTTTCATAATCGTGTTGTGGTTTTGGGACGCAAAACCCCAGAAATCATCATGTATGTGTTCATTTGTGCCTCAACCCAACATGCAGTGTTTTGTGTTGAACCTGTACACTTCTCAATGCAGCAATGAAACTTGCTTGCAAGACATGCTATCATGTCATAGTCACGATTGGGCAAGTTTCGCACCGCCATTGGAAAGTCGGCAACCAGCGCCTCTTGTGTGCCGTTAGTAATTGGTCATGTTTCTATTAAAGTGGAATATAAACGTAGTGGCTTGCTGCACGTTTGCAAGTCTGATTCTCATTTGGGGGCTTCCACATGAGAAGCTCTGTGTTGTTGTGGGACCATAAACTTCATCGGTAATAATGCAGCTCCACTTCATTTTACTGGCAGCAGAGTTTTTCGTTGTGTATATTATGGACATCCTTGGCACATTTAAGGGGCCTTGCAGCACCTTTTGAACGTGGAAAACTGTGCCGATCAGCTTTTGAGAGGGTTACTCCCTCCACTGGTACTGGAAAATTCTGAAATGTCATTGCCACTACCCTCAACCCGCGAAGGGTTACAAAGCAAGCAGACGAGCGCATACTGTTAAGACTCCCAGCCGATATGATGTCCTGCAATAATAAAACACATTACTCTGCGGCCCCTATCTCATAATCAGAGCTGGTTTTGGGACATTAAACCCCGCATAACAACAGACTTTCAGGCACAGCAGGCCTTGGTCCAGAGCCAAGGCAGTGGCCTCAACCTCCGGGGTCCCCAAATAAGGACTCCACCTACATACTGTCCACCTCTGAATAGGCCCTACACCTTTCTTTTGGGTCAATCCATGCCAAATGACCCAGCCATTCGGCAACCATCTCAAACCTATCTGAGAAAAGAAAAAAGCGGGCTTGTTTACTACATCGGCGGCAATCAATTGTTGGAATATTTCAGACAGAAGAAACCTTTTGGCCACATGGGAGGCATTCGAATTTTGCAGAATGTTGTCTGAGTGGTCATCAGAAAACGATTTGTTTTGAGAGCACGATTCATTGGGCAAATACCAAATGCGGTCAATGTATTAAACATGTTTGTTCAACATGTTCTAGGCTCAAAAAGTTATATTCTGTTTTTATGCCACATACACCTCCAGAAACATTACCAAAATTCACTGTTTGCATACCTTTTCCAGTAAAATGGCTCCATGTATCAAAGGTGTTTTAATTGCTGTGTGCTTTACGAGAGCTATATTTTGTGCCAAAAATGTTTTGGGACCGTCTCATTCGGTAAAACAAACAACAAAAAAATGACAGATCCCACGTGCAGTGGGAATCAAGGAAATGCGAAGTACGCATCAGGAACGTAAAATGGATCTGCATTGTTGTCTAGCTATACAATTTTATGACGTTAAAGAAATGGCCGCAAGAGCACCAAGATTGTGGCATGTAAACTATGCCGCTCATGGCACTCGTATCACGATTCTAATGTTATGACCTGTTATTTATGTTCGTCATGCAGTCATGCTGCGCCATACCAATTTTCGTATACATCCCTTTAACGAAACGGTGAGGAGAGCACCTAGATCGTGGCATGTAAATTATGCCGCTCATGACATGCATGTCATGATTTTTATATTATTACCTATCATTTATGTTCACAATGCAGTCATGTTGCGGCATACCGATTTTCGTATACATCCCATTAACGAAACACGTAGCATGTAAATCATGCCGCTCGTGACATGCATGTCATGATTTTTATATTATGACCTGTCATTTACGTTCGCCATGCAGTCTTCAGCGGCATACCAGTTTTCGTATACATCCCATTAACGAAACGGCCAGGAGAGCAGCAAGACCGTGGCATGTAAATCATACCGCTCATGACATGCGTATCGTGATTTTCATGTTATGACTTGCCATTTATGTTCATCGTGCAGTCATATGGTAGCATACCAATTTTCGTATGCATCCCATTAAAGAAACGGCCATTATGTCAGCAAGATCGTGGCATGTAAATCATGCCGCTCATGACATGCGTGTCATGCTTGTAATGTTATGACCTGTTATTTATGTTCGTCACGCAGTCATGATGGCATACCAATTTTCGTATACATCCCATTAACGAAACGGCCAGAAGAGCACAAAGTCGTAGGTGGCTAGATAGATACGCTCAAAGTCGCCGAAGTTCCCTAAGAAATGCTTCGCATTTAAAATCACAGCTTGCTTTAGAGGTTAAATCCGGTCAACCGTAAATACTCTGTACAGCTGCTCAATCATCCTCATATAAAGACGTGACACGAGAGTTGTGTCTCATGGCCCGAGCCGCTTCGAGGTCCACTTCGCTTCGGCCTCGCGGGCCCGTGCCACCTCCGGGCTCGCTTGTCGGCGAGCCCGTACTGCTTCGGCTGCTCGAGCCCTCGCCGCTACCGCCGCCTCGGTGCTAGTAGTGGCTTTTGCTTGCTGCCGGCGCCGGCGTCTCTCTTCGGCCTCGCGAGCTCTCACCGCAGGTTCATTGCGCGAGCCCTCGCCGCTGCCACCGCCTCGGTGCTGGTAGTGGTTTTTGCTTACCGCCTGCGCTGGCGTCTCTTCGGCCTCGCGAGCTCTCACCGCAGGGTCTTTGCACGAGGCCTCGTCGCTGCCGCCGCATCCGTGCTGGTAGTGGCTTTTGCTTACCGCCAGCGCCGGCGTCTCTCTTCGGCATCTCGCTCGATTAGCAACGCGCGTTTTCATCGAGCGGCCGTATCCGGCGACTCCCTCTTCTCCTCTAAAACGCCGCCATGAGTGAGCGTAGAACTACCGGCGTACTAGGGTGCTGTACGAGAAAGTAGGCGCTTCGCCTTTATCAAGGCTGCCTTGGGTGCAGCACGATGCCGACTTGCCGCCCTGTTGGCTGTTCAGACAGTACAAAACGAGACAAGCTCCTTGTTCCTTGACGAAAAAAAATTACCATCTTCCCAAAGGGAACCCTGATGGGATGCGAAGCAGCAGCGTTGCGCACGGGTGACGTCACGGGTTGAACGGCGCTAACGCGGGTGCTTCGCATCCCATCAGGGTTCCCTTTGGGAAGATGGTGTTAATTTTTTGTCGGTCGCGGTAGCGGAGCGAGCGGCGGTAGCGGCAGGTGTTGCGGGCGAACGGACGAGGCGGCAGCTGCGGCGAGCGCGCTGCAGGCGAGGGAGAGAGTGACGTCAGCGCGCACTGCGAGGGGAGCGTGACGTCAACGCGCAGCTGCTGCGTGACCTACTTGGCACCGCTCCAACACCTGCGGCGAGGGGAACGCGTTGCCCTCGCCGTACGGACGCACAAAGGGCGTTACACAGGCTAGTCAAAGAGCTGCTTCGGCATTAGACGGCGAGGGATCTGGCTGCGTCGTATCAGGAGGAAGAATTTTAAAGGGCCCATGACAGCCATTTTTTTGGGACATGTATGTTCTAATGAGTAGAACAGTGTCTTGTAATCACGGCATGGAGTGGCAAATTCTCCAGCGTGAAGTCTAATTAGTCACAGCATCGTTTTGTTCAGTTTTAATGAGGCTTCGAAACGCGCGCCAAAAACTGCAAGAAACTAGCGCCGCGGGGCTAGCGCGGCGGCTGTCGGAAGTGAGCGCAGGCACTGATAGCGTGAGCTCAAGATTCGGTGACGTTGCGGAGAGCGCGAGCGCCAGACCAGTTGCTGAATTCGTCTGCTCGCCGCACCTGCTTTGCATCATAGCGTGTGTATAATGTACGCTTGAGCGACCAACACGGAGAGAAAGCAAAAAAATACGGCTTTTGGCGTGGCCTCCGCGATCGGTTGCGGCAGCCAATCTCGGAGGCCACGCTCGGAGGCCATAGCCAGCGCGACGCGCCCGTGTCTCTCTGTGACGTCACGATATCAACTTACAAAAGTGAAATGTCACAGATGGCCCACTAACCGCGTCATACAAGTGGCGATGTCGCGAGGTGCTGCAAGCTCGGATGAGCATTCCCGCTTACTTTGAAACCATGTTAAAATTACTTAGAGGCGACGTTCGCCGCTAACACTCGGTCAAGGTTGCCTTCGTATGCAGGGAAACCAATTAACGCAAGCATCTTGCGTTTGAAATTTTGGTGTCATGGGACCTTTAAGGCAGAAACTGGATGTACGAGACTTCGTGCGCGATCGCGACGATCGATGCGACCAATGTACCCGTCTCAATCGGCGATTTATCCATAATTTCATTTTGGGGTGTGGGGGTGACCCATGGTGTAACCATATCGCGGGTGTGTGGATATGAATTGGATGCCAAGTCACTGGTTATCTACAAAAATTTTGGGGTTGTGAGCATCCAAGTGAGGGGTGTTAGGGGGCTGCAGTCGAGTGGGGGAGGGTGTATAAATCCCTGGTTGCACTGCTCGTCGCCTGAAAAATCAAACGCCGTGCAAGTGACGGCTCCCCGGTGTTGCCAACAACTGTGCACCAAAACTGGGTTGATGCAGGCAGTAATAATTTAAAGTGAACTGTTCAGCCGTGCAAAGCAACATTAAGTGGGTTTGGATTTATTGTACCAGTTTTGTTTTCTCTTGGTGTTCGGTAATTGCTGACAGTTGTTTGCAAGCGCGCTTGTCTGAGAACCGGCAGCACGTCACTCATGTACATACAACCTGCTTGCGACTGGCTGTCGTTCGTACGACTTCCGGGCGACCAGCGACCGTTTCTGGATTTCCAAAAACCGAGCGATAGGCCTAGTGACCTGTCGCGCGACAGCCAATTTCGTCGCATATCGGGTCGCTCGTCGCGGTCGTGCACAAAATCGCGCATATGCGGTTAGGGAGGCTCTGAGAGCGATGTCGATCATTAATTACTCTCGTGTATGTGCTTACTTCTCGAAGTCTCTTAGATGATGCTAAGGTTTGATAGTGACTTTTTGAGTTGGACGAAATGTTTGAGTTAGACGAAAAAAAGAAAAGCATCGCGGCCTTAAGCGCTGCGTTTTGTCGTACGCTTTTGTTAACAATTAAAGCATGTGAAACCATCAGCTGTACGAATTACAGCAAAGCCTACAGTGCTCTGCATTTTGTTTACGGAAATTTGCAAGCATTTATTGACCCGCAAATATGTTTCACCAGAGTCATTTTATGGAACTTTGTTTCCTCTCCGAGTTCCGGCGCGGTTCATGGGTTTCACGAAATTTAGTTGACACAAGCAATGCCAGTCACGTGGTCTGAAAACCGCGTACCGTGACCTCTCCCTCTTCGTCTCCGTGAAAGGCAACGAGTCCCGCGTATGGCGCAAGTATGCAACGTTGAGCATAACCTCTGAGATATAGTGGGATGCAACGGAAAAAAAGAAACAGCAGTTGGCAACAAGGGCCGACGGACCGCGCGCGTCCCTTTTACTCCGCCAGCCAATCACAGAAGCAAAGGAAATCGTCGTCATGCGACCTTTTCAGAATGGCGCCGTATTTCTGCCTTCGGTACCTGCGGAGCGTCTGATGTTCCTGAGTCATCTCATAGGTATGTAAGCCATGAGGGGCTCGATAAGCAGAGCCAAAAATGCGTGGGGTCTCAGCGTTTCCACCTGCAAAAGGCCGCGGTACAGTTCATTTCGTTTCTGTGTTGAAAAACTCGGGCGGCGACGCTTGTACCGTGCCAGGTTTTTGCACTGCAGGCCGTCGATTTAAGCTCAATAAAAAATTATCCTTTCCATCTTCCACTCTAATACACGAGTGAAGACATAAAAATTTATGCACCTTATCCATTTGCTACCTTCGCTTTATTTTGATAATTAACGTGGAAAGTTCAAAGTCAGGACTATTTGAAGTTTCGCGGAGGTACAAGGGCGTGGGAGGGGCTTCACTGCAAACTTGCGGTCTCGCAGGTGTCAGGCGCGGCACACGGTGCACAGTTAGCCCGGCAGACAATACACGCCGCAATATATTTTTGTTTACATGTTCGAATAAAGAAATAAAATATTGATTTATTAGAAATTATGAGGGGATACATGTTCTGTTTCCGCCGGAGGTTTGAAAGGCAACGAGCGCCGCCTCACAGATCTTGGCTAAAATGAGGGAGCCTCAGCCGCAATACGATTCATTTGTCGCCGATATGACCGCAATTTTTCTCCTTCTCATGCATGTGCTTTATCGTTAGAACCGCTGTCTCTTCGACGCAAACTAGAGCGTATCAATTTGCTGCACAAGATTGTACACGGTCAAAGTTTCATTCAAGCGCCGATTTCATTCAGTCATTCCGTTGGGCGTGCCACGCGCCGATCCCACCCACTTAATATTGTTCCGTTTCAGCCATTTGGAAACTGCTTCAAGTATGCTTTTTTTCCGAGCGTTGTCGACATTTGGAACGGCCGGGTTTCTCGCGGGGAAAAACAAAGTGATCAGTTTGTAAAAGAATTGCCTAACCACATTTTGTGATGCTTGTAAAATGCATTGTATGTTGTTTCATCTACTAACCAATGTACCCGCTCCTGCTATGTCTCGTCTTCGAGACAGCAACATTTGTAAATAATTAAATAAATAAGTAAATAAAAAGCGAGCGACGTGTCTGGCATCGTAAAGGAGGCATTGCCATAAGTCTCTGTCTCTCTCTCTCTCTCTCTCTCTCTCTCTCTCACACACACACACACACACACACACACACACACACACACACACACACACACACACACACACACACACACACACACACACAAGGACGCTCTTGCTGCTGGAAGCTCTCACTGCTACGTTCTATTTCGCACTAACATTACCACAGTCTTCATCTTCTGCCTTTACTATAGAAGGAAAAGCCATGCAGGCCTTGCTTCCGAATACATGCATTTTTTTTTTCAATTGGCTTTTCCACAAAACTTTCTTTTTGGGAACACTTCCCCTTACTTCTTTATGGTGCGATTGGCTTTAAGCCCGATATACCTTCTGGTGGCGCGGGCTACCCCCACTTTATTTTAACTTTTTTTTTCCATACCAGGGGGACAAATTTAACAGATACACATGTGTGTGTGACTTGTGGCAATGCCTCCTTTACTAGATGCCAGACACGCCGCTCGCTTTTTATTTATTTATTTATTTATTTATTTATTTATTTATTTATTTACAAATACTGCTGTCTCGAAGACGAGACATAGCAGGAGTGGGTACATTGGTTAGTAGATGAAACAACATACAATGCATATATATATATATATATATATATATATATATATATATATATATATATATATATATATATATATATATATATACACACGTTCTACGTGACGCCTCCTGGCCAGAAGAGTGCTCCACACGCGCCGCCATGGCTACGAGTGGCGCTGCCTAACACTCCCAGGATAAGTGGACGGAGAACGACCACCTAACAGAGATAAAAAGGAAGGAAAGTAGTAAGTTATTCACGCACACGCCCAGCTTCGCTTTACCGTATTTTGTAGACGGGTGGAGGAAATGGTGAACATGTCCGCCCTTTCTTTCTTTCTTTCTTTCTTTCTTTCTTTCTTTCTTTCTTTCTTTCTTTCTTTCTTTCTTTCTTTCTTTCTTTCTTTCTCTTCGAGTACAATTTTCACTTTCTTTGTGAGCCAGCTGAGCTCAGTTATTTGTGTTTTTATAGCTTTCCTCCTGTCGTAATATCTTTCGTTCTCTCTGAATGTCTTCTCCTCAAAGGTAGAAACAACCTTATTTTGGAAGAGTTATTGGCCTGGATGGATGGATGGATGGATATTAGGAACGTCCCCTTTATAACGGGGCGGTAGCCGGGCCACCAAGCTCTAGCTTTATTTCTTTTTCCTCTACAAACATTTCTTTTCCCGAATCACACATATTTTCACAACTAATTTTTATCCTCGCCTACCTATTTTATCTGTTGTCGTTCCGCTGTAATGTAGCAATCTTACCCGACCTACCTTGCGCTTCTGTTTGCTCCATACTTTTGCTTTTGCATCTAAGCGCCTTTTACTCATCTCTATCGCCGACATGTTCAGCTTTCCCATGCTACCTCTGAAAACCATGCCCTCCTGTAGGGTAGTGTCCACAGCTACACCTGGGTGGACATCTGTACATTCAATCAAAATATGATCTGTCGTTTCCCTAGCTTTTTCACAGCACGTACATGTATCCCCCTTCTTTATTGAATTTCGCCCTGTAACTTCGGGTTCTCAGGCAACCAGACCTTGCTTCAAACAGTAAAGCGCTTCCCTTTGAATTATCGTAAAATTTTTCTCTCTTGATTTCGTCTTTCCCTTTTCTGTAGTTGTTCAATGCCGGCTTCTTCTCCATTCCTGCTATCCAATCCGACTTCTCCGCCGCTCTGACCATGCTCTTAACGCTCTTTTTAGTCCCATCCGTTTCGTTACTGGCTGCATACTTACTGGTAAGCCTCCTAGTTCTCCATTGTGAGTCAATTAACGTTCTTCCTACACAAATACCTGAATACTTTCGCTGCCCACCTTAATCTCAGTTCGTACCTAATTTTACTCTGAGTTTCCCTTCCCTCAAAGTCAGACCAACCAATATCCCCCTTAACAGCCCCCTTAACAGCCTCATTTGAGGACATACCGTGGCGCCATCTGGCGGAAGCTCTGCGTGACACAGAAAACGATGTGATACCGGCCGCGAAGTGTACGACGTTTAGGACGTCGGAGCTCGTTCAGACGCGGTTTCTTCGTCTTGCAAGCATTGCCTGTGTGTGTCTTAGCTGCAAAAGAACCAATAAGCAAAGTATTTTGGGAGCGAACAAGGGGCATCGCCTCATCGTCCACGCTTGTCGGAGGGTGTACATGCGGTGGTACGCACGACTAAAATGACGAGGCCGTTCGCGTAAAAGGTGACCCGCCACGGTGGCCTCGTGGTTATGGCACTCGGCTGCTGATCTTAAGGTCGCGGGATCGAATCCCGGCCGCGGCGGCTGCACTTCGAAGGAGGCGAAATGTTGAATCCCGTGTGCGGTGTCAGTGCACGTTAAAGAACCATAGGTGGTCGAAATTTCCGGAGACCCCCACTACGGCGTCTCTCATAGTCATGGTTTTGGGGAGTAATACCCCTGTCACACGAGGCAACTAAAGTGCACTTTGAGCAAGTGCACTTCGCCGCTAGTGTCATTCGCACGCTGTCACACGGGAACGTGTAGTGACACTCGCTGCAAAGTGCACTTGCAGGCAAGTGCGTTCGCGGAACTCACTTCGCGGCGACGAAGTGTGTAGCCTCGGTACCAGTGGCTTGTAAACAAATACGCTAATGCACAATGCGGCGCCCGTAGTATGTTTAAAACATTGTTTTCGTTATTAGAAGCCCTGCAATGTATTAAAACAAATCATATTTCAACAAAGAAGCCTCGTTATTCTTGTCCTCGGGCAGTTTTCAGCCACGTCCGCTAGGGGAATGCACATTCCCAAAGCACACTTCTGTTTCTCGTGTAGCAGCGCGTGAGCGTAAGTGCACTCGCTCAAAGTGCACTTTAGCTGCCTCGTGTGACAGGGGTATAAGACCCCACAAATCAATCAGTCGCGTAAAAGGTGATCAGGAACTGTAGTTAGCTATCACTGGAAATACTCAGATATCCCGCATACAATTACTTACTTAAGCGCGAATATGCGCTACTATCTCGTCCAATTGCGCGGACGGTGCACGGGTGATAGGTGACATTTTGATTCGCTATGACAGCGATGCGTGGTTCTTTCGTCCTAGCTTTGGGTGACTAATGAAGCGCGCGATATATGTTTTGATATTGCTAATTCAACCAGCACGTTCATTTATAAATATATTCATACGGCATGTGCCGCTACAAAAGTTGTGTTCGCAGCGTTCATCGCGGCGCGCGCGGTTTGGAATTTTTGCCAATATTATCGCGGGACACGGATTTATCATGAGCTTATTTGTTACTGGTAAAGGATACGTTAAATTCGTGTATATGGTTCCGCCATGTGCGCGCATGTATCGCTGGGCACGGTATCTTCAGTGATGACAAAATTGAAACATCCTGTTGTGTTTTACGATGGCGCTGCTCCGGGAACAAAACACAGTTTCTCTAGAGAAGCAAATACGCGTTGTCAGTTAAAATGCCTACAGTCCGAGAAAGTTTATGCAGTACTCACGGAACATTTTAGCTCCAACGCCGTGCACAAAATCTACTTCGCGGAATGCTTGTCACACACACCAAATGCATGAGCTCCTGGCATTTCCCCAATTCTCAGCTTTTTCAGCGAAGACGCTTCGATTTGGGGTATATTCGCGTGAGAACGCAAGTACTGTGGCGCCGAGCAGTACTCCATGCTCAAAAGCAAGAGGGAAAAAAACGGCTTGGTAAGTTGGTATAAGTGTTCTGTGGCTTGGTGAAGAAAGCCAGCGCGCTTTGCCGGCGGCGAAGGCGCCACGTGGTGTCGTTTACTACGTCACAACGGCAGCAGCGCTGGTTTTTCCAGTGGTGGCCCTCGACGCCAATACAGCGGCCTCAGGTTTGCCCCCAGTAGGAGTAACTCCTTCAGCCCAATGTGGTCTTGCGTTGCCAGTTCGTTAGTGTCGCAACTTTGACTCACAGGATTGAAATCCCCATTGGTGATCATTGCCAGTCCATGTGGGCTGGTCTATACAGGACGCTGTTTCTCGGATACTTGAGATACAGCTTACCAGTGCTGACTGACACCTGTAAACGTAGCCTACGCACGCTCGAGAACGCTCAGTGCCAGACACTCAAAATATGCCTCGGATTGCCACGCTGCTGCACTTCAAACGCGGATACTATAGCGATTGCCAAAGGTCTTCCTGCCGCAACTCACATCACTTTGGAGGTGCGTAGGACGCACATTCGACACCATGCTCGTGCTCCTGCCCACCACCTCGCCTCACTTCCAGAAGACCGGCCCAGTGCCTCTTTTTGTAAGAGGATATCGGCATACCGCGCGAGTGCCTCCCAACGAATTATACTCCTGCTGAGAGACTTCCGACGCTTCCTTGGTGTTTGGCCCGTCCAAAGGTCCGGCTGACAGTGCCGGGGATTCGGACGAAAGCGGAACTCTCACCGCCGGCTTTAAAGTAGCTGTTTCGACTGCCGCTACATGAGGACTACAAGAACCACCTTCAGCTTTACGTGCACTGATGGCTCAGCAGCAGTAGGCGGATCTGCAGGAGCTGTGACCTTCCCTACCAAAGCTGCAGATGCACTGTTCAAGACGTCTCATGGCACAACATCGACTGCTGTGGAGCTTGGGGCACTACGCACCGCACTTTGCGTGATCGATGGAGAGCCACTACAGAAATGGGCCATCTTTACAGATTCCAAGTCAGCCCTTCAGTGCCTTTTATCGGCTTTACGTCGCGGGCCGCAAGACCAATTAGTGCTCGAAACAAGACAGCTATATCATCAATTAACCTACAAAGGCCATGACATCACGTTTCAGTGGGTACCAGGCCACTCTGGAATAATCGGCAACGAGCACGCGGATAATGTTGCGAAATATGCTCACGAAAGTGGAGTGCCGCAAGCCATCCCGCTGTCAAGAACGGATGCAGTAAGAAAACTTCGCTCGCTTGCGCGTGGTATGGCTGTAGCTATGTGGAATACTCCTGGTCTTCTGCATACCCGCCTTCACCGCCTCGACCCATCACTCCAACTTCGAGTTCCGCGTCGACTAGTGCGGTCTGAAGCGACCGTGCTTTGCCGCCTGTGGCTAGGAACGTCATTCACAAGAAGTTTCGGCTGTCGCATTGGACTGGAAGACAGTGCTACCTGTATTCACCGCGGCAGCGAGGAAACGATTGTGCACGTCCTCTGCGATTGCCCTGGGTACTGCTCCCAGCGACAGTCTCTCGCCGCAGAGGCCTTAATGATCGACCGCTGTCTGAGCAAACAGTATTGGAATGCCGGAACGATAGAGTCTCGCAGCAGAAAGCCACGAAGGCTATGCTCAAGTTTTTGCGCGCAACGGGCCTCGTTAACCGTCTCTGACACCGCCGAGTGTGTGTGTGTGCGCGATTGGACCTCTCTTTCTCCCTTCAATCTTTTATTCCATCGCTTTCTGTCTCCCTTTACCGGTTCCCCAGTGCAGGGTAGCAGACTGGATATCTTTCCGCCCATCGTCTCTCTCTCTCTCTCTCCATGTGAACTGAGAAGGGAGTCGGTTTGAATCTGGCGCAGGATAGTAGCTTGCACTCGAGTATATAAGGACCCGGTAACGTGCCGGATAAGTGCATCTCGCTTTCTTGTACAATCTCATAATTCCATTGTATGGCGCTTGAGAATCACCACCACTCCTCCTCCTCCTGTTCCTGCTTCTCCTCCTCAGAAGAGAGAGAGAGAAGAGAGAGAGAGAGCTAGGTGTGTGTAAAAACGCTTCACTGCCCTGACGAAGACGAATATCCTTGCCGAAACGTCAGTTCCAGCAACGTTTCCTTCTCCGACGACCACTTATGCAGTCTACAGGTATTTAGTGGCTCACTGATGCTGAGAAGTAGACCAAAATTGTTGGTTACCATGGCAAAATCAAGAATCTCCCTTCTCCGGGACTTTCTGCAGCACCTAGTTCAAGTCGCACAAGAAAGAGAAAAAGGGAATTGCAACGTCGGATCAGTCGAATGACTGTTTTTTGTGTGTGCGTGCGTGCGCGCGCGTGCGTGTGTGTGTTAAATTTGTCCCCCTGGTATGGAAAAAAAAATTAAAATAAAGTGCGTGTGTGTGTGTGCATGTGCGTGCGTGCGTGCGTGTGTGTGTGTCACGATAAGGAGTAGTTAAAAATAACTTGATTTTAAAAATAAAGGACTGCGTTCTCGCTTTAGCAGCACCTTAGTGAATTTGTCCTTTGCAGTGCCACGGCATGTAAGAGAGCACAAAACCGAAAATGCACGGAACACGCATGTACACTCTAACTCGGCGCATTTTATCCATGTCGTCCACGGTGTCCGTGTGGGTTGATGAAAGGGGAAAGGCACAGTATCACGTCGTCTAGACACGACATTTATTGCCAACAAACACTGTTCCAATTCAAGTACATAGATACGTTGCGTGATGTTCACGTCTTCTATTTTTCGCGGTGTTGTTTTTACACACACAAATTCTGATCTTAGTAGCCGGGAGGAAAAACACACGAAAACACACATGCTCGCGCGGGCACATTCGATATACACCTGTATTTTTTTTTCACCTTTCTCTGGGAAATTCATTTAATATGTGGTGACGTAGTGTCCACATGCAAGCTATACAAGTGGCAAGGGCACTATACATCCAGGGACAGTGTAGAACACCAACAGTTTTGCTCGATTACATGCCACGCGTATCATTCAGGGTTTTATATATATTTCTTTCTCTCACTGACTCCTATCTGCGCAGCGTCTGCATCGCTGCAGGCCAGCGGATTGTTGAAGCCAATGCTGTTTTATTGCTCACTACGGTGGGAGGGGCACCGGCCTGCAAGTTTTCCCGCATCGCGGTGGAAGCTCGCCAGCGGCGCCCCTCGTCTAAGGAGAACACAGGGCGGGTAGCTGCGGGCGTTACAACATGTACCTATTAGTTTTTTTTCTTTAAATACACTGTCGGATACACTGTAACACTCGGCAAAGCGGCAGACCCTTTTGAAGACTTTTGAAAGGACAGCGAAGAGTAAGTGAAGCTGCATTTGCGCTCTGAATTTTTGGAATTACGCATAGAGCTTATACCTAACCGCCACCGAAGGCTCTAGGTGTTCGCCAGAAAACACTCCCGAACGAAAGGAGACGTTTCTTATGTGCTTGGGCCCTAGCCTTTCGTGTACCTCTGGAAATGTTCATCATGAGCCTACTTAAATTGCACAAAACTGTTACATTCAATTCGCAAACAAATAGCCGCTTTGGTTTTGTAGAGGTTAAGTTCTGCTCATTTCCCAGCGGCGTCGTTTCCTCGCTATTACGTGCCTCGTAATTGTGGCGTAGTTGTCGAGCTCAAAACTCTAGAACTGATTTTTTTCTTTGATGGGAAATCATACAAAGGGAGCAACCTGAAAATTTCCGATGTTTGATGTGCCGCAGTAAAGAGCATTTTGCACAATTCCTTAACGACCGCGTACTCTTTTACCCGCTAGCAAGCAGCCTTGCCCCGCCACGGTGGTCTGGTGGCTATAGCACTCGGCTGCTGATCCGAAGGTCGCGGGATCGAATCCCAGCCGCGGCGGCTGTATTTCGATGGAGACGAAAAGTTGAGGCCCGTGTACTGTGCGATGTCAGTGACACGTTAAGGAACCCCAGGCGGTCTGAATTTCCGGAGCCCTCCACTAAAGCGTCTTTCATAATCATATCGTGCTTTTGGGCCGTTAAACTCTAGATATCAATCAAATCAAATCCGTTTCCTTGAAAAATAAAACTGACTCTTGTCAAGGCGTAGTTTACCAAGACTAACTGGTGCGAATGGAGTGCCTCGTTTCGATTTAAGTGTTGCGTTCTGGTGATTCGTGTCGTAAACACAGCGTTCGCGAATGCTCAAAAGAAGGAAACGCGCACGAGCTGCACATTAGCAGTCAACCTAGCAACACATTAATGTTTGGGCAAGTGCAGAAAAACGAGCCTCCAGCGTTCAAAAAGGTCTGCATATCGAATGCGCACGGCTCCGCTGCCACGTTTACGGGAAGATCGTTTTCATTTGCTGGGATTTGCCGCACACCCGCTCAGTGATTGACGCATGCGCAGCTAGACCTTGTCGAAGGCCTGCCGTTGTGTTTTGCACTAGCAATGGTGCTAGCAGAACTGGTTGCCGGCAACACTGCAGTGTCGCAACACACCATACGACACTGGAGAATGTAAAATTCTTGTACCATTTGTTTCATACTTTCGGATTCCCATGGATCTTGATACAACTGGTTCTTGCAACACTGCAAGAAATTGAATATAATGCCTTCGAAACCTGGTACCGTGCTGCCTTTATGCGTGACACTATATACTCCGGTTAATGGTGATCACGATGTTAGAGAAACTTCCGTTGCAAGCAATGTGTTGGTTAGAGCCTAGTGTAATACTGTTGTGCTGACGCTATTTAAAGCGGGCAGCCCTCGATTAAAAATGCCTCACTAAATGTTCTGCTTGACTGCGAGAACCACTCTATGCGAACGTGTCTCTATGTCAACGAAAGCGTAGTGCAAGTTTCGTGAAGCGTAGTGCGTGAGTACTGCTACCTGAACACCTAGCAAGCCTGTGTGGCGGCTTAGCTTAGCGGCGAAAGATGTGTGCTGCCAAGTACGAGGGCTCGGTTTCAATCTCCAGTCACGGCGGCGGTATTCTTCTGGGGGTGAAATGGCAAATGCCGTTACGCTTAGGTTTCAGTGCACGTTGAGGAATCCCAGGTGGTCTGAAGTAATTCGGAATTCCTACGATACGTACTATAGAGTATGCTTTAAGCATAGCTTTTATGCGTTCTTTCATGCTACACGTCATGGCGGACGTTGTATGCATAGTGACGCTGTTCGGGTTCTAAATTGAAGTGCTCGCTGTTTTAAGACCTGCACTCGCTGAGCACGTATCCACGGTACGAAACGGCTTGATTTATCCATCTGTACCCGATTAGGCAGGCAAGACAACGTAGCTGTGCGCATGCGTCAGTAAGCTCGAAGTCTGCGGCACAACTGCTATTATTCATGAGGATGCTCACAACAAATAATTTTACTCTCAGAGCCAGGGACATACATCGACTGAACACGCACACGTAATGTACATGGAATGGGACATTCTTGTGTATGTCACACTAGGGTTGTCTTTTCTGCGGTGAGCGTTTATCGAATATGGTTCACCTCTTGTGATGATGCAGCAATATTCGTTTGGTTTGAAATGTTAAGCAACTACGAAAAGCGCGTGAGCAAAAGGAGACCATTTGCTTTATAGGCAGTTGAGACGGAAAGGTGGTTTTTTCCCTAAAGGTGGCTCTTGCGCTCTGTACAGTAACCTTGAGGAAAGCAGACAAGCACTATCAGCAGCACGATATTACAGGGTTCACACAAATTTACGGCACAATGTCAATGTGTCCGTCGCGCACTGCGGAGTTAACAGCGCTGTCAATGAAAAAGAAAAAAAAAAGAAAAAAGTCCTGCGTGGATTTGCCCGCCAAATGAGGACACCGAATGCGGGATCACCAGTTTACGTAGAGCTTGCTGCTACTCAGAACTTGCCAAGAAACAAAATATTTCATCGAGTAGATTCAAACTGCACGTTCTAAGCACTGTTACGTGTTTTTTGTAGTTGTAAACAGTGCCAATTTATTTATTTATTCATTTATTTTTTGCGACCATGCGTATTTTTCGTGAATACCATGTGTGCATCCCGTTGGGACGTTTGATGTAGTCGGTAAATAAATACGGTGATTGGTGGCCCTGGCTATATGTATGTTTTGCCTCGTTAAACGTGTGAGCTACAACGGAGCACCTGAGAACGACGCATTCCATTCATTACCGGGTTCACTGATAGTCCAACACAGCACAAAAATTTTAGCTTACAACCGACTGAGTATGTACACTCAGATGCACACAAACATGTATGTGGAGGAAAAAAAAAGGAAGACGGCTCTCATGCGACGTAATAAACATCCCCGCGGACACATGCGAAGATATCTAGGTAAAGATAGACGTCATGTGTTCCTACGGGCTATCGCTTGATTGAGAATGCAATTTTAACCTCCGTCGCGCCACGGTGGACGCTGATGATTGTGCTGAGAGGCATAAATGAGAAGTGCTTAATACACTACAATGCACGAGTATATGGATTAAATACTGCTCGGAGGAGGCTCTAAGGATCAGCGTCGCTGTCTTTCGTGGCTTTCTTCGGTGCTTGCTGTCGGCTTTCGGTTGGCGTGTTTATGAGGCCGAACGCTCTCGGAGCTCTTCAACGCAATACTAATTGCTCGGTATGACGAGTATATTGGTGTGACAGCGCGGAGAGAATGATATCCGCATAGCGCAAGACGAGGAAGTTGTCTGTTAGGCATAGGCGTGTGCACAAAGTAAAGGGGGGGGGGGGGGAGGGGCAGGTCCTTCCTATACTTTTTGCGTCGCGCCGCGTTTTGACCGAAACTGCCTGAGTGTGAGAGGGTTAGGAGAAAATGGAGCCTCTTCCCCCCCCCCCCCCTCCTCCTCCCTCGTTCTTCTTCTTCTTCTTCCTCTTTAAATTTTTTTGGAACACCCTGAGCACGCCTATATGCTGTTAGGGGTAAGTGTTGTACCTCCTTGAGAAGGCTCATCTGTGTTCATGTTCAGGACACCACAGAACACTGAAGTTATTCCTCGATGCTACGCTTGACATTTATTGCTAAGAGTCTTGGACCTCGACTATCTGCTGCATGTGATCTTATGTGTTTTTTTTTTTGTATGACTAATGCGCGCTAATGTTTCGAGATAATTGTTTAAAAACCAAAGTGCTACCAAAGAACTACAGGAGTATGCACGTTTAGACGAGTTTGCAGTCATGCATGATGGCCAGAAACGCAGCGGATTTTAAACGGGGACAAAAGAAAAAAAAAAGAACAATAGGCGAAGGGGACGAAAGAAAGTTTAGCGCGCGTCCTTTCGATATTTTCTTTATTTTTATCGCCTTCAAAAGCTGCCCTGTGTCATGCCACCGCAAAAGAACTGAGTGTCACTGGCGCAAGAAACTGTCCAATGCGGAAAGTGATTCAAGAGTAATAATTTTCAGAAGTTCGTAATATTGACACGGGACAGCCGTTGCAGCGTGGCTGCCAATCGAAGTCAAGAGGGAAGACGTTGTGTTGCTGCTGCTGGGGCAGTCGCCATATTGTCCACTTGCGTGTGTGTTTAAATAGTCAGCGACCTACGCGTAACAATATTGTGTATACGTGCGTGGAAGACACTTCCTGAATAATTAGGGCATGAAGCGGATGCACCGAGGATTGTCTAAAAACGCGAACATAAAGCGATTTGTCGACGCTTATGTTAAATACATGCGTGTATATCCTGTATGTGTGCTCACAAATGAGATCAAGGGGCATCACTAGTTGCGTACAGGAAACAAACAGAAAGCAGCCCGTTTTTTAACTGTTAGAGTTATTTTGTTGTTTGCGATGGAAGCTCGTGATTTCTAAGATTGTCTAAAAAAACAAGCATCGACGCATGATGTTTCAGTAAAGAAATTTATATATATATATATATATATATATATATATATATCCCGCGAAATCCTGTTTCGTTAATGAAATCGACAGTGTCACGAAATCTCGTTTGGTGGGAGCTATCATTAGCGAAGAAAAAAAAAAGAATAGTGGACGCGATGGAAGCTCCCATGTGCGGACCGAAACGTCGTCTTTAAATCCCCCCCCCCCCTTTTTTTTTTTATCACGTTAATCGGCACCCGCTATTCGTTGTCCCGTTTCGTTGCGAGCACTTCCTTATAAGTGTGTACAGATTCGCTTTTAAAATTCGTATTCTGCAGCCTAGGAAGGGTCGCTCTCTCAAAGAGACGCCACGAGCGAAGTTCAATAATTTTTTTATCCTAGGAAGCGATGATGGGCCGCTAACATTGCGCTTGCGCCCTGTTAACGCGCGGAGTTGCTGCACGTGGCAAGTGTGCATGTGACACGAGCCGTTGAAAGGAAAGTGTTATGGCGCTTGCGCAGTGACAGGACAAAGGCAACGCGGACACCGCACAGAGCGCGCGGTTAGCACATTTAGCGGCGAAGCCACAGCTACAGTTTACCTATTTCCAGATGCACGTTGATATCGCTATATACGCCTACAGTGGAGGGAAACCGTGGCACCCATTTATTTTTCCGACTTTCCTCTCCATGATCATTTTACCAAATTCCAGGTGATGCGTTGAACTGTAGGGAGGGCTGTTCTCGGTGGACTAGGAGACGACCTAAAAGGCATACGCCCCATAAGTGCACTTTACGGGATCAGGCTGCTTGCTTTTGTGTTTTGCAGTATATGTGCCGCTTTTCCACTTGTCGTGACTGTGCCTTTGTTGTTGCTGGCCACAGTTCGACCAGTTAATGGGACACATGACACGGCTTACGCGGGTGATTTCGAGGAGCCGGCGCCTGATGTTCCGGATTCCCGTTTCTCAACTTCCTTTTCACTGCTATGCCATACTGTAGCCGTTGTGCGTGCGATCTCCGATCGTACCTCTTACGTAGCGCCCGTTGGAGGCGGATGCAGCAATTCTTTGAGGTCGTCTCCTTTTCCGTCTGCTGTTGGAAAAAAGTTACCGCGTGAGGGCTGTCACCTTTAATCACAGACGTGATGAGCAAAGTAGGCGTACCACTTTTATCCAACTCTACGTCTTGCTTTGTCATCGCCCCTCGAGCGAATTTGAGGAGAAAATGCGGGAACATTTGCGGCTAGCGCGCCTTAATCAGTCGCACGGGAAAACCTAGCACACCGCAACACTTGTCATAATTAATGAACAAGAATGCAGCCTTCATTCTTTCTACCGCCAGACGGCGTCGTCTAAGTGAAATTAGCACTGACAATCGTTCTGTGGACAATCGGTCCGACAGAAATGGACCGATAATGTGTTCGGTGTCGTTAATGAAAAATTATATTTACCAATTTACGCTCTTCCAATGCAGAAGGACTGATCAAGCTTTTAAAACCCCAGAACGCTACACGACCAATGGTATGACATTTTATTATGACGTTGACAGGGCCATGACGCAGACACTCAGTTCCAGTTTTTCTTTGCAGCCGAGAGTAGAAAAGGCAATAGCCCCCCAAGAAAAAAGAAATCAGGTCAGGCAGATTTCCGGCCGTGCATTTCGAATCTAAATTTCAGCTTGCCCCCATATCGAACACACAGACTGCGACGGCCGTTTTGAACCGAGCGGCGTGAGACAACATCGGAGCGGGTCTCAGCTGCATCTTGTCTTCTCCGAAAACTTGAAGCAGCATGGACTCAGTATCCGCTTGCAACTAAGCAGCAGGGGGTCGCCCCGGCGTGTGCTGCCTGCGATGATTTTGCTCGCTCCATGACATTACCATTATAAAAAAAAGACGGAAAAAAGCAAAACAGAAACGAAGAAAGCACCTGCGGGGGGCGCCCATCGTTTAAGAAGTAATGCATAATTCGAGATCGAAAATTTGCTGTCATGGCCCCTTATTTGCGCGCCTCCTTTGCTTCGTCTGTCTTAGCATATTCTTTCTAAAGTGTTGCGCGACAAAAGTATGACTTACAGCACGTGCCAGCTTGCCCAAGAAAACGTTATTGCTCTCGAAACTAGGTCAAAACTAGGTGCTCGTGTGTCAGCACCACGGCCAAATCTTCAACACAAGGACAGCACTGTTGCGCTCTCAACCTGTGGCTGCGACTGTCCACGGAGAGCAAGCACACGTGTTACGTGCCTCTCAATTTGGTTTCGTCGTTTGTTTTCGCAGTTCCAGTTCGGCGGGCGCAAGCACTGAGGGGCGGGAGTAACTGTGCGCGAAATGATTGCTGCTGCTTCGTCTAACGATGGCAGCAGCGGAAGACGAATTCCGATTGCCCGGCTGCGCTCTCCGGAATCCGCCTTCGTGAAAGTGCGACGGCTGATGACCGTGTGGCGGGAGAGAAGCCCTTAGGCTTTACACTGTCGTCACACAGGTTTACTGGTGGTGCTATGCTCGGTTTCTCTAACGCGCTTCAACACGTCCGACTCGGATATGGACAGAGGGTGTGGACGAAGGCGCCGCTCATAAAGAACGGCGGCCCAGTCGTCGCGCCAATGAGCCACTTTTCTGAGGCCCAGAATGGTGGGACATGCACTGACGGACACGCGAGGGCATTCACCGGGTCTCTTACGCACGGGGCCAACCAAACCGTGCAACCAAGAGCTTCTCCTTACGTGTACGACCATGGGAGGCCCGTGTACAGGGCGGTTCCTACGCGGTGCTGCTATATACCTCCAGCATGCATTTCACGCACAACATGTAATGACGTAACTGTAGACACAACAGGTGCATCTGCATTCGCTCGCCTCACTGTACCCTATAAGCCAGCGGAACGGGAAGGACTGCGGCAAGACACTTTTGCGACATCACAGATATCCACGACAAGGGACGTAGAGGAGTGGCGGATATGTACACTGCGCAGATCTATCCAGATCAGCTCTGTCCAAGGGCGACAGACTGCGATGTTTCAGTTGTGATGACGCAAATCGAGATGTATCTGTGTGTCTGTAGTATACAAACAACAGACAAATGAAGGGCCTCTCTACACACTGCCACAGGCGAGGTTGAAAAGTCCAGCGATAAGACGGCGATCGTACGGAAAAAGGCCTTTATGCAGCAACATTTTCTCATTTCTCCTAGCTAAGTCTAGAGGGACTGTCTACCGCTCGGAACACGTTTTTAGGTTGTGGTACAAATGGGAAGATCGTGAGCGACATTTACGACAACGAGCACGCGTTTACACCACACACAAAAAAAAAGAATTGTGTTTTTAATTTTGCTCTGAAAGTTGTGCGAAAAACGCCGCTAGCGTCACCCAACAGCGTGTTTGTCAGTTCCCAAGTGTAACAGAACAAACCCACGCAGGTATACATATTCTGCTGAAAAACTATTATTTATGCCTTACAAGCGTACTTCACCCTATAAGACACCTGTTTATAGCGTGAAGGAGCTATTCGTTCTTTTCGCTGCTTTTGGGGTGGCGCAGGTGACGCTGCCTTCGAATTCGTCCGCCTGTACTGTATAGCGTAGTCCTGCGCTTGTCACGCGTGCGGCGTTACATGTCCGAGGCGCACCCCAGCGCGCCGACTTTTCTCGTCTCTCCTACTCGTCACCTCTGGAGTGGCGTCCTTGGAACCGGTTCCCGTTTAGGAGAGGCCACCCGCGCCCGCAAGGTTTGCTCGGGCCGGCAACGACGCATCGGGTCCAGTAACCATTGTTGTCGGCGTCTTTACACGTAAAAAAAAAAAAAACAGAAGAGCGACGTCGTAGATAAAAAAAATTCTGTTTTGATAATTTTTACTCAGTTTCTGAAGAAAGGACTGCACGCTGGGACACTTCGAAATGTACGCTTTCCATTGAGCAAAAGAAAAAATACAAACAAAAAAAAAAAACCCGGGAGAGTGATGAAGGACGGCAGACAGTCCCTTTAAACGTACGCAATGCTGCTGAGAGGTTCCACCTCTTGTCGCAGTACAGCGACGTTATATGACCCACAATAATCGCCGTTATCGTGCATAACCTTATCGAATGGTACTAGATGGTTGCTTTTGAAATAAAGACAGATACGGCTGGAAGCACCTATAGAGTCAACGTATTTACCGCTGACAATCGCGCTTAGCGTTCGCGGCACGAAAAATTGGGATGCTCTTTTGTACTACGGTGAGGCTTAAGTGAATCTAATAGGCGCGGCGAGCCCGTACAATGCCTGTGGGTTTATACACGCGGTAAGTATCCTTAAGACGTGGTATGCTTTCGTTCGCACGACTGGCTACTAATTAGAAAGAGACAATAAATGCAACAGAATATTGTGATTTGGCACCCATACGAGTCGATTTTTCTGATAAAGATTCTTCAGCCAACTCTTTCTTCAAGCATCCTTGTAAAGCACTCAATAAATTAAAATGCGATATGATTCGATTCTCAAACACCCAAAAGCCCGCGAATTCACATTATTGGACAAAGAGAGAGAAAGAGAGAGATAAATGTGTGCGAGTACTTTTGCGGGCCGTATGTACAGCACTTTTCTTGTGGTTAAAAACAGGCTTCTGGACAATCTGTTTGGAAAGCTACGCTCAGTAACGTAGTCAAGTGGCAGTCGACTGTCAAGACGATATACGCCAGAAGCAAAGGCTAACTCTTCGATACCGATGCATCCTAGGAAGTAAGCGTGATTACCTAGAATAGTAGCACCTGTGTTCCTATATCAGCAAAATGAACGTACCTTGAAGAACATAACCTGCAACTTTACTACGGCTCCTAGTTGTGCACAGTAGTGACACTTAAGAAGAGACCCTCTGAAATTGTGGCTCACTTCATTCAGTACAGGAATGGCGGCATTTTGAACGAAGGGAGAGCTGTGACATTTCGTGTGCCTGGGAATGTTTCCGCCGCCTCGTGGTAAACAGTGAAACAACGGGATAATATAGACTCTGTAAACGTTCAACGTGAAATAACTCTGCTCTCGTTCTCGTCTGCCTATACTGGCTGTCTAAACGTCTTTTTAACTACTACACACGCACACACACAGCGATTGGCACGCGCTGGGAGGTCCGGGTAAAAGGTCACTGCGCAGTTAGGCCCAGCTGGCCTGCCCGCGGAGGGGCACCCGCGACCTGCTCCTGGAAGACTTGGGATTTTGCTGTTTTGGCAAAGCGGTTCGGTCGATTTGCCGCACAGGTTCGAGCTGGTCGACCATACTCCGGCTATCACACGTCCGCGAGCGACGCGCGGGGAACCAACAACAACGCCGACGAAGACGACGGCAGTGACAAAGCCCTGCTACGTCGACTCATCGCGGCGCGATGCGAAACTCAACGAGCGTACGGAACGCGTCAACGCTAGGTCAACCGCAACAGAAACACGATTTACAGGTTGTACGTGTATGTATACATATATTCTATCACGCGATTGGAAGACTCAACAACGGAGCATGGAGTGCCAAATTTATTTCTATTTGTTTTTTGTTCTTTTCTTTATGACAAGGAGGTGTTATGCCAAGAATATCCTTGTTGCCTCCGAGTTTGCTTTGCTTTCTAGCTCCCTGTGAATGCTGGCGCCGGAGTTCCTGCTAACGCGCAGATCATTTCGGAAAGGCAGCGTTCCGTCGCCGACTGACGTTCGACAAATGCACTCTCGGTCGCGCTGCTTAGTGGACAGGTTCCACAGGTGGCCGATGTTAAAGTCACCACCAATCAATTAAACACATAGCACTCTCTATTGCTTAGTATGTTCTCACGAAAAACAAGACATAAATGCGCCGAAGTCGGGAGACGTTCTTGCGCGTTGTCACAGGACAATAATTGACATGAACATCGATCATTGCGCTGTTATCTTGTAATGCTTTACTTATAGAATACGTCATTGTTTATTGCTCTCAGCTTTCCTTGAAGCAGATTTAGTGCCAAAGTTTGTGAAGTACGTGTTTCTCCGCATAGACACATGTCGCGCGGTATAGTGCGTCGTATCGCTTTTGGTAAAATTAACAAACAAATCCCCCGAACAATAGCTTTGTAGACCCCATTCGAGTCATAGAGCACCAATTCAGCGCACCGGCAGCCGTAAAATTAGGCGTTATAATGCCACCGGCGCAGTACGTAGTACGTGCACTGATTGCCCCATCGCTACAAGAATGAAATACAGATGATCCTGTCTTGACTTCTGGCTTGTTTAAGGCAAACATTCAATCATGCGGATACCAGAATATCGTAATTTAATTTTTTTTTCACATCCTACCTTGACGTAGTACGCATGAAAGCGTTAACTATGCGGATTAGCGTGACCGAATATAACTGCTGGAATGAGCTATAGCACCTCCTATCGGCAAATGGATACGGCGTGAGACTAAACATTAGGACCCGCGTATACTTTGCTCACTTGTACGCGTTTCTCATAGCGTGCATAGTGAAGCTGTACATTTTGCTTGTGTCTAAACTTGTGTTGTACCGTATGCCTTATATGGAATGAAGCTGACAGGTACTGCACTAAACCACCGCAATACTTCAACTCTGCGAAGCATGAGTGCAAAACAAATAGGCACTGAAGCAGTAAGCATTATTGATCTACTAGCGCTCTGTAAACTGCGAGACACTACAGCAATTGATCGCGATTGATACGCAACGAGAAAGCGAGTGTTTCAGCTGTTTCCGTGACTTTCCCCGAACCGTCGCCAACATGTGATTTCAGTTGACACCTACTGCTTTTGTCGCTGCAAATTACTTCTCCTTTCTTGTCCGTTTTCTTCTTTTCACCTTTCGAAGTACGTAGGACATAACTGGCGAAACGTCCTTTGCTGCGCACGTCTATACGCATCACATCAGAGCAGTAAACTGCTATGTTTGCGTAAGAGCCCAAAAGCAAAACACGAAGGGAATCAGCGGTTCTCCTTACTCGGCGTCAACAGGACCGTTTTTCGATTTTCGCGCCCTGCAGTACATTCTAACACGCCCGCAAAACAAAACGACGAGCACATCCCAGTCCCGGCATACCCTTCTCGCTACGAACAGTCGGCACTGCGGGTAAAACGCCTCAGGGCGTCTGCTTGGCTAACATTTTTCACCGTTTAACAAGAGCACCGCCATCGACCGACAGCGTCTCCTATACAACAACAACAACCAAAAAAGGAAGCCGGCAAGAGCCACCACGTGGTCGGCCAGCCTCTCGGCGGCTCGTTTGGGTGTCGGACCGTCGGGAAGGCGGAGGGATTCGTCCTACAGGTCGTGGCCGAGGCGGTCCAGCTCCTGGACGAGGAAGTCGATGTCTTCCCGTCGCACGCCCGCGTTGGAGACGATATTCCTGAAGAAATTCGGCTTGTCCCATATTGGCTGGTAGGTGATCATCAGCGTTCCGGTGTTCATCATCCGCGCCTTCAGCTGTGCTGTCACCTGCGTGCGCAAAGGACGGTGTGGGCACCTAGGCTAAATTAAACGAGACACAAGTTGGGACATGGGTGCTCACACCGGGCCAGACTCTTCACGCGACATTTGCGCAAGAAAGTATTCTTGCCGCTCATAACTGAAGACCACATGTGGTACGGGGCGTTGTCTTTAGACAATATGCCTTTGTAATAAATATTTTGCGACAGTAGAGAGAGAGCCAAATGAGAGAAAGGCAGGAAGGTTAACCAAAATTAAATCAACCGGCTGACTACACGGCACTGCGGGGAAGGGAGAAATAAATACGGAGGGGAAAAAGCAGAACGTAATATTAAAGAAAAAAAAAACTGGAACGGGGACGAGTATTACAGCCTTTCCAATAGGCCACTGTCACGTAAAAAAGGTCAACAAAGCCTTGACCGATTTCCGCTACGATGACTGTTGAGGTCGACCTTTCAAGATTGTCTGTTCTGTTAGCAGCCTGGCCCACCACGGTGGTCTAGTGGCTATGGTACTCGGCTGCTGATCCGAGGGCCGCGGGATCGAGTCCCGGCGGCTGCATTTCGATGGAGGCGAAATGTTGAGGTCCCTGTATTGTGCGATGTCAGTGCACGTTAAAGAACCCCAGGTGGTCGAAATTTCCCTCCACTACGGCGTCTCTCATAATCAGAGCTGGTTTTGGGTCGTTAAGGCCCACAAAACAACAACTGATAGCAGCCTGTTGTCAAAGCGCACCAGCGTAACCGCTAGCGGGAAGCCGCTCTCCTCGCTACAGCTACACGACAGTAAAATGCTATTTTGGTAAAGCACGTGCCGTTTTCGCACATGAATCCTACGCGGAGGCGTAAGCAAATTTACATTTCTAAAGCCACTGAACCAAATAATTAACAGAACTCATTAATCAACCCTAATTAACGTCAAGTATATAATCAATCAGCCTTAGTCATTACCTTGAGGACAGTTGTTTATCTGGGAAAGTTGTGGAGGGTAACAAATTCTGGTGTACCCGTTGTATAGAAATCCGAGAGATCTCGCATGATTTGAGGTATTAATAAAGAATTTTAACTGCGACATCGAAGCTCCGGAGGCGCACTGGGCGTCGTCCGTTCTTAGATCCGTCATTTTCTCCTTCCCTCCTCTGCTGTAGGGCAATGAAACGAGAGTCACTTGACGGACTTCACGCATGTCTCCATTTGTGTTTTACGCGAAATGCAAGGAGAGCTCCGGAAGACGAGCCAGCTCAGTATGAGACAGGAAACTGATGCCTGTGTATCAACGACTTCGTAAAACCTCGCTTATTTTTCTGCAGTATCACTAACACACAAAGCCATCCTCTCTCAGAAACAGCGCGATGGCACAACGATAAAGGAAACTAAAAGCTGTGTTAGAGCTCATGCACAGGCTCCTTCCCCAGAAAAATTCCCCAGCTGTACTATAGCGTGCGTAGGGGTCCGTAGGTGACACATGGCAAACGATGAGTGGCATACCAACAGGAACCTTCGACCTTCTGAGAACGTTGGTTACGGGGACATTCCGAGGTATGCAGCGGACTTTCCAAGTGTGTGGACTATGAAACACAGGGACTCGATCTTTCAGGCATACCTATACATTCGATGTCTGAAGTAACGAACGCCTAACTTTTCGAGCGGGTGTCGAAATGACACGGCCTGTAGTGGTTGAGCAAAGGCGCGACCGAGCAGCGGTCAATAGACGAGGAAGCGGCGCACAGCGCCGGTCCAGTTCACGCATGATTTTTTTTTTTTTTTTGTCTCTGGTCTGTCGCGCCGCTTGGCAGTACCATACTTCAGTAGCACAGATCGAGTTGGTACGTGATCATGATTAAGAAAACGGCGCAGCACACACAAACGATATACTACCGGCGTTCGTCTTCGTGTTCTCTTCTTCTGTAGTATATCGTTTGTATGTGCTGCGTCGTCTTCTTAATCATGAGTACCATACTTCTTGCATTTAAATATTTTTTTTGAGATATTTAGTACATATCGCAGTGTTTGCAGGGAAAGCATGCAATGCAACCTTGATTGTGCCGCCGCTTCCTATAGTGTACTCCACGAGGAGTTGTGCGATGAAGCTGGCGCCACGCCGACTTACCACTCCCAGCTCTTGCTCCTTCTCCTTGCTGTGGGGCTTTCCACGAAGCCTCTCAGGAATGTACCAGAAGCACACGTTCACTAGCTCTGGCTGCGACAAGAGAAGGGAGAAAGGTGACACCTTGCTTGCGAAACTCAAGGGACTGGACACTGTTTCGTAGCGTTTGTAAGTAAAGTAAATCTCACGCAAGCGGGGCACGTTGAATACTTGTTGGTCGTAGACTAGTTCGTGGTAAACGAGTAAAATCACGCACAGTCACACTATGAAACTATAGTTGGCCTTTGTGTCTTACCAAAGCAAAAGTTGGGCCGCTAACTCTTGCTCTGAAAGTAAGTCTCACCTCGAGTAGTAGATGAAACATGTCTGGCCTTTCCTTGATCTTCTGCACGAGGTAGCTGTGCACAAATAAACCGGAATCATTTCAGGTTCAGCGTATGGTTTTTTTTTTTTTTCAGATACTATAGGGAAGCTGCTCATTCCTTCGAGAATAGACTGTACCTGACTGTAGTTGGATTGAAAACATCGGTTACAGTAAGGCAAGACGTAATATATGAGCGGAATTTTGCAGCTGCGTCGTTCACAGTTTCAAGGTGATGGTGTGCTGTCGCAAATATTTTGACGACATACGAGTATATTTGTATCTCAAGCTATAAAGAATATTCTTCTACTACTTAGCTGGATATTACATACAACTTCTAAGTAACAAATGAGTTATAGCAAAAGTTACGGTTCTTTTAACACACCTTTATCTGCAACTGGAGAAAAAAAGTGGACGCTGAGAGTGTGTTTACGCTATGAGAATTTACTGAAATTTCCCCCATCTGAAATGAGAAACAGCATAACTAATTGATGATTTTTTGCCTGCAGGACGGTATAACTGTTGCAATCCCGTTCCTGACCCACGTATCTTAGATTTGTTGCGATTATTCAGTAAAATACTGAATTAGGTGATGCGGTGTGCATTCGTGAATGCTTAGGCAGCCAAACGCATTTACGATGGGTAGAAGAGTGATATGGAAATCAAAAGGACAGAAAGTTGAGCGAGTTGGTAACAGTCCATAATCAAAAGAAGAGGCGTGCAGGACACGGACACAAGGAGAGCAGTGAACAACACGAACGCCGACTAACAACTGATGCACAGCACAGAGGCGAAAAAGAAAGAAGACACACAGCTTATCTGCGCATGCTCGGAATGGTAGCGCCACCTGTCAATCGGTTACACGTGCCGGTCTTCGCGATAGACAACTCCTAAGGCTTTCTATCTCCTCTCTGTTTAAGCTAATCGACGGCTGACTCACGCATGCACTTCCACTAATACTGATATGCCAGGCCTTAACCAATAAACGCGTATCTTCGTTCTTATGCCTGTATAGGATCTCGGTTTTGTCTAACTCGGGCATGCAGCTACAGACCTGGCAGTGCAAGGATAGATTGGACGGCGTCCCACCTGATAGCGACCTTCTGTGTTCAATTAATCTTTGATTAATACAACGCGCAGTTTGCCGAACATAAAGACGTCCGCAGCTAAAAGGAATCTTATAAACTACACCCATGCGACAGTCGCTGAAATTGTTCTTGGTTAGGTGCTTAACAGGACAGATATCCGTTCGCTTCTTACCTTCCATCTGCTCATTTCTTCTATGCACTGCAGCACAAACCCTTCCTAACTTATTGGGAGCCGTAAACACAACATTAACCCCATATTTACTTCCCACTTTCTTAAGCAACTAACAACTGTGCTGTGCATCAGTTTAGTCGGCGTTCGTGTTGTTCACTGCTCTCCTTGTGTCCGTGTCCTGCACGCCTCTTCTTTTGATTATGATATGGAAAGCTTTGACTCGCCGTTCACGTGTGAATTCGGTCAGCACTGTTTTGTGTGACGCGATATTCCACGCCAGCAGAACATGACGAAGGAGGAGTACTGAACAGCAGAAACGGGAGGGGGGGGGCAGGCGAATACTGCGGGGACTTTTTGTGGTAAACTTACTTGGACATGTCAAAAAGGTGGTCTATCTGTCGTTCGAAACCCGCTGTCCCCTGGGACGACAAAAATGAGACGATTGTAGTTTCATACGACAGACATGTTTACCGAACACAAAAGTCTTTTCGTTCTAATCCTACTTATATACTTATAAACTCTATAAATATTTCTTTGTTTCTCGTATTTTTCTTGCTTGTAGTCACAGCCGTACTGTCCATGTTATCGGACGATTAGAAATTATTATCGTTACAAACAGAAATTGCGTAGCAGTGTAGAACCCGCACTCGCAAATAATAATAATAATAATAATAATAATAATAATAATAATAATAATAATAATAATAATAATAATAATAATAATAATAATAATAATAATAATAATAATAATAATAACGTGAAGAAGAAAGAAAGAAATCTCGCGACAACGTTGCATGGGAACAGTTCCGCCAATCCTGATGCTGCAGTTGTCATTAGAGAAACCAGTTTGACGATGCAAAAAAGCACCCTACAAATCAAGGAGCTTTACGAACTTTGGTTTATATCCTTACTATTTCCCACCTCGTGTACCTTTCTACTTCTTCAGATATTACTACTGACTGTGGTGCTACCACCGGGCGACATTATGATTCTTGCTCATCACCTCCGCTTCACCTCCGGACGGGGAGGTGCTACGGATATAAAAGAACGGGAATTCGGAAAATGAAAACATTATAGCAAGATCAAGCTTACAGTTGGCTGAGGTGGACGTCGTTAATGATCAAGCTAACTAATGGACATTGATTTAATGCAGGCAGGCGCGCACCGCATCGGCCCACGCTTGCGAAAGAAAGCGGGTGAAAAATCCTCGCATACGACACGGGCCAGTCCGCCTATAATTAACATTCTCCGGTAAGGGCAAAGGGACACCATCCGGGACGGTCGACGTTAAGGTCTCCTTGGGTTTTGTGAGGACGCCGTGTCATGTGGGCGTTGCGTCAAGCTGTTCTTCCTCTTCGGAGAGCATGACGATATTTACTGGCATCCCCTTTGAAATAGGGCGGGGACATGTAGCCTGTCGTAGTGATCAAGTTATATCATTTGTTATATAGTCTAGCACAATGTGTAATTCACTTTATTTTTCTTTCGTAGCACAAATCCCTATTTCTACAGTTTGCGCAAGCCTGTAACAGCTCCGGCTCTGTCATTAAATTGCTCCAGAGCTGGCCTATTGCTTCCGCCTTGTCCTTACTAGTGCCCTTGTCGTTTTGCAGTAAGCTTTTGTTGGAGCGCGCATTCAGGATCTGGCTCGACATCGAGAGTATAGGACGGCATTCCCTCGGGTCGGCGGACACGATGAACGGCGAACAAGGAGTAAATATTCTACATGATTTCGTCCAAGTCTTAAATCAATCCATTCAGCGTGGTCGAACACTTGATACGCTCGCGCTTCTCTGCTGAGAGGCATGCCGTGAATCAACGGCGTGTCGTGCGTACCTTGGCCCTCCACATGAGCCACAGCTTGAATATGTCGTTGTGGCGCCCGCACTGGGGCACCTTGTCGCCCGTGTCGTAGGACACGTCGTAATGCTTGTCCTGTTGGAACAAGTACTCGGCGCACATCTGATTGCAGCTAAGCAGCAGGCCCTGCGAAATGCGTGCGACACAAGCACGTCATCGCACGCAAAAAGCGAACGAGCGTGTGGACAAGGCACACGCGCACTTACGTCCTCCTTCAGGTGTATTGTGGAACACTGCAAGTGCGTTCCCATGAGCTTGTGAGGATTCCATGTCACCGAGTCGGATCTGCGAATTACGAATAATGCAAGTTGCTGTCTACAGGCGTGGAGATGTTGCTGTTTGCGGGGGCAAGCGCTGCTTATGAAAAGAGAAAGAAGCGTTGCATTTCGCCAGCAACTATAACTCGACAATGTTAATTTGATCGTCTGATTACACGTGACACGATAAACGATAGTTTCATGTTATGCTTCTCTTGGTTTATGCACGACGCTTGAGCTATAATTTGAAGAATTTACGAGGAAAGCGCTTTTCAATCGCAAACGCCTAGGAATTCTGGATAATTCCCCTTTGGCAATCTGTTAACCTTCACAACAATGCACTAAGCAGCTTTAAGCAGATTCGTTTCGAAATATAGGTCGCGCTTCAAGGGTTTGTAGGGACGTATTGGAGAGCAAAACAATAATGGACCTCTATTTACCAAAACGCAGTTGCCATCAAAACGAGCAACTCCTTTATCATCGTTGACAGTGCTTTAAAATTGATGCGATTTTATAAAACCTCATTTTTTTTTTTTAATGTTGCCCACTGAGATGGGCCGCTCCTTTGTGGTGAGGTTCGACATACCGCTGACGGTGCAATTGCGGCGAGCGCTCACCGTTCAACGCCGTCCAAGAGATGGCGATGTTTCTTAGACAGGAGGCAACCTCCACCCCAGGCAGCCTGCAAAGGAAAAGTTTGTATTGCGCCAGGTTAGGAATGTGGCAAATGCATGCCGAAAGCCGAACGGTGCGCACGACTGCGGTGCGGAGACAGAGTTCAGCGTGCGACAAAAGGAGCATACTAACGTCTACGTGGAGCCAGAGCCCGTGCCGCTGGCAGATGTCGGCGATCGGATGTATGGGGTCGAAGGCGCCGATTACGGTCGAGCCGGCAGTGCAGTTGACGAAGAAAGGAACGTGGCCACGGGCCTTGGACGCCTGTATCTCCCTCTCCAGCACGTCCACTTTCATGCGCCCGCTGCAAGACGCAAGGGGGCTGTTGTGCACTGTCTGACAGAGCTCTCTCTCTCACAGAGGATATCCCGCGCTCAATGCAAAACACAAGGCGAGGCCAGTGACGACTGCGCGGGACATAAACCTGGTGGCGCGAATACTGGTGAGCAATGACATCCAGGAAAAGGAGCGTGGAGCAAGTGCATTATACGAGCTTTTCCCGAAAAACAAATAATAATAATAATAATAATAATAATAATAATAATAATAATAATAATAATAATAATAATAATAATAATAATAATAATAATAATAATAATAATAATAATAATAAAACCAACAGGGCACAATACAAACCAAGTACTTTCTCGAAAATTTCGGGCAAAGGCGCTGCCGAAGCATTCACGCGCAAAGCGGGCAGCGAATTCGGCTTTGCTCCCGTGCTGCAGCAGGCGGGGCGCGACACCACCGCGGTGGCTAACTTTTAATAACGATGAATCACCGCTCGAGATCGGTGCGTTCCATCGCTGCCCTTCCGTTCGATGTGCCGCGGCGCGTCGAGAAGCGAAGCCCTCTCTCCAAAGCAGGGATGCCGCCGCCGAATGCGCAGCCCGGCAGCTGTCGGAGTCGCCGCCGCCTTGGGACGCAGTCGGCAGTATGCCGTGCACCGTTGCAGTGTGTCCTGGCTCAAACATCGAATAACGAGAGCACACTTCTCCCACACCGAGAACGGCTTTCCACGCTCTGCAACGTCGCAGGGGGATCGCACACGCTGCACGCGCCTCGTTGCTGGCACAGCTCGCTGGCAAACGATTAAGGTCCCCGCTAGCAGAACGGTTAGGCGTGCTCGGTACACGGCAGCTTCCAACGCGGTGCAGCAAACTGAGAGAAGGCCGAAGGAAAAGGCTCATCCGTCCTTGCGCGCGCGGGCAAATAATTAGCCGCGCCGTTCTGTCATCCGTTATCGGGCCCACGCCATATTAGCCCACGACAATGGGCGCCCAGGGAGCCTGCCGATTAGCTGCCAGCTTGGCTCGCTCACGGCACCCACCGGCGGCGCAGGATTTGCGAGATCACCGCTGTGTGAGACTCGTGCAACGATGCTCGAATGAAGGCCCAACTCAGTATCGCTTGGCGAACAAATTTGTACTCGCGTTTGGTGCTGGTCGAAGATAGATGTTCATGGTGTACATATCCGGGCTCTACGTCGCTTTACCACGACTGCAATAACTCTGCCAAGAACGTTGTGCAGAGATTCCCCAACTGTACGGCGAAGAAAGCGGCGAAGAATGAGGGCGCTGACTGAGCGGCCGTCTCGCATGAACGGACCTCGTCATGTGCGAAATCGCGCTATTCATACTCACCTAATACCAGAGCGGAAACGACAATGTACGATCCGGCATAAACCTCCACTTATGCGCTTCTGCTCTTCAACATACCCATGTTTTCAATCTCTGCGAGCAACATCGGACTCTATATCGTGATGACTCGGCATATTCGCAGCTAGTCGTGTGTACCCAAAGTATGCTTCGCTAATGCTTCAGAAAGTAAAATAAAATAAATCGTCTCCCCACGTAATAACCTCAAGTTTCGGCATACGAGTGCGTTTGGAGCTAATGGAGGCAACTGTTCGGCGGCGAACAGCTGCGCTTTGGTATTTCAGGTACGCTAAAATTTCTATTAAGAAGTACGCCTTGTTTTTTTTTTTTTGTTGTTGTTGAAAGTATTCAAAGTTTATTGAACGTATTCAAAGTATATACAGTTACATTCGCATTGTGATAGAACAGTCAGAGGTCCCAAAGTAAGAACTGTCAGGGGGACCTCCTAACAAAAAATGAACAGAAGAACGGTACATTGTTAAGCAAACAGTGGCGAAAAAGCAGCAAAATATAGAAAAAAGGTGTGCAAGAAGGTAGGGAAACATAAGTAATAAAGACAATTGGCTTGAGACAAAGATATCAAAACAAAGAATTAAATCATAAATCATTAAACAATTCAATTTTAGGACGTTTACGGAATGAGTGCATTGTGTATGTTTTCAAATCAAAAGGTAAGCTGGTTCCACAGTGTTACACATGAAAATCTTGCCGTCATTCGACCATAGTTCGTACGTACTTTAGGTAAAAGTAGATTACGGTTAGTTTCAAACCTTATGTTGTTGGTATTTACAAGAGTGACATCGGAAAAACTAGCAATGGATAATTCATTATTTACAACACGGAACATGATTATTAGAATTTTCTGGCTAACAAGTTTTTGCAGGGGCAAAATGTTCAAGTTACGAAAAATGGGGGTTGATGGTGATGAAAATGGGTTGAAAGTGATAGGTCTTAAAGCTTGCTTTTGTAAGCGTTCAAGATGACGTGGATACGACCGATACGTATTTCCCCATGATGATAGGCAGTACGATAGACGACTGTGGATAAATGCGTAATATAACGAAAGAAGGATTTCGGTTGTAAAGTAAGGCCGTGTTTTGATAATCACACGAATACCGAAAGACACTTTTTGAATTAAAGACTGAGCATGCTTGCTGAATTTCAAATGTTCATCTGATAGGATCGTGTCGAGGATGTGCGAATGGAATGCGTCTTTTCTGTCTGCGAAACCGACATTGTGCAAGTCTGAGGCCCGACTGTGCCGTATACTGCAACGCGCTCGGCAGTGTATATAACATATTCAACATTCGTTAACCGCTCTTTTAACCACGTGATTGCGCATTGAGAAGATGCAAGTGATGTGCAAATATTTGTTTTAAAAGCCAGAATCACCAGCTTATTCTTCTACACATGGTCGCAGGGAAGCCGCTCAGCTGTTTCGCGTGCCCGGCATACTTTGGTGTGATGCACGCCAACACCAACGAAATGTGCAGAACGTAATTAAAACAAACAAACATGTTGGATCCGCTCAGCCGCAAGGTAGCTATAAAGAGGTACGTCATGAGTACCTGCAGAAAGAGATCAAGTTCAACAAGTGGACTCGAGTAATATTGAACATTCGTTAACCGCTCTTTTAACCACGTGATTGCGCATTGAGAAGATGCACGTGATGTGCAAATATTTGTTTTAAAAGCCAGAATCACGAGCTTATTCTTCTACACACCCGAATATTTCGCATATATTGTTGGGCCGGTTTAACGATTCTAATGAGACGTAGAATAAAGAAATTTGCGTAGAGAAATCTATAAGTGAGCAAATGTGCGGCTGTAATGAGCGAAGGAACTGATATGAAAATAACAAGGCTAAAGAGATAACAAATGTGCTCCGCTAGGACTATAATCAGTGTACTATCGGTAAACGCACGCTCTACAGCGCCGTCTCCCAGAGTGTGACGTAAGCAAGCGGGGACTCACCACTTGTCAACGGGTATGGAGACCACGTTGTCTGTGCCGAGTCCAATGGCTGCACCGGCCCCTTTTACCGAGTAGTGGCTCTGCGGAGGCGATGGGAAACGGAGAGGTAAGGCGGCGCTCACAAAGCGTAAATGCTGTATCCCTATTCCTCAGTTTCATCTTTTTGTATCTTTCTTTCGCTCTGCTGTGGCGTGATTGAACGTATCCTTCCTGCCTCTCGCGTGTTCTCGCTCGCGCTTCCTGTGATCACTTTCTTTCGGACAACAACGGTATAACGAACACAATGCCGGCGGGTGATGTCTCGCGTAAATTTTCGATTACGTGACCGCCACGTTACCGTGGGCTTTCGTGAGGTACGGATCGTGTAGCAATTCTTCAGCAGAAAGCACAGAAATTTAAAGCACAAACAAAACGCTGCAAGTTACGTTTCCATGGCACCATTTAACGCGTACTTTTTCAAACTGCGACGCATTAACGAGGAGAGCGAGGAAGGGAGCATAGTGACGTATTAAACTTCAAGGTTGCTGCAGCCAGCATGTAGCAGTTCCCCATCTTCATCATTTTGAATGCACAGTGACCTGAACATATATAAGACTGCATGTGATTTGGCTTCGCTGTTTGAAAATATGATTTACTCCGGCGGTCGGTTGGGTCTCTGCTGATTTGCGATTATGTAGGGTTGCATTATCTTAAAAAACAAAACGCATAGTCCACATGTTCATTTTTTGTATTGTTTTTCTTTTTTTGTTTTTGTTCTTGTGCTGTTGGAATTTACGTTGAGATTCCGGTATATTGATATTTCTATAGCTCTTACTTCGTGGTAAATAGAAACTCGGGACGTAGTTGGGTTACTCCTGCGCTATGCCGCATAGGCGAAGAGTTCCCGCGTTTTTTTCTTTCCTTCCTAATCGGCCTGTTTCACGAACGGTGAATGGAAAGAACACCCAAGTCACGGCGGCGGCCGTACACGCACCGTTCGAGCGCGCGTGGTGATCGCCAGAGCGGAATGCACTCGTTTCATTCCGCGCAACTGAATGCTGCCCGGCGCGCCGCCAAACACCCGGCAGCCGACATGACTCGTCCCGGCTAAGCCACCCGCCCGCATGGACGGACCAGATGACAGCCTACTTCTTCCGAGAGCGCCCTCTCTCTTCCTCCTCTCCCGTTGTCCTACGCAGAGCAACCCTGCGGGAGTCGGCCCCCTTTCCCAAAACGTTCGCCGCGCACTCCGTGCTTTACGCGCAGCTCCCGTTGTTTCCTGTTGTTTTAATGCGGGGTAGCAAAGCGATCATTTCCCGGCTAGGGAGGGGAGAGGAACCGCGCATCTCCTCCCGTTCCGTGTAACGTCTCCCGAACAGGCTCACCGACCGAACACGCCCAGCGGTGCGCGCGGGCAATTTGCGAGTCTGACTCCTTATTTCTTTCTTTTTTTTCCTTCCCCTGCGGCTCGATCATCTCCCGCCGGCATCCCCTCGATCTCTCGTCGCTGCGTGCACGTTTGTTATCAGCTGTGGACAGAACGTCATTGCTGCGCGGTCGCGACGATTCATCGCCCGACGACTGCTTCTGTTGAACCCTGATGACGAAGAATTTATTCCGAACTCGAAGCTCGAATATATATATATATATATATATATATATATATATATATATATATATATATATATATATATATATATATATATATATATATATATATATATATATATATATATATACGCGGCGGCGTGTGCGTGGAACGACCGCCAGAGCGAGTGTTTCACTCGTCGCATTCCCGGAATTTCTCGCTCCAAGCCTGCGGGAGCAATTTCCAAGATGTTTTCCCCCCCGACCACAGCAGAGCTCCGTGGGGGCGGATTTGAGCGTTCTTGCCGAAAGCGCCATTATACGAGTTATTCAAATTATGAGGACTGGTCGCGTCCGGAGCTGAATGTTCAGACGGCGTTGACCTATAGGGCGTTGACTGTGTGTGCCTTAAACGATGGACGATGCACCGCTTTAGCACAGCGGCCGACTGGCCTTAGTCATTTATGACAGCAATGATTGTGCACCATATTGCGATTTCGCCTTGTGGAATTAGACTGAGAAAGTTATTAAAAATAAGCATCCTAAATAAAGAAAACAAATTCGTGGTATCAGCTTCCAACAACAAGGTTGCGTCGTTGTAACACAACGCACGCCACAGACTCTCTCTTGGCCACATGACGTTCTTTGGCGTGCACATAATCATCTTCACGAGCGCATTGTGCATTTTTGTTCCTATCCAGGTATGGTGCCGTCGCCGGAAATCGAACCGATGACCGATGAATTTGGGCTCAAGATTCCGCTTCCGTATGTACCAGGTAAGCTATCGACGCTACTGCGGAAATCACTATGCCGACTGTGAATTAGATGATGCAGCAGTGTACCTCAGTGTCTCTGCAGCAGTGCGTCACATAACTGCTTACTGTTATACTGTGTCGACGATAACATCTTTGTTTGACTGGGTGCGCGAATAAATGGCGTACGTGCACATCAACATTCGGAACGCTTAGTTGGCAGTGAATTTGAAGAATTGTCAAATCGCGTCCTGTATACGTCAGTGTCAGCGATTGTTCTTCAGAAAAGCGCGCTTTCAGTATCAGTATACTGATACTGAAAGCGCGCTTTTCTGCCGAAGGAGCCGCATTGCGGGGTTGCGCTCAGTGAAGCTGCTTAGAGTGCGGTGCCCGGAAAGTAAGTTGGCAGAAAAGTGAGGCAGAAATAAATCGTTTCTGTACTAGATAGATGACGGCTAAATTAGGCAGATGCACCCTCGTTTATTATGCCTGAGTAAATGCAGCCAGTGTCAGCACTCACCTCAACACGAGGTTATCGCGAGGACCAAAGAAGGACGAAAAGGCAGCGGCGCCACGCTCACCGAGTTCTATTGCTGGAATATTTTCCTGCTCGTAGCAAGGTAGCAGTATCTGCGTCGTTTGCCAAGAGTAGCGCTGAGTGCGGGCAGGAAATGTCACTGGTTGCTAGTCTCGTTCGGTTATGTTTTGCACCCGCCGCAGCAGGTTAGCGGCTAAAGTGGAGCATGCGCCGCTAGGCGCAGGTTCGATTCCCTCACACGGTCATGGTCTCACGTCCACAGGGGTGAAGTGTGAGAACTACCACGTACACTGAGTCAGGTTGCGTGCTAATGAAATCCATGTAGTCAAGATGGTCGGGAGTCAAAAACTTGAGCACTGAATCTTTTGAAATTGTGTTCTGTGGTGACGAACCAACAACTGGGACGAGTGGTTAGTCTATGCAGACGTTTCCTGAATTTCTTCCCGAGGACCTCAAGAAATTTGTCTGTCCTTTGTTACGCAGTTAACTGCTCGTTATTATCGCTCGTCTAGAAATTTATGACGCTGACTTCTCGGCGTTTGAAAACATCTCGAACGTCGTTATGGAGCAGGATAAGCTTTGATTTGATTTGATTGATTTGTGGGGTTTAACGTCCCAAAACCAGCTGTGATTATGAGAGACGCCGTAGTGGAGGTCTCCGGAAATTTCGACCACCTGGGGTTCTTTAACGTGCACTGACATCGCACAGCACACGGGCCTCAACATTTCGCCTCCATCGAAATGCAGCCGCCGCGGCCGGGATTCGATCCCGCGACCCTCGGATCTGCAGCCGAGTACCTTAGCCACTAGACCACCGTGGCGGGGCATGGAGCAGGATAAGCAGCCTGCGCCCCTGAAGCACACCGTGTAGACGAACAAAGCTGGCCTCGCTGCCCGCGGCTATGCGGAGCTAAAAAACCATACAACACGCTTATGAAAACAAAGAGGCGTTAGTGAGATCCCCAGGAATCACGCCTGACTGGTGTCATGCGTCGGGCGATGCTTAAACTTGCCGGGCACCTCCGGTAAAAATCGAACAGGAAGAAAAATGGAGAGAAAATCATCGGCCAACCCGTCCCCGCTAGCTCTTCCCGTAGCGCTTCGAATCAGAAATGCCTCGCCAGTTGTCTCCCTCTTTTTGTGGAATTCCCGTTCTCAGACAACTGTGGTGGTGCGCCCGTGCCTAGCTCCCAGCAGTTTTTGCTGAGCCCCCATATTAACTTTCCAGCTTGCTGAACATTGAAACAAGGAAAGCGCGTTGGTGAAGGGAGGAAATGGCTCTGGAGGCAGCGCAGGAGACCGGCAGCTACTGCGCGCACGGGGAGATCATCGCGGGTGGATCACGGGCTCTGCTCGGGGCCAACGCGCGCCGGAGCGAGTTCTTCTGGCGTCGCGATAGGCCGCGCCGCGGGGATTACAAACGATACCACCGTGCTTCTCCCCACCCCACCTACAGCTGGTCGAAGGGGGAGGGCTTAATCCGCGCAAGATGGGCTCTCCTCCCCGATCAATCTCGCCCAGCGAGAACCACTTCATGGCTCCCCGGAGGTAAGTAATTACGCTGACAGCCACGATTGATTCTCCGCCGCCGGTCGAGCCCCGCACTTTTCCCGTTTCCTTCGAGCTCAATCCCATCGGAGGGCGCGAACCTATGACTCGCATGGGCACCTGACGGACCGTCGGCCGACCGCGGATAAGATCGAAAATGATGGGCTAGCTCGAAAGGCAAAATAGGGCAAACCAGACGGTTGCAGTAAAGACAGGGTCAAATCTTGCACGCGTCCGTGTTTTTGTTGCGCCCTTCATTATTTTGTGCTGGCGCATTTCCTTATGAACAAACTCGCCCAGAAGGAAGTTTTACTCAGCAGTCTCTTTCGCGTGACTTCAAGGCGCAGTTGGTATTTTATGAGCACAGGTTCAATATCGAATTTGGTGCCATCGCTGCACTAAGCAAACGACTTTGAATGGGCCCTGATTTTTTTCGTTGTCGGATCCGCGTATGGGAAGAAGAAGAGAAACTCCCGAAGGACTCCTCCACCGTGATCGCCCGCCAGAGCGGCAAGCATAACGGCGGAGTGACGTCTGTCCTGCAGTGCTTCACTGAGGAATGTACTTAAGTGCGAACCATTTATGCTACTCCGTGTTTGTTGCGCACGTAGCTTCACAACGCATGCGCAGTTCGTCTGTGTGCATACGTGATAGTATATCTTCTCCGCGACACGTGCATTCGACATTTGTATCTGAATGCTCGCTCCATCACAACTGTGTGTCAATATCGTGTGTTTCCCGCGGCACGCTGTATTGGTCGTTGTGCACATTGCGAGAGAGTGTCGACAAATGGAGCATCAGCGAATAGCTGATATTTATAACCGCGTGAGCTTTTCGCCTGGCAAGCTATTCGATTGTTCAGTGCAATCCGAACTCGGAAAAGGGAGCTCGGTGTTTCGGTTCTAGACGGGAATCTCAGCGTGCCCGTGCTTAAAAATCGAGGTTAGTGGTAAAATAGAACGCTACACAGTGCCAGTTGAAATGGTTTAGTTCTGCGTCATAATTGCACGGCCTGTCCGCGTCGGCCCCCGTTACGTCGGGCAGGTTGCGATCACATGCATGCCGTCTGAATGTTTTGGCCGGAGCTGGGCTGTTCCCGCTGTCCCACCCCGAGCTCGCCAGCTCGTACGCAGCAGTTGCGGTCCGCGCCAGGCACGGTGAGTCACACGGGGAAGAACGTCAAAATGACGGCCGCAGCAGTGCAGGAGGAGCGGTTAATAGCATGCAAAAGAAAAAAAAAAAGAAAGAAAAGGCAGGAACAAAAATAAGGGGAGGGCGGAAAGAAAAACATTCCGGAGGAGCAGCGTAGCGGGAAATGTAGCGAAACTGGGCAGCGTCGCAAAAGAGGCACTTTGGCGTCGAGGCTGGGGTCGGGGGAGGACAAGCTGCTGCCGCTCAAGGAAGCGGTAACAGCCGACTCTGCGCGGCGCGTGTTCCGGTCGAAATGAAACCAATAAGGGCACGCGCCGATTAGGGAAGGGCACGCGTGCGACACGGCAAGCTCCCGCAGTGCTGTCGGCGCTTTTGCTTTTGCCGTCTTTCCCTTCCATTTTGGTCACATGACAGAGCGCCGACAGCTGGCCCGGCGTTCGGGCATCAGCCTGTAACGCGTGCCTTGCACGGTGCAGAGACCAAGGCTGCATGCGTGTGCTTCAGTCTTTAAGAAGATAAAAAAAAGAATGCCTTAAAACACACACACACACACACACACACACACACACACACACACACACACACACACACACACACACACACACACACACACACACACACACACACACACACACACACACACTTGCAGTCCATTCGGTAACGTTAGCAGCGATATGAAGAGTCCTTCCAAAAAACTTAGAACAGAATGGGTTAGTTGATTCGCGGGAATTTAAGCAGTTTAAGTAACCACAGCCTGTTAAATTTTGTCTTTGACGGTGCCAATAAACACGTATTGAAATTGCCAAAGTGACATCTGTACGCGTTCAGGATCTCTCGGTTATATAAATTACATTATTTACCTTTGGGGGCAGTTTGTTTCCGTTAGCTTTGTGCTCTAGACTTGCAGCGTCTCTGCAGAAAGCGATCACTGTAACCTGCATGCGTACTCCATTTATTCAATTTTTTTTTTCTGTACAGGGTACTACAGCTCAAGATGCGCCAACTCTCCCTAACTTCCAAATCGTTTGAGCACATTCCGCAATGATCTCTACGATGGCATCGTCAAAGCAATATCTCTAACTTCTTGCAGTCCGTGAACCAAGCCCTAATGAAGGCAGGCTTAATTAAAAGAACAGCCACCGTGCTCGATCGACTCATTAGTCTGCGCGTCTATTAATGCTGCGCGGCGGCTCTCACGGGCGGTTTCTGAACCGTACACGGCCGCTGATAGTGCGCCGGATGGCGCCGAAATATTTGCACTCTTGCCTCATGAAAAATGCCGCCGCAATTCCTGTGACATAGTGTCTAAACAAGCAACTCGACAGGAACCGCTTTATGTTATATTGTATGAGATAGCTATATAGGTAAAGTCACGACGGCAAGTAGTAGAAAAGGATGCAAAGGAAAGAATTCCTAGTATAACTTATTTCTGCATTAAACGATATTCCTATGGCCAGGAACAGCGTAGAGTGCCAAGTGACGAGTCACTCACGTCTTCGGAGGTGTACATGACGAGTTGCGGCAGCGCCTTCAGCCCCATGGTCTTGTAGCTGGGGAACATCTTGTGCCGCGCCGCCATCACGGCGTACAGGTTGGACACGGAGCCGCCTGAAAGCAGCACAAACACGGAGGAGCGTCAGGGATGTTGAAGCGGGAGCGGTTTTAATAAAAGAAGGTTGGAGATATTTCGAAGAACAGATAGAATGACACGTAAGGCTAGCTTTCTATAGGTGGAGCTGAGCACGTTGTACGCGAGAAATTACGCATCTTGCTTTTTATAGCGCTGAGCGTATAAACGACACCGCTGGTTCCGGGATATTATTTCTATGGTTAATTTTGCTACATTAGCCGCTATCATGGTTACACTTTGTCGCGAGCTCTATTCTGTCCGTGATGATAGCATACGGATAGCACCGAAAGGAGGGCACAAGGTTACCACACAGGGCAGCACGTGCCGCACAACAGAAAAAAAAAAAGTGCATATGGGAATGTATATATTGTGGGGTTTTACGTGCCAAAACCGTGTTACGATTATAGGGCACGCCGTAGTGAGGGACTCCGGATTAATTTTGATCACCTGATATGTGCACCTAAACATGAAGCATACTGTCTTCCTTTTAAAAAAAATTGTCCTAATTGACGGGCGGCCACCGTGGCCGGTAACCGAACCTAAATTAGAAGCCCTATATAGCTGCCAGCTACACGACGGGCTATACTGGAATCATGTAGCCATTTGTATTCTTTCAATGTGTTGGATTGGTTCTGCGGTAACTGGCCAAGTCGATGCGCCGTAAGCGTGCTTCGAATTAGCGAACAACTCGCGCTCCGCGTTGCTATAGCCTCCTCCCTCGGCCCAGCACAACTGGAGATTTTCCCTGGCTGACATCCCTGCATTTGCTTTAACTTCTCTCGCCCTCTCCTGTAGGTAGCTCACTACGTAGAGCGACCGCTCCGAAAAAGCGTCGGGCCCGAGCTCAAATTCCGGACAGGGGCGAAATTTTCTTAGTATAAAATGATCTTGCATTTGAGAGATTCCCCCCCCCCCCCTCCACCCCACCGAGCTACAAACAGATGTCTTTTCAAGTAGTGTTTGTGTTCATAATATTCTGGCTGAAAGTGAAGCACTTTTTTGCACGCTTTCCCCCAGCGCGTTGCCTTTGCATCGGTGCGCTTCAGCATATGTTCCAAATGGAATCGTCATCAAATTGCAATACAGAGTAGTTTTTCGTTCAACTCTCGAGTCAGTACACAGTAGCAGTGCGTTAAAATTTTCTGACAGACATGGAGCTCAAACGCTCGACAATTGGTACTCGTCTTTACAGCTGTTAACGTAGCAGTAAAGTATATTCCACGGCAGTACACAACTAATGGCATCACAAATAATGCTCGTACGTGCAATGTAATTTTCGTGGGTTCCGTGGCGCCTACATTCTTTACGCGTTGTTCAATGTGCGCGTAGCACACACACACACACACACACACACACACACACACACACACACACACACACACACATATATATATATATATATATATATATATATATATATATATATATATATATATATATATATATATATATATATATATATATATAGTTCAGAAAGAAGATATCCGTGAGCCCGAAAAAATATTTTCAAAAGAAGAGATTCACACGATTAACAAAAAGAATATAAGTTTACTGACGTTGCGGCCGGTGGACCGGCCTTCATCAGAGTAAAAAGGTGTTGCAGAGCACCTTCCTTTTGAGGGTACAGGAAGGGGAGAGAGTGCGGCTACAAAGGCGTATTCTGTACACGGAATGGCTATGAAGTCTTCCTGGACAGAACACGTGGTCGGCTGCGGCGAGTCACGAGGCGACCCCGTAGCCTCTCAATTAACAGCAAGGCGGCACACTTGCGACCCCGAGGGATTCTACTACCTGTATGTAACGGAACTATAAAGCCACTCTACATTGTAAAAATGGCAGTCACCACAGCAGAAATGACAGAAAAAGGATTAAAAATTAAAAAAAGAATAAAATAAAAGAATAAAAATAAAAAAACAACACCCCCCCCCCCCCCCCCCCCCAAAGACTGATTTATTGACAAACGGCAGAAATATCTTGTAATGAAAAAATATATTAACCATGAAGGAAGAAAAATGGAAATAAAATGACAGATATAAAAAAAAACTTAAGTGTGAAAGAACGCATTGTAGTTGTTTGAAATGGCTTCCTCATAATGACAATGCCCTAGACACTCGGGAAACATGTGAGTTTACCCGTGTTTTCATTAATGCCCGAGGAAGCGGCTTTGAACTTATAAATGAGGCAGGACTCACGAACCTCGCGGTCGTGGTGCGTCCGAAAGCCCGATTCCAGTATCATTGCCTTCAGGTCGCTAAATGAATGGCCGGGAAGGTGCACGTGCTTAGACAGGGGCAGATTCAAGGAATTTTTGGCGTGTGACTTGTGATTATTAAATCGTATTCGGAAAGGTGTTTCTGTCTGACCAATATATTGTTGATTACATTTAGTGCACTCAAGCAGGTAAACGACATTAGCCGTGTCACAAGTGAAGTTTCCTTTAATTTGTACAAAAAAGTCGGACGCGGTGCTTGTTGCTTTTTGTGTAGTTCTAATGTATGGGCAGTCCTGGCAACGTGGCTTATTGCACGGCCTGCATCCAGTGCCACGACGTGGATTTAAAGTTGATTTAGTTAAGATGTCGCGTAAATTTGTGTTTCGTCTGTACACGACACGAGGCGGTTCCACGAATATGCGTTTGAGGCGATCACTTTGAGTAAGAATATTATGATGTTTTTTTAAGAATAGCTGACACCTTTGGCAGCGATGCAGAGTAAGTAAGTATTAAGTTAGTCTTGTGTTTCCTGCTTGATAACTGATTTTTGAGAATTTCAGCGCGGTCAAGCATGTCGGCGCGAGTTATAGCATCGTCAATTATTTTTTCCGGGTATTTCTGTTTGAGGAGGACCTTTTTCATTTGTGCACAGTTATGATCGAAATCTTCTTTTTTTGAACATATGCGTTTAAATCGATGTGCTTGACTGTACGGGATGCCTGTCTTGCAGTGCCGCACATGACTACTATGAAAATGTAAGTATTGATTAGTATCCGTTGGTTTCCTATAAAGGTTGCAAACCAACTTGTTATTCGAAAGCGACACGGTCACATCCAAGAAGTTTATGCTCTGCCTAGAGTATTGATGAGAAAAAGAAATAGTCGGATGAGCAGAATTGAAGTCGGTGGTGAATTGTAATAGATCGGTTTCTCCGTGATGCCAAATTAAAAGATATCATCTATGTAACGTTTCAAACAACCATTTCAAACAACTACAATGCGTTCTTTCACACTTAAGTTTTTTTTTTATATCTGTCATTTTATTTCCATTTTTCTTCCTTCATGGTTAATATATTTTTTCATTACAAGATATTTCTGCCGTTTGTCAATAAATCAGTCTTTGGGGGAGGGGGGGGGGTGTTGTTTTTTTATTTTTATTCTTTTATTTTATTCTTTTTTTAATTTTTAATCCTTTTTCTGTCATTTCTGCTGTGGTGACTGCCATTTTTACAATGTAGAGTGGCTTTATAGTTCCGTTACATACAGGTAGTAGAATCCCTCGGGGTCGCAAGTGTGCCGCCTTGCTGTTAATTGAGAGGCTACGGGGTCGCCTCGTGACTCGCCGCAGCCGACCACGTGTTCTGTCCAGGAAGACTTCATAGCCATTCCGTGTACAGAATACGCCTTTGTAGCCGCACTCTCTCCCCTTCCTGTACCCTCAAAAGGAAGGTGCTCTGCAACACCTTTTTACTCTGATGAAGGCCGGTCCACCGGCCGCAACGTCAGACTTATATTCTTTTTGTTAATCGTGTGAATCTCTTCTTTTGAATATATATATATATATATATATATATATATATATATATATATATATATATATATATATATATATATATATATATATATATATATATATATATAACAGAATTGACGATGCGCCTTTTAGAGAACGACGGTTTATTAAGTCAACGTTTCGGTCGGAGCCCGACCGAAACGTTGACTTAATAAACCGTCGTTCTCTAAGAGGCGCATCGTCAGTTCTGTTATAAACTAGCGGCAACCCAAGCTATTTTTGCATATACAGTCCTACATATATATATATATATATATATATATATATATATAAACTTAGTAAACCGTCGTTCTCTAAGAGGCGCATCGTCAATACACACTGTAAATGTGTGTACTGCCGCTCTCGTCTCGTGGTGGACCCAGGCGTCTTCAAGCAGCACGTCTACAACTTTCTTGCCAGGTCTTCAACACGATACTTTTGAGAATGTAGCGCATAAATTTTCATTGCTTCAGTTCATTGTAGCCTCTGAATCTTGTGCATGTGGTAGCCCACATCATTAAATATTTTTCGGAAACAATACGGGCACAGAAAAAAGTACTGCATGGAGGGAATGAAATCGGTAAGGGAGATGTAGGTGTCGGATGGAAGCGAGGAAGGCGGCTGACAAGAAGAAAATAACGAAACTTTCATTCGCTGCATTGGGTCGACATTGTACCCGACAGAGCAAGGTCTTTCGCCTGTTAGCTGTTCGTTTTCGGCCCTTGCCCTCAGTCGACGAGAGTGGGCGTGGCTTGCAGTGTTGTCTTGGGCGCGGACGATGAAAGAACGCCAAGCTTAGGGAATAAACCGGCAACGAAGGCACACACTACTATCGATCTGAAACTATACTGCTGTGCTGAAAGCGGGGTTGTCTCAACCGCCCGTACATCCAAACGATAATAGTGAGAAGCTTTTAGTGCGCGTAGGTATTAGGAACAGCTTTTTTTCTTCGGCCTCCAGGAAAGATATTGCCAGCTGCTTTTGAATCAACGAAAACAGTTTTTCGCTGTGGTGCGTCCCTCCGTATTCCCGTAGCCCGAAATGAAAACACGGATTACGCACGACCCGAGTGTGGAACCGCATTTTGAGAGGAAGGATGTAAGACGCGACTGCCTGGAGCCACGCTATACAGCTTTGCAAACAAAATAAAAAAAGGCGTAGGACACGCGCAACACTGCGCCGTTCTTGGGGAATGAAAATACAAAGAAGCAACGACGAAGCCACGAGAATTTACATCGATACCTGCAAGCTCGTGTTTGTGCGCATTCCGCTTGTTGTAATTACATAATTTCATAAACACGTAATTCGGAACCAATTGCTCAGTCTCGCGTCCCACTCAACTCGAGTGCTGGAAGCGCTATGGAGCCGTTTCCCTACCGGAACTCTATCACTTTGCATATGTTCTCGCATATTATTTCCTTGAAATGCGGCCAGGAATCGAACTCGCGCCGTCATAAACCACAGCCGCAAAGCCGTCGCTATAAGGCCGCGCCACGGCCGTAACATTCAACTATATTGAACACGCAATTTCTCTGTTTCTTCAACTATACTTTTGCAACGGACCGACAGAACTTATGCTCAAATTATATACATAAACATGTATGTGTATCTAACACTCTGCAGAGTGTTTCATAAAATGTGTCCAGAGCTCTTATAAATGCAAAATAAAAAGCAGATATTTGCGGACATTTCGCTGGATTTCTTTGTTCATGGTGGCACGCGCTGCAAAACGGGTAGGAGTGATATTTTGCACAGTAATTAGCAAAATCACACGAATTAAATTTTAAACCAAAACAGCTAAACGCTCAAACCAAATTGAAAGTCATTTACGCAGGGAATCCACATCCGTTGTCATGTTAGCAAAGGGGCAACTCTGCTAATTTCTACAGGTCGCCGGAACCTGAAACCTAGACTGAATGGTGAGAGAGCGCAGTTGCGGCTATCTTCGATGGCGGTCTTTGCGACGCAGTTGTTGCTCTCCCATTGCCGACTTATACTATACGAGCATATGTCGCTGTCGAGCGCCTGCTACTACAAGCGCGATAAAAAAAAAATCCAGGAAGATCTATCTATCTATCTATCTATCTATCTATCTATCTATCTATCTATCTATCTATCTATCTATCTATCTATCTATCTATCTATCTATCTATCTATCTATCTATCTATCTATCTATCTATCTATCTATCTATCTAATCACGCTCACCGGGTGCCAGGATGCTGTCGCCGTTTGTGTAGCCGATGAGGTCCCGCATCTTCTTCATCACCACGTTCTCCATGAGGATGAACACAGGGGCGATCTCGTACGTGAACCTGCACGACCACGGCAACCACGTACGTACATAGTGTGCTCGCTTCACTTTCGTCAGTGGGTCTACTGCATCATTGCGCGCAACAATTCGCGTAAACGTGCTCTGCGCTTCTCAAGCAGGTGACCTAGCGTCAGTTGTAGCTTCGAACGTTCCTCCGATCCTCGCCTGATATTCTCGAGGCTCTCGACAAGTTTATCCATAAGAGTTTTTTTTTTTTTTTTCCCTCATTCTCACGATGTGTATGCCTTCGATCTTTCTGTCTGTGTCCGCACCAATATTCTGTCCCCCTGTGTAGCGGGCACGAAGCGTTGCCCATCTCTTTGAGCTCTTCTATGAAAGTAAGTGTCCCTTTTAAGTGTGTCCGAAACATGTTCCGCGCAGCCCATCCCAAATGTCACAACACAACGGCGTAAGTCTGTTCTCATTTATTTACAGTACCCTGCAGGCATTCAAGTAGGACATAGTCATAGCAGCATTTAAAAAAGAAGGCATTAGTACAACAACGGAAAATACAAGCAACGTAAACGCATTAGAAATATTGTTAACGCAACAATGAACAGAAATAGCTGAAAAAAGAAAAGAAACACTAGCGGAAAAATGTGACATTATAGCGACCGCCTCACATGACACTGATGCGACCACTTGCACATCTACATAGTCAAATTGATAATAATTCAGGCGTGACAAGAAAGCAAGTGCGCTACACGGCTCAAGCGGAAAAATGTTCGATTAGTCGATCGCGAAATGCACTGTGTTTAGATAGGGAGGCAACGTTGTCTGGAAGAGTGTTCCGTAAACGTATCGCACGAGGCAAAGCTGAAAAATTGAATGCTCAAGTATTGCCGTAAACTCGTGTGTAACTAAAGGAATTATGCAGCCGTTGTGAAGTCATGGATGCTTTTTTCAGGTTTGTTAAAGACAGACGAAGAGCGTGTATGAATATGCGAAACAATAATGGTTGCCTTCCTTTCCTTTGGTGCCTGGCCTCGGTGAACAGGAGCTTAAAATGAAGCAGTTCGCCTCAGCGCATACACGAAAGGATTTGGCCTACCACTCAAAACCACGTCCTGCGTAAAGTGCTAGATATAGCGAGCAGATGAGACATATTTTGCCTTCTTTCCTGGCTATAGCTGTCACTTTGTTCGGCACCCGATTGAGAGTATATAGGCGCTGGACTGTTCGTATGTGTCCTTATCACGAGTGTACACGCACAGGTGCGCCACTTCATCGATTTATCACGGGTTCACCAGCTAAACCACCCGTAAATACTATGCAAATTCACCCTTTCACTCATCTCGTATAGCCTTAAGGAGATCGTGTCGCAGATGATTCGGTGTTGGTGTAGGAAGTAATCATCTCGAGCAAGCCCTCCGTCATGGCGCTAGTACTTCAGTTAGCAAAATTTAGTTTCTCGAATTCGTCTAAAAACATTGTAAGCTACGATTTCGCATGACAGCTCGGTCTGTAAACCTGCTACGCTGTTCTGCTATGAGGAAACGTCACGAAGAAACTCAGAGAGTCCGCCTACACGATGTGGCACTTTCATAGGCTCGCGGATGCCGACAGAAGGAGCTATGACGTCAGTGCTACGGCAGAATGCGCCGCAGTGCGCGCTCGTGTGTTGGGTCCGGTGTAGTGTCGGGCGCACTGCGGAGGAGCCTTCCTCACAGGCGAGTATACTGACTCTATACGTGAACTTGTACCCGACCCCGAAGGAGGCCACGCAAGACGGAGGCAGAGCGTGAATAAAGTAATGTTGTACCATGACACATACACACTTAGGTGACTCAAGCGAATCGGGCACGGTGTCCAACTACTTCCTTTTGACCAGTTTTTACCGGAATGCTTAAAGGAACACTGAAGCGGTTATAAATTCTCGAATTTAATGGAAATTCGGAATCTGTTACCTCGTATAGCATGCCTATGACGGCTTTATCGCGATATTTAATTAAACAACACCGATATGAGCTCCCAAATTCGGTCCGAGGGAAGGCCCCGTGGCGCGCGCAGAGTGTATAAGGACAGAGAGTGAAACGCGGGCAAGTGACGTCATTCAGAGGGCGAGCAAGGTGGCTGCGCTGGTTTTGCGGCTTTCGTTTGCGCAGCATGGATAGGGGAGCTTGCACTGGTTTCTCGGCGCTGCGCTGCTTTGTTGTCCTACTTGGAGATTTTTTTCGTAGCAAGTTCACAGATTACGTTACAGTATTGCCTTTGCTGCGACCTACATGCTGATTTCACGACGCGGACTTGCCATACCGAGGTTCCGCGCGTGCTTCAGCTGCAACGACATCTCAGTTTGCGGGGCAGCAGCATTTAACAAGTTCCGCCAAGATTAGATGTCCACCGAGTGGGTCATTGTTGTTAGGAAGGAGAGAAAAAGTGCAGTCCTGCAAGAGCAAGTGTGCTATGCTCAACGTGCTTCCGAGACAGTGGCCACGCACTAAAACCGTCTAGAATACGTTCGTTGATGAAAGCTATGCACTACTGAGCCGCATCGCGGTCCCTTTTCTCTGTTCGAATCTCGCCGCCAGCTAAACAGCGCGGCAAGCGCTTGGCGGTTCCAAAGAGGAAGTATGTAGCCGACCGGCCGGTACTCGCCACGCCAATCCAGTGGCCTGCCCTCGGCTGATCAGCTTGTTCGCCACTGTTAGAGTATTTTTTTTTTCGCATTCTAAATCCCTTCTAGTTGAATAGGGTGATGCCAAAAGCACACCACCTCTACAAAAGCACAAACCATTCGCGAGATCGAGAACCGCAGTAGAAAAATACAGCGACACCGGCTGTCATTCCTTACTTATTTTTCGCGTAAAAGAGACTCGCTTCCCTTATTGGTCGCAACATCGAGGAAGTCAAGAACTGGACACACGTGATGAGGCATAACTTAAAAATTTAAGCGTTAATCGTGTTGCAAATGTACGCACTGATGAGCTTCCGCTGGATTTAAAATCGCGTTCGTCGCACCGTCGACCTATAGATATATGTCTACCGCGTCATATTCGTGCGTTGCTAACGAAGCCTTCATGACGGCATGTTGTACCCACGTGCTTGTCGCACGATGTAAGGGGGCTGTTATTGAATCATGTTCGTGCAAGAAGAAATAGAATCATGCAAAGTTGATTGTGTTGTAATTCTTGAGGAGAATACGAGGACTTCTGAGTGCATGCACATGCTGAGAGCGCTGTGCCTGGGCAGAGCTTACACACCGCTCACTCGCTCGGATGCTTCATTGCGTATGTCCTCATTCGCTATATATGCCGCATGCTCGAACGCATTGCACTGCACGTCGGGCCGGTGTGGATACCAGCCGATCGCGATCCGCGTATCGCAGTCCTGCACTGCGGTGGTAGCCTGTCATTGCTCGCACCGTCTGAATGAACTATACGTGCTCGAACACGGGTGGCCACGTACGTATAGTAGTGCAGCAAACTCGTTGTAATTGCTACGGCTAGTCACAATAGCAGCGGTATGCTTCCACCCAGCGAGAAAAGAAGTGACAAAACGCGCAAGGGGGATATGAGGAGCAGCCGTGGCACAGTCGGCTGCCGCGAGGCACTCGTGATGAAGCTCCTCAAGCAATCATAGGCAGCGACGAGGTTTGTGTTGCCGTCCATGACGCGCGCTGCGCCTTTTCTGCCAAAATAGAGCCATTTTCTTAAGTTTATGCTAATTTCGGACGTAATTTTCGATTTCACTGTACAGAAAATCATAAGAGAGCGCTATAACTTCAATTTTTTAAAGAGGTGCTTAGTGTCCCTTTAAGGCGCGAAAGGTCGTACGAGCTTGAATATTTTATTTTATTAAAGACGATAGTCTTTCTTGGGATACCTAACGCAGAAATTTTGGTCTACCTGTTTGTCTGTCACACGATTCAGCCACCCGGCCAAAGTTTAAGCACTTACCTAACGCCCAGTCATCTTGAAACTGGTATCATACTTGCGAACATTGTCGATAAAAAAGCAAATATTACGCATATCTGAGGCGCAACATCAATACGTAAGTATTAGGAGGTGTGTTCCTTTGTAAACTAGAAAATACATAGATACACAATTCTAAGGACCCTAGTGTTCGATAGGCTGCGCAAAAAATGCGACGCTATGCACGAAAAAGGCCCCTGCCGACGATTTGGTGCTGCCACCTGGCAGTTGCCCAGGGATTCTGCACAAGCTCATGTTTCCCGACGGTGCTGCCAGATGGCGCCCATATCTCACGGAGCGTAGTACGGCCGGCAGTCTTCCGACGACAATTGCAGCGAAGCACTCAGATACGCGGCCAATTTTCTTTTTGCCTTAATTATTTTGACCGAGCGATAGTAGCGCAGAATAGTGCACGCTCCTTAATATTTGTGGTAAGCAGTGCCCTTTGTGCTCTACTTCCCTTTTTGCAGGCGTGTGTGAGTGCAAATATCTAAATAACGACAAAATCGTACAAACTAGAAAAGCACACGGTGCAAGCACCGGGCGGCATCACAAAGCGAGTTTCTTTAGAAGGACAATCTCTCACATGTTAGTGTTGGCTGTAGCGCTGAGCCACTCGCCGGCCAGGGAGACAATGTCCAGGCCACTTGATAGCTGGTTGAAGAAGTGTGGGTGGCCTGGCAGAGGAGAGAAGGCACACGTGTCACTCGCATAAATGATATATGCTTGAAAAGCAGGGAGGCACCCTGCACTGAAATTAAGGGTGGCATTAGCGTGCAATAGCACGGGTCACGCTCTCGCTCTTGAACACACAGTTTCGCGCTTCATTTTTCATGCGTAAGGAATTTGTCCTATTTGTCTGTCCGTCGCTGATGTAACGTGTTGCGGTTCATAAGAACACATGCGAACTTACGTGGGGGGTATACATGAATATGACGTGAGACCACCTACGACCGCTAGGTGAGCAAGTGAATAAGAGTCTGTCGACGAACACTATTGAGGAAAATAAGGGCCTTGTGATCCAGTTAAGGAAAAGGCGCCATTTTCTGCAGCCCTCGCAGGGGGCATGGCTCGTCGCCCGTGGTGGCGGAGGAAAGGCATTGAAAATGTGGAAAATCGCGAAAACGGCACAATGGAGGCCACGAGAAATTTCGGAATATCAGCGACCACTGCAGGAATCATTCTCATTGTGCCGCAAAATTGAAAACGCAGCGCGTCTGAGAGAAACTGCTGAGGGAACTCACAGTAAGCGCTGCGGCGACGAGGCCTGTATTATAACAGGACAATCTTTTCCCCTAGATTTTCCTGAATTGCTTAACGTATTCTTCGCTGAAGTAATAAATGTACGAGACATCGTATAAATTTCAATTTTTCTTACTGAGAACTAGCCTATGTTGCCTTGGGCTATGGATATACGTTGCTAATTTCACATGAGAATTCATACATCTCTTTAAAAGACGGCTGAATGGTCACACATGTCCGGGGCACATAGAGCACACGTAGTGAGGAAGGACTGGGATTATTATTATTATTATTATTATTATTATTATTATTATTATTAAGAGGAGGAGGAGGAGGAGGGTGGCGGCGGCGGCGATTACAACGATCTCGATGATGGTGATAATGTTGATAATATGCACCAAAAAGAGCTTACATGCTCCTTCTTCTCCTTTGTAAAGCAGCTGACCCAACCGGCAGTGAGATAATATGGGAGTGACTGCAGAACGAACTGTGGCGGGAAGCGCGGAGAATCTCAGTGCTGTCGGTGACGTCAGTCGTAAGCGGGAATAGGCTGGTGCCAGAGCAAAATCTCAATTACTGTGGATGACCACATGGGATGACAAGATTTTGTTGATACGTTACACAGAAACATCCCCCCTGAACTCACTGAGCTCTTGCATTCTGGCATTTTACGGCACGAACTCGTTTTGAGCTTTCATCTATCATTACCAGGTACTGTTCTCTATCGCTCGCGACAACGGCCTCACATTCCAGTGGTTGGCAGTTGGTGTTGCCGAGATTGACCCGCACATGACGGCATAAATAAATTAAGACGCAGCGACTGTGCGTAGAATAAGCTATACCGACAGCACTCGCGTCGATGTTAGGCGTCTATCCTGCTGACAAACTTCACATGAGATACTACTGTCCCATACTGTAGTACGCGCGGTGTTCTTGAGGTGTGGCTGCGCATTGCAATGCAAACCATATTGAAATGCTCATGAGAAATTTAGGCTATATGTGGAGGGACTTCGATAACAGATGCACCAGAGCACTGCAAGAAATCCTGCGGTTTAGAAAAAAAAATCGTTTTTAAATATGCAAAACATGCTTTTCTGCCTACATATACAGAGTGTGACGAAGATGCTGCTATGCGCGTTGATTTTTTTTTTTCAATGTCTCTTGCGATTTCCGTCACGTTGATCATAGAAATGTGAATACGCAAATCCGGCAGGGATCTTGCACCTGTAATAAAGCACTACAGAGAATTGTGCGGCCTCACCATTATTTTAGATTTCTTTTTTTTTTCTTTAGCCTATAAGGTGTACTGCTCCACCTGCAGATATTCGCTCTGCTAGAGATATTCTTACGTGATTTCTCGTATTTCTGACAGATTCATTCATGTTCGTCGTAGAAATGTAGATAAGGTAATCGGAGCGGGATACTGCACCCGTTTTAGGGCACCGCAGAAAATTCTACGACACTAAACGTTTGTTTTTGAAGCCTGTAAAGCGTGCTTTTCTGCCTGAAGATGTATATTGCGGCGAAGTTGCTGATACGCCCTCAGCTTTGTAATAGCGGAACTGTTATGGGGCTAGCGATGTGCGGCGCCGCCGTATGTCCGTCGCGTTCCATGAGGAGAGTTCCCTCTCCCTCAGCCCACTCTTGCCCTCAGCCCACTGCTTCATGACAGTGATCTTGAGAAGATCAAGAGAGAAAGAAAGAGGAGACAGGAAAGGAGGAAAGACAGATGGGAGGTTAACCAGTGTTGAGACCGGCTGGCTACCCTGTGCAGGAGAAGAGGGGTAAGGGGAATGAAAGATAATAGAAAGGAGACACGAGAAAAAAAAGGAAAAAAAGAGAGAGAAATAAGCACGACACTGCTTAAAGCCTGTCCCTTAGACCGCTCGTTCTTAAAAGTCGCAACAACGCGTTCAGCGTTTTCCACGCTGTCGATGGTCCCGGCCAGTGTCCCAAGACTCGTCGCTTGGACAAAGGGCGCCTGTCAACTCTGTCTAGAGCAGCGGTAACTTCTCTCCTGGGACCACTGAAACGGGGACACTCACACAGAAGATCAGATATCGTTTCGTCGCAGCCGCACTTCTCACACATAAGGTCGTTTGCCATTCCAATACGAAATGAGTAGGCATTTGTGATGGCAACGCCAAGCCACAGGTGACACAGAAGTGTCTCCTCAGCTCGACGTATTCCTGACGGAAGGCGGAACTGAATGTCTGGGGGCAAACTATGAAGACGAGCATTTTGAATTCTGAGGAATTCCAATGTGTACGTGTAAGTTCACGTGCTAGGGATTGAAGCCTTGCATACGCGTCGGTCCTGGAGAATGGTATTGCTCTACAGTGGTTATCATCGTGGGCAGATCGGGCGGATTTATCAGCAAGGTTATTGCCGTTGATCCCACAGTGTCCCGGTATCCATTGGTACATTACGTTGTGTCCTTGCTCGATGACGTAATTCTTATGTCAGCGACCGGTTGCTCGTGAGGTCCATGACGAAATGGCGATATAAGGCATTGAAGAGCTGCCTTGGAGTCTGTGAATATGGACCATGCATTGGAAGGTTCTGCAATTATGACTTCTACCACAGCATGAATGGCAGCGAGTTCTGCAGCCGTCGAAATTGTGAAGTGGGACGTCTTGAATCGTGTGGTGACAGACTTGGCTGGAATGGTCACTGCTCCTGTTGTGCTCACAGAGGAAACTGACCCATCCGTGTAAACGTGAAGGTGTCCTCTGCGTTGCTCACGCAGTAACATTAGGGTGGCTTGCTGTAAGGCTAAAGATGACAAGTGGTTTTTCTTTTTAATTGCGGAAATGGTCAGGAGCGCTTCGAGAGGTTGAAGGAACGACAATGGGAATGATGGTCTTACTGGAGGCGTGAAGCTCGATGGTAGGACTGCACGATGAGCAGCAATAATAACGCTGAACTCGGAGTCTGGCCTATAAGCGGGAAGAGAGGCGAGGTGGTGTGTTGGAATTTGGGCGATATGCCTTAAGTGCACTTGTAGGGCATCCACACGAAGGTATGTTGTGATTTGGTGATCACGTGCGACGACGACAGTCGCTACTGTAGATGCACACTTCGGCAGTCCAAGGCATATTCTCAGTGCTTGAGAAAGAAAGTAGTAGTGCATGAGCGTATGGTGCCCGGATAATCGTGAAATCATGAAAGGCGGAGTGTGGAGCCACCGGCGCTTGATAAAGGACGTAACGGTTTTTTTAGTGTACGAGTGTATGACTGACGTAACTGACATATGTCGTGACATCAGTGAATTGACACCCTTGCCAGCTGCGTCACGATTAAAAATAAAAGAAAACAACTTTTCTGTTCCGGTGGCTCGGACGGCGTAGAACTAGTTTTTCTTTTACATTTAGTTTCAGATGCAAAAACAAATAAATAAAGTCTCAGATTCACATCAAAGATATTAGGTTTACACATCTGTGCAGCTGAGACTTGTAGTCTCAGATGTGCGCGGACGATCGTGGTCCATAAACTGGAACGTCGTACATGCATATAACTTGGCCAGCGAGCACAAAAAAAGAAGTGACTGTAGCCGCTAGTTTCATGCTGAGCGGTAATAAATGCATAAGTTATGAAAGCAGAACGCTGTGCCAGTTCACGTGGTCTGGCGCAACATACATGGAGAGCATGCTCGTGAGAATATGCTCTCCATATTCGCAGAGTACCTTACTCCTCACGTGAATAAGGTACTCTGCGTAAGGCCGTCTGTACAGAGATGACAGGGCGTAGGGTGTCGAAAACCTGAGTGCCATAGAGGAAGCATCCCTTCGACAACACCTGCAGTGAACTGTCGCCCACGGCCACTGATAGCTACTACAGGAAGGCCGTGTCGCGGGACGACAAAAAGTAGCATAGACACACACGTCACCTGCAGTAGCCGATGGTATGACAGCTCCTTTACAGTAAAGCGTCAGGTGAACGGCGCACACGATCATCCTACGGTTTTCATTCGAGGATCGTCGAAAGAGGCCTAGTGGGTCGATGCCGAGTTGCTTGAACGGCGTGCTTTGGGTTGGTACAGGGTGTAGTCGACCAGGAGGAGTACTTGTAGGACGCTTGTAGCGTTGACACTCTTAGCAGCTAGACAGGTAATCTTGCCTGGTCTGACACATTTTAGGCTAGCAAAAACCCATCTTGAAGACGGCAAATGTACTCGCTGCTCCTGCATGAGCGGAGGTTGGACAGTCGTGCATAGCTAGCGACACAGAAGTGCGCAGCCATTTAGGGACTACCAAGGGATTAACGTGAGCCTATGGTAGAGCAGCTGCTTTTTTTTTTTTTTTAGAACAGCCAATCGTGTAGGCAGAAACGATTGGCGTTTGATCGCTGCTCGCCAGTGAGCAGTTACTGTAGAGCGGTGTACTTTTGCTGCTGAGCCTTGAACGTATGCACATGAGGGAATTATAGTTCAAATGATGCGATGTAGTGGTCGAAGTTGTGCGCGTCGCCATACATCGTGGGAAGCCGTAGCCGCGAACGGTAATCTGCGCCAGCGTGCCGTTGACCGCTCTTATAAGAAACCGTGAAGTCGTATACCTGCAGCCGCATCGCGCAGGTCTGCCATGCCGACCACGCAATTTGACGAGCCAGTTCAAAGTATGATGCTCTGTGATGACAGTCAAAGAGCCCCGTAGCGCTACGACTGCAAGCGCTGTACAGCGAATAGCTGCGCTCGGACTTGCTGAGTGTAAGACAGAGACTCGCGCGTGCAATGGCGTATTCTTCATTATCTATGCGTTGACTAAGAAGGGCACCGACTACAACGCCTCTAGTATCCGTGTGCGCTTCTGCAGGGGCCATTGACACAGAGTGCCGAAGAACCGGCACGTCAAGAGAACTCCGAGTTCACGACAATCAGACGTCCATTCCGGGGTCCAGTGAAAACGGACGCCTTTTTTAGAGGAGGTATGCGAGTGGATGCGCGATGCTAACAAGACCTGGAATAAATCACAGGAAGTATGAGCAAAAGCCCCAAAACCTGCGAGGCTCCTTTTCTGAGAACCAGCGCTTTCGGAGAACACCAAGTGCTGGTACAATTCAGTTCAGAGTCCGAAAATGACGACGTCGTCCTAGAAACACATGCAGACTTCCCACTTCAGACCACCCAGAATGTTCTTCTTGAAGCACTTAAAAGTTGCAGGCGCGACTTCAGCCCGAACGAGCACTGCTTCGCCTCCTCAAGAACTCTTGCTCCGCGCCTCAAGGCCATTGCAGCACCCTCTTCTATAGCGGTGACCATCACACAAAGGATTTTTAATTCCAGTAAAAAAAAAAGGCATCGCAATACTACATCTCTATGTGCATGACCACTCGTCATAAGGACTATACACTTAAAATACATTTCGTGCGTGCCGTTGGGCACTGCAACGTATTAATTTTGCTTCTTTGGACAGGCTCGTAGTATAATCTCACACCTTTAGTAAAGTAACCGACATTCGTGTGTTCACGATGTTGAGACAATATGCAGGCTTCATTCAACACAGGTGACTGCACCTCCATATAAATTTGTGACGCTAGTTGTTAAGCATCCACACCACAAATTTCATAATGGGCGAGCCGTGCTATCGAAGTTCACAAGAACTATTCCACATCCTGTAAACACACACACACACACACACACACACACACACACACACACACACACACACACACACACACACACACACACACACACACACACACACACACACACACACACACACACACACACACACCGTTTGCGGCTCCGTAAATTATGGACTGGCGGCTGCGTCAAGCTCAGAGGCACTTTAGTGGGAAATTGCGAGTACGAGACACGAACCAATCGTTCAGATATTGATGCTTAAAACGGGGATCATGCTTCGAGAGCACGACGATTTCGCAGAAAAATACGCGAACACTCCCTACGCGGCTACATCCATGGCGCAAAGTTTTTTCTTCCTCTTCACGGCGCGAAGCACAGCTGATGCTGTGACCACCGCTTTCATGTCTTCGCACTGATCTGCGCGAGCCCGCCTTGCGCATGCCAAAATTATTTACTCATTGGCGGCCGTAAATAATCGCGTGCCCTTCACTCCTGTAAGACAAAAAATTAAGAATATTATGACGCCCGGTTAGTTCATTGCATTTTGAAGTAGCCGGTCGCGCCTGCCGTAGGGAAAACAGCCGCTGCAATTGCAGCCAAATTAAATGAAACCGCGATTAAGCGACGGGAGCGAACTTGGCGATTGGAACGATTTTGGTCGCTGCAATCGCGGCATGCGAAACAGCCTTAGAGAGCCCGCGGCATCACCAAAACAAATTTGTTTCTAAAGCCAGTGAAACGCGCTTCTCTGCCTTCGAGTACATAATGCGACGAAGGCGCTGTTACGTGCCTAGCGTTTTTCAGCGTTTCTGACAATTTGATTTATGCTCGTCATAGAAATGTCAATCAGTGCCACTGATTCCCGACTGTCACCACATTGTTGCGAACTTTGGGTACTCAGCCACAGATCTGACATGGTATTAGTGGTGTCTCAGGACATTGATTGATTTGTGGGGTTTAACGTCCCAAAACCGGCTCTGATTATGAAATACGCCGTAGAGGAGGTCTCCGGAAATTTCGACCACCTGGGGTTCTTTAACGTGCACTGATATCGCACAGCACACGGGCCTCAACATTTCGCCTCCATCGAAATGCAGCCGCCGCGGCCGGGATTCGATCCCGCGACCTTCGGATCTGCAGCCGAGTGCCATAACCACTAGACCACCGTGGCGGGGCTGTCTCAGGACATGTTGTCAGCCGCTGGCTGCGGTATCATCAACGAGGATAAGGAGAAAGGCGGCGAAAGACGATAACGATGAAGAAGTTGGTGAATAAATAGAATAGCAAAAACAAAGGACGACGGCGAAGGAGGAGAAGTGGCAGCAGAAAAAGAAGACAATGCAAGAGGAAGAAGAAGAGTGCGAGAAGAAACAGGCATGGAAGAAAACTGATGGAGAAGAATAAGAATGCACGAGGCAACGTCTAGTCTACTGCGTCTAGTGCTGCGTCTTCTCAGCGTGCCCGGAATTATTATTTTTTTTCAGTGCTTAAGGCTATTTCGTCACGTTCGTCACAGAAATGTCGATATGTGAGTCGGACCAGGATATTGTTACACCCATTCTAGGGCACTGCGGATTGACTGATTCCTGGGGTTTTACGTCCCAAAACCACGATTTGATCATGAGAGACGCCGTATTGGACAGAGCGGGAGAGAGAAAAAAACTATTCATCAAATAGGTCCGGCGATTTGGTCGCGGTAGGGCCACAAGCCCACCAGCCTAAGTGACGGCCTCGAGCCCTTGGACACGGGCGGCATCCTCGGCGTGCCGGATGGCCCAGAGTTGATCGGCGAGGTTTTGGCTGAGCAGGTACGCCTCCTGCCGCGCCCCGCGGTCACAGGCTGCCATGTCTACCCCGTTCCTAGTAAGGGGACCCTGCTGTGCGCTACCTGTGCGTGCCCACAGCATGTGCTGCAGCGTCGCTTTGGCTCGGCACACTTTACACGTGTCAGACGAATAAATGTCTGGGTAACCGAGGCGAAGGATCACCGCGTTTGGATACGTGTGTGTCTGCATATAGTTGTCTCCAGGCAACCGCCTGTTTCTTGTTTAGTTTGGCGGGTGGTGGTGGGTACTTACATCTGTTCGATCTGTAGTGTGTGATGTCTCTGAAAGCGGTCGTGCGATCCCCCCACGTTCACTCCCGCATCACCCGCGCGTTGGGCGGGGCGTCAGAACTGTCAGCGGCCGTCGCGGCTCGGCGTGTATGAGGCTGCCGCGGCATCGGCAGCCTCATCGCCCGTAAGCGGTGGGTCTGCGCTGTCGTTTTTGCGGCAAATGTTGCCTTCGTGAATTTGGAGAACGCGGGCCGCTTCCCGGGAGACCCGGCCGCTGGCGTAGCTAAGTATCGCAGCCTGCGGGCCGCTTATTATAAATGTGACGTCCGTGGAGGCTATCGCGAGGGCTATCGCCGCTTCTTCGGCCGCCTCCGTCTCTTCCGTGCGTATCGTGGCGCTCGCGATGCAAGTTCCCCTATGGTTCGTTATAGCGACCACGATTCCGCGTCGGCGCTCGTAACGGGCCGCGTCTACGTGCACCATTTCCTGACTGTTTCCAAATTTATTTTCAAGATCTCTCGCGCGCCTGTTTCGCCGGCCAACGTGATGTGTCGGGTGCCGTAGTGGAGGGCTCCGGAAATTTTGACCAGCTGGGGTTCTTTAATGTGCACTGACATCGCACAGCACACGGGCCTCAACATTTCGCCTCCATCTAAATGCAGCCGCCGTGGCCAGGGTTCGCAACCGCGACCTTCGGTTGAGCAGCCGAATACCACAGCCACTACATAACCGTGGTGGGACAGCACTGCGGAGAATTATTGAGATTTACCGGGAAATTCGCTTTTGAAACCCGTAAAGCGTGCTTCTCTGCTTACACTGGCATAATGCGGTGAAGATGCTCCAATGTGCTTAGATATTTTCAGTGTTTCTGGCAATTTTAGACACGTTCGACGTATAAATATCAAATGTGAGTCGAGCCGGGATTGTGTATCAGTTCCAGGGCGCTGTAGAAACTTCTGAGGCTTTACTAGAGCAGACTTGCTTTTGAAAACTGTAAGCGTGCCTCTCTAGCTACAGAGGCGTAATGCGGCGAAGATACTCCTACCCGCTTAGCTTTTTTTTTATGTTTATGCCAGTTTCAGGCATGTTTATCAGAGAACTATCAGTATGTTATGTGCGCTAGTATCGTGTACCCGTTCCAGAGCATTGAAGAAAATTCTCCGGCCTAACAAAAATTAATTTCTTTAAGCCTGTAAAGCAGGCTTCTCTGTCTCTTAATCCTTATTGCGGCGAAGACGCTTTTATATGCTTTCTTTTCTCTCTTTTTCTTATTTTTTGCGCGGTGGAAGCTATAATATGCTCGTTACAATGCCATCTTGCGCCGCCGCTGCCACGGGTGTCCGCATGCTGCTGCTCACAATGCAGAAAAAAAAAAGGGGGGGGGGGAGGGGGACGCCGTGCCTGCACGGATTTGAAATGAGCTGAGTGATGTCACCCAAACACCACTCTCAACGCTGGACTGGCCAGCTTGTGTTTTCAACCGCGGGCTCTGCCCGAGTTATTTGGCACTTGAGGACATTATATGTCTGCCAGGCTGCGGCTGCAGTTGTGTGCACGAAGACGAGGACGAGGAATAGGGAGGAAGTGGAAAACGAATAGGGGGAATGAGACGGAGACGAAGGAGAAGGAGAAAAACATGGCGGGGGAAGGAAAGAAGATTTAGAATGAGGAAGGAGGAAAGCGAAAACGATGACGAAAGATGAGGAGGATGACAAAGAGTACAATGACTATGAAGAAGAGCCAGAAGGAAGGAAGGAAGGGAAGGAAAACAGAAAGGCAGGGTGGTTAACCAGAAGGGCGTCCGGTTGGCTACCCTGCACTGGGGGACGAAAGAGAACAAGGGGAAGAACTCGACGACTTGCATCCTCACCTGATTTACAGCACTTACAACACCCTTGGAGCAGGTCATTTTGCGAAACAAGGAAAATCGAAGCAATACTGACGAGGTTGCGATGTAGAATCCCGACGATGAATTTCTATATGCAGACGAGCTGGTCTGGCGGTCTTTCCTTTCTGCGCTTTTAGATGCGAAGCAGCTCTTTGACTAGCCTGTGTAACGTTCTCCCTTTGTGCGTCCGTACGGCGAGGGCGACGCGCTGCCCTCGCCGCAGGTGTTGGAGCGGTGCCAAGTAGGTCACGCCGCAGCTGCACGTTGACGTCGTGCTCCCCTCGCAGTGCGCGCTGACGTCACTCTCTCCCTCGCCTGCCGCGCGCTCGCCGCAGCTGCCGCCTCGTCCGTTCGCCCGCAACACCTGCCGCTACCGCCGCTCGCTCCGCTACCGCCGCTCGCTCCGCTACCGCGACCGACAAAAAATTAACACCATTTTCACAAAGGGAACCCTGATGGGATGCGAAGCACCCGCGTTAGCGCCGTTCAACCCGTGACGCCACCCGTGCGCAACGCTGCTGCTTCGCATCCCATCAGGGTTCCCTTTGGGAAGATGGTGTTAATTTTTTGCAACGAGCTAAAGACAATCAAACACTTTTTGCTGGAATGCAGGCGCTTTACCTCCCTTAGGAAAAGCACTACCGAAATGACATTGCGAAATCTGGGCATTCCATTATCAAGCACTGTACTTCTTTCATTCGGGTCTTCCGTGCTGGGAAACACGAACAGGAATATATGCCTTGCTTTACAAAAGTTCATTACGGATTCGAATCGATTTGCTTGTTCAGTTACTAGATCCTAATTATTTATTCCATTATTCTATATACCATTGATTGATTGATTGTAACTTTATTTTATTAAGTTATTTCATATCATAAGATTACGTTTGTAATATTCAAATTCCCATCAAAGGACGAACAAGCCTTTCAGGTAGTATAACTTCGTAAAATAAACTCAAATCCGCCTGAGTCTTGGCTAATCCCCCCAAGTGGGTAGATGCCAAATGTGAAGGTGCATCATCATCATCATCAAGTCGACGACAAAGGAGAAGGTGGCGGCGGCGTTGACTACAAAGTAGCGAAAGGCGGACAACAAAGAAACATACAAAACAGACGACGATGAGGAGGAAGAGGAAGCAGAGCAAGAAGCCAATGGAAGAGGGGAAGGTTAAGAATGAACGGAAGAAGACGAAAAGAGAAGAATGACAGAAAATGCAAAAAAAGAAAAATCTGTGCTGCGTCCTCAGCTTAGGCCTGGGAGTTTCTCAGTGTTTCTGGTGATTTAGGTCATCTTAATCATTAAGATGTCAATCTGGGAATCGGGTATGGATATCGTACCCGTTCCAGAGCACTGCAGATAATTCTGCGGCTCAACCAGAACATTTTTAGTTTTCAAACCTCTCAGCGAACCTTTCTGCGTACATATCAGTTGTGCAGTGAAGATGCTGCTACGTGCTTTGCTTTTCTTCCGCGTTTCTGGCAATTTAATTTCATTCAGGCACTGGAGGGGACGACACGAGCTCTACGTAAGTGTTTCAGGTGGCAAGCGAACGTAGGCGGCGGCAGTGAGGCGACTGGGGTCGACGGGGTCCACTAGGGGAAGATCGAGGAGTAGAGTACTGGCCGAACAGTCTATGAGAGCTGAGTGGGCGGAGAGGAAGTCGATACCAAGGATGACGTCGTGCGGCGATTGGGCTAGAACAGTGAAGAGAACAACGGCACGGCGATGATAACACAGACAGTACACATTCCAAGGACAACAGCGGTTCCGCCATCGGCGACCCGTACAGCCTGAGTGGTTGCTGGCGTCAGAATTTTTCTTAATCCTCGACGAAATTGAGCACTCGTGATCGATAGGTTCGCTCCAGTGTCGATGAGTGCACTCACACGGGCGCCGTCAACGTGCAAGTCAAGTAGGTTCTGTTTCGTCGGAATCGTCAACATGTCCAACAATGCAGCGCCACCTCCAGGAGCTGCACTGCCTAGTTTTCCGGCTGGGAGCGGCGAAAAATGGTCGGGGCGGATGGTGGTCGAGGTTGAGGCGAGCGAGACTGGCGGCGTTGGGGCGAAGGTGAGCGGCCACAGCGAGGCTGAGCAGGGAGTTCTTGAGGGGCAACGTGTTCTGAGCTAGATGGATACAGACGAGGACGGCGTGGTAGTGCAAAATTATTGGGAAAATAGTTCCACGATGGGGTCCGGCGGCTTTGGCAGTGGCGGGAAATGTGTCAGACGCGGTCACAGTGAAAGCAAATAGGTTTGTCGTCAGCAGTTCGCCATTCAGCTGGATTCCTGAAAAAGTCGCGTCTAGCCAATAAACAACTACATGGCGAATGTAGAAAATGGAACCTTTATTGCGTGCTCTGTAGTGGTATATATAGTGGTTGGTGACGTACACGTCACGCGCTCTAGGTTGCCAGCCGCAGACACAGGAACCGGGAAGGGGCAAAGGTTGATACGGGACGGGATGGGGGTCGCGAAGTTGGGGCGGACATCGGAACGTGGAGGCGAGAACACCGCACGAATACCCTTTTTGGTAATCTCCTCGCGAACGACGGCTTGTATGAGCGAAACCGGAACTGCAGGTTGCGAGAAGGTCTTCACTTCAGCAGTATTAGGACGTGCGGCCTCGCTCACGACGGACAACATTGTCGTAGTTAGCGGACGCGTGAGAAAAGTCCTCACATGAGGACGTCGCTGCGGTATTGGGCAAGCGGGCGAACTGATGGACGATTCTTCGGCTTTTAGCCTGTTGCAAGCGACGGCATTCTTTGATGACGTCGTCAACAGCGGTGACATTATAGAAGACGAGCAGGTTGAATGCATCGTCAGCGATGCCTTTCAGAATGTGCGCTACCTTGTCTACCTCGGACATTTTGACGTCGGCTTTGTGACATAGAGCCAAGATGTCCAGGATATAGGCGACGTAAGCTTCAGTGGATGTTTGGACCCACGTGGACAGTTCCTTCTTAGCAGCCGGCTGCTGACCGTACGGGTTCCCAAACACGTCGCGCAGTTTCTGCTCGAAACTGTCCCAGCTTGTGATGTCGGATTCATGAGTTTCGAACCATGCTCGCATTGGTCCGTCGAGGAAGAACAGTACATTTGCGAGCTGGAGAGTGGGATCCCACCTGTTAATGGTGCTTACACGTTCGTACTGCGTAAACCAGTCCTCCACGTCTGCGCCTTCGCGGCCTGAGAACACGCCGGGATCTCGCGGTGTGGTAACGGTGACGTACGTTTTAGCAGAGGGACTGGAGCGTGGTGGCGCCGGTTCGTCGGAAGCCATCGTAGGAGCTTCAAGAAAGCGGCCGCTGCGAAGCTCTGTGGCGAGGTCAAGGATCGCACACCTCCACCACGATGTTACGCACAAACAAGGCTATGTACAACTGTATTTACAGGCTCCACCATAACCGTGCACTACAAGAATAGCCCGCGTTGGGTTATTACTTCGTCGTCGTCTTCTTTGGACCGACCATGAAACACAGCTTGTACTCGCGTATGTGCCGTAGCAATATTCGTCATATAAATGTCAGCATGTGAATTGTCCCGGGGCGTTTCACGTGTTCCAGAGCACTGCATACAATTCGACAGCTTTGCCAAAATATTATTTTCTAAAATCTGTTAAGTGTGCCTTTTTTGCTTTATTGCGGTGAAGATACTGCGTACGTGCTTGGCTCTTTTCTGTATTTCTGACAATTTCACTCATGTTTTCGTCATAAAAGTATCAATGTGAATCAAGCAGGTATATATTACCCTTTCTTGAAATTAGCTAATATTTTGGCCTCACGCGACTGATTTGGCGTCGCTCTTACGTCACCTGTTGCGACGCAAGTGCGAGTCTCGGCCGAACACGCGCGGTAGGAGTGCTCTGTTGTGATTGAAACGCGCGCGTAGTCGTTGTAGGTAAGTTAGCTTGCGCTTGGGTATTACTCTACAGGAACTGCCATGTTTCAGTCAGTGTACACATTGAAGTAGAACAGGCCATATTGTGCCATTACTGACTACTACGGTTCTCCTATACATAGCCGATATTTCGCAAGTTTATTTCTGTACAAAAAAAAAAAAAATCACGACCTCCTAGAACTTCCGAGTGAAGTGAGCCGTCGCATATGCTGAACTAGTTCCCGCACTCTAGTTCCCGCACTCTGAACTAGTTCCCGCACATACGCGTGGTATGTGTGTCATTCATGTGTCTCCTGTCTTCGTCTTGGTCGCGCTGCAATTTGAAGAGTATGAACCAACTAGCCCAAGTCAAAATTCTGCTGGCGCACTCTAAAAGAATAGCAGATCCCACGTGCAGTGGGAATCAAGGTAATGCGAAGCATACATCAGGAACGTAAAATGGATCTGCATTGTTGTCTCGCTACATCGATTTTGGTACACATGAGGTTAACGAAACGGCCGCAAGAGCACCAAGACTGGGGCATGTAACCCATGCCGCTCTTGACACGCATGTCATGATTGTAATGTTATGACCTGTAATTTACGTTCTTCATGCAGTCATGTTGTTCCATAGTAATTTTGGTATACACCCCATTAACGAAACGCGTGGTATGTAACTCATGCCGCTCATGACATGCATGTCACGATTTTCATGTTTTTAAAACGTGTCACCCATGGTCGTCAGACATTGTTGTCTCGCCATACCAATTTTGGTATATATCAAGCTAACGAAGCGGCCGCAAGAGCACCAAGACCGTGGCACGCAAACGATGCCGCCCATGACATGCACGCCATGATTTTCATGTTATCACCTGTCATTATGTTCGCCATGCAGTCATATTGTGCCATACCAATTTTCGTATGCATCCCATCAACGAAACGGCCACGAGAGCACAAAGTCGTAGGCGGATAGATAGATAGATAGATAGATAGATAGATAGATAGATAGATAGATAGATAGATAGATAGATAGATAGATAGATAGATAGATACGCTCAAGGTCGCCGAAGTTCGCTAAGAAATGCTTCGCATTTAAAGATAAGAACAAATAAACAACAACGTCTTTAATGGTATAGTCTGCCCCGCCACGGTGGTCTAGTGGTTATGGCACTCGGCTGCTGATCCGAAGGGCGCGGGATCGAATCCCAGCTGTGGCGGCTGCATTTCGATGGAGGCGAAATGTTGAGGCCCGTGTGCTGTGCGATGTCAGTGCACGTTAAAGAACCCCAGGTGGTCGAAATTTCCGAAGACCTCCACTACGGCATCTCTCATAATCAGAGCTGGTTTTGGGATGTTAAACCCCACAAATCAAACAATCAAGTTATAGTCTTCATCAGAGACGTCTGTGGCTGTATTGCTCGTTGTGACAGTGGTTGTACAACTTCTCAGCATGTATTTCACGTCACTGAACAGAATGTGCAGGTTCAGCGTTGCGTGAATATTGTATGTCTTATTTTAAGAGGATTCACAATGACGCACGTATTCTCGCTTTCCTCATGTAGGCCGAACACGGCACGCGCAAGTTATATGCTACACTCTTGCGCATGTCGAAGTTCTTCTCTCTCTCTCTTTTATAGTTCTTTTTTTTTTCTACAAAGTTTCTGCCAGTCAATATCACTGTAAGGACTTCTTGGATCAAATCACTATCTAGCAATTACGTGCAAACATTGCGCGCGGTGCATGGATAGGCACGTGTTGAAAAAATATAAAGATTATTTTACTTCAACATGCGAGCAAAGCTGTGGCAGATTATATTCGCCCATTTCAAGCACTACATACTGCAACTACTGCGGGCTGTTGGTTAACTGGAACTGATAAGCGCGGTTTGCCATGGGCTTGGTCTCTGATAGTCTGAGTCGGTAATTGCTTCGGCTTTGTGTCTCCCTACGAATATTCTAGGAAGTCGCCCTTGACAGGACAGGCAAGCTGGGGAGCTTTTTTGTGTCGCTGCAGCTATTACAAACATAAAGCGTGGGTGTTACAGGGCCGTGTTCAAGCTCCCCGGCGCGAAGTCGGTGAAGGGAACCACGGCAGTTTCGGTCGTTCCGTACGCAAGCAGACACAGTGAAAGGATCAGAGTCGTGGTTGAGAAAACAAAACAACAAAAATTTAATCTATAGTGATAGGGCGGCACGTAGAATACAAGGCGAAATAACACTTCACTCAACTAACAATAAACAGCGATTAAAGGGCTTGACAAAAATACTAAAGCGCGAGAACAACAAATAAATAGGAAAAATAAACTAACAGTAAGTAACAACAGTGAGAACAGAAATCTAAATTACAAAAGTTAAAGTTCAAGGAGAAAGTTCAGGGGTATAAACATGAAGGCATACGTGCTGATGACCGGCAGCGTCGAAGGGTCCACGACGATCTGGTGCGGTAGTCTGGTACGGCACAGCGTTGAGGTCTATGGAGTTGCGGCGCTGATGTTCCCGGGGAGCTAGTGCTTGACGGCAAACGCGAGCAGTTTTAACTAACTCGAGCCGAAGTCCCGATGCTTACGTTGCAGACGGTAAGCGCACATCTCAACTAGGCGAAGCGGCTAAGGTTAGGTGGCCAGCCGGTACAGAGCCACGCTAACAACTTCTAGAGCGATACGATGATCGGCTTCTACGCCGTGTAAGCCGAGCGACTAGAACCCCGTGCTCCTCAATGCTCCTCGCTTAAATACCCGCATGTTTTTCCTGATTCGCTGTCTTCGGAATCGGGGCGTGTTTGTGAGACAATTGCTCCGAAACTTCATTTCTGGCTCCGCCCAAAATATCCCACTGGAGAGAGCGATGACCAAACCCTTTCTCGTGGTCCCCGACGGGCCTCTTCCTTCTGCACCCCCGATTGACAGGTCATCAGCGTGGCCTTCGAGTCAACAACGGGATGCATACGTGTCCCCTTTGGACACGGTGGCCGACGAGCAAACAATAGCGTAGGTCCGCGCGCACGTGGCCAGTGCACGTCAAACGGCTGCCCGCTGTCTTGCCCCGTATTGTTGGTGGTGCACCGTTGTTCGCGTCTTCAAGAACCACGCCGGGGGGTCGCAGGAGAATGTTTCAAGTTCAAGCTTCCCCGCTCAGGGGGGCCATCTCCACGTCTTCTCCGAAAAATGCCGAGAACTTTCGACGTCCTTGGAGAGCGGCCGAAGCGCTTCGAAACTTGCACGTGCGGCCCTGCCGTACATCTTTAGTCATATTAAACCACGAGGCAATGTCAATCCGTGACACAGCCCCCCACTTTCGGAATGTTATCCCATAACATTTCAACACACGGATGACATTCGCCGAGAGTAAAGTACAAGCACCAAGTCTCACTCAACCAAACCAATCGGTGGTGCTTCACTTATGCACCCAATCTTACACACAAGCTCACAACGTGAGTATAAAAATAAATCAAAAACGAAAAAAAAAACATCGTTCCACAAGGTTCTTCTACACAGTAGTTCATCAATGGGCTCACTAAACACAGAACACAGCCATGCAGGGTTACACGAAACACTTCTCTGTTATCCAGTACAGATAACCAGGGGCTCCGCAAACATGAAAATACAACCAATGCACACACAAAAGGAAAAATCCACGACGGGAACACTTCTCTATACAGTGCATCAATAATTATACTTGACACAAAAATGCAGAAAAAATGCACACAAGAAAACAGCATATTCCTAAAGACAAGGGATAACTATATTCGGCTCAAGTAATCGGCCCCCACATTTTCACTACGCTTAGTATGGGCAGCACTGAACTGGCATTCCCGCAGCTGCCCATTCCACCGAAGTACGCGACTGTTCGGCTGCCTTGCTAGCCTGATATAACTTAGTGGCTGGTCATCGGTTTGCCCAAACATACAAGTACGTGGGGAATTTCCGGATTTACCATCCTAGCGCGAGACACTCTTTCTAGGCGCAGTGCAGCCTCCCGCAGTTTTCGGGTAGCACTTCATTGAATCGATCGCCGGCATTCATCGCAGTGCCGCGAATGCTTCCTCAAAACACTTAATTCTACTTAGAACTTTATCGAGCCATGCGCAACTGAAAATATCCTGCGTACACGGTAATATGTGTAGCTTTCACGCGGTCATTTCATTTGCGTCTACTTTCTCCATTAACGCTACTAAGAGTCACTGCCCTAATCAGAATTCCGTCCAATGAAACGTTCCATGCGGAAAAAAAAAACAAGAGGGGAAAAAAAAACCTGCGCTGCATCACCAATGATGCGCAGTTTCACCCAGTACTCTTGAAAATAAGCAAACATTTTTTTTCCCGCTTAGCTTCAGCACGTGGGCAAAATGACTGGAAATGACCGTCACTAGCTTCAGTTGCTTCTGCTCTTAAAGCGCACCCTATGGGGTCGCACTCCCGACTTCTTCCGCCATCGCCAAGGGCCACAACGAGCGCGAGCAAACAAATGCGCCCTGTCGGCCCACGTCATGAAGCACCCCCGCATTCCTTTCTCTGCACAAGGGCGATCACGAGTACGGCGGGGACAGAGGGACCTTTCCTTTGTGCACCTGTCAGTGCGGCGCCCAACTGTGCTCTTTCGGGGCATCCATTGTCTATCCTGCCCCTCCGCTACGCTGACCGTGGCTAATCTCCGCGACATCCCAATGTCGCTCGACTGCTGGGGCTCGAGGAGTGCCATCTCCTCAGTGGACCTATTAGTGCACAGGCGACCAGGGTCGTCTTCCAAAGCAATGCATTGATGCATGCCCCCCACTTCCAGACAGGTAGCAGCATCACTGCCTACATTCTCTACCTCGGAGAATTCTGCTTGCTCGCAACTTAGCCAGCCTTCGGACTCCATTTCATATGAAGTCACCTGTCGCTCATTTTCCTTTACGGAAAGACCTCCAAGCACTTGACTCTGCCCTGGCTCATCCAGGTGTCCGTTGCTGTCGTTTTTGTCGGTTGCTGGCACAGCTTTCTTTTCTCTGAAAGACTCATCGCTTTCATTCTCCTTCGCTCCAACCTTTTTCGGAGCTACCGCGGGCTCCTCCGAGTCCCTCTCTTCATTACAGCTGTTAGCCGCCTGGCCCAGCTCTTCAAAGTTGTGCTCGACAACTGTATCTTGTGGTTCGAACGCATCCACACTTTTATCGGTCGCCTCAGAATATTGCGCCGCCTCAAGCACGGCGCTCTGGCTCTCTTCACTTACTGACACGACCTCTTCACCGACAACCTCTTTCATTTCCTCTGCAACTCGATCGCAATCATTCGAAGCTTTCTCCCCATTATCAACATTCTCTGTTTTAGAGCTCACGGCCACTTGGCCCTGCTTTTCACAGTTATGAACTGTCTCCTTCATATGAAAAGCGCACACACTCTTCTCGGTCGCCTCTAAATCCAGTGTCGTCTCATGGACACTGTTCCTTAGCTTCATTCTTAAAGGAGTACTGACACGATTTTGCGGCGGCGTAAAATATACATTTTTCGTTTCCTAGCCATGTATTGTTAACGCCCTCCGCACACGGAAGCCAGGAAACACGTACAAAATATTTTAATTTGGTTTTAAAGTTCGCGACGCCCAGCACAGCGATCCAGCCCCATTGCAATGGACACTACGATGACGTATGAACACGGGCTCTTAAAAATCGCCCAAATCGCGGTCAGAGCCACTGGACGACCGTGAAATTGCCGTTGTTTGCGTGCCTCAGGTGTAATTGACCAAAGACTACAGAGTTGCAGCGACGCTATGAAGAATCTCTTTCCCTACGTGGCTCAGACGTCGTCCGACTATGTTGATACGTCACTAGGAAACCGCCCCCTCGAAATCGAAACCGAAAGTCAGCTTTTAAGGGAGCCGTATTAAAAATATATTCATTGTGTTGCGGGCCACCATGACACTGTTTTTGGGGGTTTCCACGCCAGTGCTTTCACTTACAGCAACAATACGAGAATGCCAAAAATTCGTGTCAGTACTCCTTTAATACCTGCAACTTCAATTGCAGTTCTTCGGCTTCCTTCGCCGCTATTCTTTTTCTTTCTTTGTCCTCTCTGGCCCATTCTCTTTCCTTTCTTTCCCATTCCTGCTGTTCTTCCACCCACTCTCTCAGCTCAGCGCCCTCAAGGCCCAGCTCTTTACCCACTGCTGTGAGCTTTTCTATCTCCATTTTGCCTCTCACAATCCAAAATATTGCCACAACACGCTAACACTCAAGTGCCCACAATTCGCGCAAACGGGCTCTTTCAACCATGCGCAACACTCTCCCCTCACTGTGTTACTATTGTACGGAACGTCCTGTCCGCGGACGCCAGTTTTGTTACAGGGCCGTGTTCAAGCTCCCCGGCGCGAAGTCGGTGAAGGGAACCACGGCAGTTTCGGTCGTTCCGTACGCAAGCAGACACAGTGAAAGGATCAGAGTCGTGGTTGAGAAAACAAAACAACAAAAATTTAATCTATAGTGATAGGGCGGCACGTAGAATACAAGGCGAAATAACACTTCACTCAACTAACAATAAACAGCGATTAAAGGGCTTGACAAAAATACTAAAGCGCGAGAACAACAAATAAATAGGAAAAATAAACTAACAGTAAGTAACAACAGTGAGAACAGAAATCTAAATTACAAAAGTTAAAGTTCAAGGAGAAAGTTCAGGGGTATAAACATGAAGGCATACGTGCTGATGACCGGCAGCGTCGAAGGGTCCACGACGATCTGGTGCGGTAGTCTGGTACGGCACAGCGTTGAGGTCTATGGAGTTGCGGCGCTGATGTTCCCGGGGAGCTAGTGCTTGACGGCAAACGCGAGCAGTTTTAACTAACTCGAGCCGAAGTCCCGATGCCTACGTTGCAGACGGTAAGCGCACATCTCAACTAGGCGAAGCGGCTAAGGTTAGGTGGCCAGCCGGTACAGAGCCACGCTAACAACTTCTAGAGCGACACGATGATCGGCTTCTACGCCGTGTAAGCCGAGCGACTAGAACCCCGTGCTCCTCAATGCTCCTCGCTTAAATACCCGCATGTTTTTCCTGATTCGCTGTCTTCGGAATCGGGGCGTGTTTGTGAGACAATTGCTCCGAAACTTCATTTCTGGCTCCGCCCAAAATATCCCACTGGAGAGAGCGATGACCAAACCCTTTCTCGTGGTCCCCGACGGGCCTCTTCCTTCTGCACCCCCGATTGACAGGTCATCAGCGTGGCCTTCGAGTCAACAACGGGATGCATACGTGTCCCCTTTGGACACGGTGGCCGACGAGCAAACAATAGCGTAGGTCCGCGCGCACGTGGCCAGTGCACGTCAAACGGCTGCCCGCTGTCTTGCCCCGTATTGTTGGTGGTGCACCGTTGTTCGCGTCTTCAAGAACCACGCCGGGGGGTCGCAGGAGAATGTTTCAAGTTCAAGCTTCCCCGCTCAGGGGGGCCATCTCCACGTCTTCTCCGAAAAATGCCGAGAACTTTCGACGTCCTTGGAGAGCGGCCGAAGCGCTTCGAAACTTGCACGTGCGGCCCTGCCGTACATCTTTAGTCATATTAAACCACGAGGCAATGTCAATCCGTGACAGTGGGGTATCACTCTAAAAGTTGTACCTTGCCTATCTGCCGTGTGACATCTCAGGCGGTTTTGAATGAGACAAGAGAATGAGGGTGCCACGTAGCCTTTGACAAGCCAGTTATCGCCTTCGGTACGGCACACCGCGCCGGCTGCACGGTTTCTCACGCGTTGGAGGCGATGGCTCCTAGAAAGTGCTACAGGAAAATGCTCTTAGCACTGCTGCCTAGCGTCTGCGATTGTAGCCGATTCGGAGCGCCGTTTTTTCGTTCACCCATCTTTGTATTTCGTTTTTATTCAGTTCAGCCGAAAAAGCCCGCACTGCCATCTAACGCGGCTGCACCTGACGGCTGCGATTGTTGGTGCCTTGCGTCACGTGAGCGTCGATGCAGGCCGGTTCCCATAGGCGGACGCGCTTCGGCTGCCCCGCAGAGCACGCCGTGAGAGGAGTTTGGTGAAGTGGGTGCTCGAACGCGTTTCGATGACTGCGCCAGGAAACAGAAAAAAATGGCATCACGCAGAAAGAGGTCTGAGTGACAGGCGACACGTTATCGAAGAAACACAAAAATACGAGACACGCGGGGGTCGGACACGTTTGAACAGCGCATAACGCGAGCATTTATTTTTCTTTTTTAACACCCAACTGTGTGCCTGCATTGCTGTTTCTTGGTTCACAAGTTTCTTGTCAAGCTCCCCCCCCCCCCCCCCCCCCCAAAAAAAAAAAATGAAAAGGAACAGTTTCGTGAAACCAGAAATTTGGTAAATTCGCCTTTCTTTCTCGTAAGGGCGCTCCCCAGTCTACGAAAAAAAAAAAAGAGAACACAAACGCTCGTCGACTGAGATTTCTCAAAAACCAGTCAGCGAAGGTGAAACCTGGTCGCTCAAGGTATTCTTCTGATGTGAACACTGAGCAGTAAAAAGTAGTAAGAAATACAAACATGAAAAGGAACTGTCGGTGCCCTTACATTTCCACAATTGTGACATTTCGGCGTTAGCCTGTGGCACTTTACGCCTCCGGCTGTGTCGACGTCCGGGACCAGCTCCACTGTAAATCAGCTGAGGGTATCGGGTTCGACTACCGCTAAGGTGGGGCTTCGATTTCTATCAATTTGGAGATCGTACATTTGCAAACGGCGTTCTCCAAACATGTTTTGAAGCGGAGCTGTACCGATCTTTCATTGGAACAAATTAGGCGACCTATACATTTCAAGAAGGTCATGTGTTCGAGTCCAACCGGTCATGCAAGTAGTCTTTTAAATGCAGGATCTACTTGCAACCCAAGCGACATATTTCTATCTATATTTACAGCGGAGCTACGGCCACATTTGTGGCAGCCTTGTGGTACTTCAGCAGGCAAATTGTCTTTCAATGATTTTGATTTTAGCGTCGGTAATTAACCTTTTAAATGAGAAGTATTTCCCGGCAAACTTCAGTACTTTCTCCATATCTATCTATCTATCTATCTATCTATCTATCTATCTATCTATCTATCTATCTATCTATCTATCTATCTATCTATCTATCTATCTATCTATCTATCCGCTTACGTATCAGTGGTATCCTGGTCGTGTCGTTCACTTGGTTTACACCAAAAATAGGATGGTGGGGTAGGAATGTATGACGAGCATGAATTATTTATCTAAGTATCACGAATATGACATTCCTGCCGTGCACGCCACGATTAACGATAATACGATCACATGTGCGTCATGTCCGCAGTGCTCAGCCCTGGGTAGGGGTATTTGCCACAGGTGATATGGAATGTTAACACTGCACACTATATAGGACCAACGACATTAGACAGAAATTTTGAAGACAACACAATTTGCGTGGCCCAAACAAGAGGAAAACATGCCGTTTGTTGTAGGCCGCGATTGAAATAAAGACATAGCAAGCAGATAGACGCAGACAAACGTGCTGTAATTGCTGGGGACGACTTGCTGCAAGGTAGCGTGGTAGCAATTGAACTCGGGCCCCCGAGGTGCCAAGCAAGCACGTCAGCGGCGGCTCGTGGCCAAGTAAATCAGAACTTGAGTGCTCGTCTAAACTCAATTGTGGTTGTAGTGTGAGCTAACGCCTCCTGTAGCAATGTAAAAAAAAAAAAAAAACTATAGATGCGTACTATTATCCTCGGCATGCTTTCGCTTCGCTCGACCCTGCAGTAATACTCTAAGGAACGACGCTTCTGATAAGCATATCAGCGCGCGGTAGCGTGCCTTCCTCTCCGATAAGACAGATGTCTGCGCACAAACGTGAATGCCGACGTTACGCCGTACCATGGGCTGTCGTCACATGGTACTGTGGAGACGTATAGGCTTACAAGGCATGTCGTCGCAATGCTGTAGACGTACCTGGTAAGCTAAGGTGAAGCACACAACTGCTCAATTAGCGCTAGCACGCGCATACGCGTTTCACATGGCGCAATGCCAAACAATTCAGCGTAGGCAATTTTCTCGCCGGCTGCTTCGCATGACATCGGTTCCCACGATGCGTGGGAACCTTTTAGGCTCCAAACGATCACCTCATTCACATAAAACCATCAACCGGAACCAACACCATTATCCAAGAGGATGTATTTAATTCTGGACTTTTCTGCATTTCGTGTCCCGATCTGAGAGGCCAACCTTCGCTTGGGCTAGCACCACGATAACCGCACTCTTAAAAGCCACGCACTGAACGAATGCGCCAAGCATGTCCCATCTTAAATCTTCTGAAGAGCGTGAGCTAAGCGGTGCATAACCGTAATGCCGTGATGCTGCTATACATATGTGCAGGCGCCACTCTCGCCTTACTCACAGATCCGGGGTGGTCTGACAAGTGCACAAACTGCCCACTAACTACTCTTTTACCACCTTTCCCGCGCGAATATGGAGACTTGCTAGAATTAGTGACTTTCTTAAATTTCCACTGTCTGCGCCTATCATTTCTCGCACATAGTTTTCTTAAAGCAACGCTCGCCAATTCCATATATGAAGTGAGAGGCGTACGTTGCGAGACTGCGTTGACGAGTCCCTCCACGCGCATGGTCATCCTTCTGTTCCGAACACCTCTGTCTCAGCTTGCGTTCGTGCGTAAATGAGAGTGAACACCCACAGCGTCTCTTTTGGCGGCGTGTTGCCTGTTCACTATTCCAACGATCGTATTTCTACAGGAGACCCCTTCGAAAGACGGCGTGAATTTGAGTCTTTCGGTGGCCCTTCCCTCAAGTTGGTGCTTCCGTGCGTGGTTTCAACCACAAAGTCCTTTGTGGTGTCGCTAGCAATCTCCTGCATTATAAAATATAATCAGAGAATCGAATGTTCAAATTTCGCTTGTATACTCTTTTTGATGTTCCCATACTTATTTACCACAATTTTAGTTACTATAGTTTCACAGTTAAGATAATTACCAGTTTCTAACTTTATTTTAATTTATCTCACTCATCAGTCTTTCATATCTATTCTAAAGTTAGATTAGTCGTCGCTTTCGCCCTAAGTTATTTTTTTCAGAACATCGAAGAACCAAGCAACTAGTAGGTCGTTAATTGCAAAGCAGACATCGCATATAGGCATCGTCACAGATCCGTGTAGGTTTCTTTTAAGAGGCCAGACTCGTTGAAGTGTTGTATCAAGTAAAGCCATAGCTCGCTTACATTTCATGCGAAATACAAAGACTTGTTGGATGCAGTGGCTAGCGGCAGGTCCAGAGAGAACGACAGTATACAGCGTGTTTTTTTTTAGCAGCAACACATTTTTTAAATTAGAAAAACATAACTCGCGGGAATGTCTTGTGTACCATTCGAGTGTACGGGTTGGCGGCCTCTAGATACAGAACAATTACCGCACTTGTACGCATAATTAGCGAAATTACGCTAATTAACTTTTCAATTATCAGCAATTGGTGGCTATAGTAAATGAGTACTTTGGAGCCCGTACTCGACACTACCTATCCCAACGATCAAATTTTGAATAGCGGAGTGCATGTCGGAGCTACGCGAACAATTAGTTCCCCGTGGCAGGCTCCTTGAAACCGAAATCGGCCGGGAAAAGAGCGTCTGTGATGTCGATGTCGCCGCCTCCACGGCTTTCGTCACTCGCCCGCGGCGACCAACGCCGCAGATAACAAGGAGATAACGCAAGCTGCTTGCGCGGCCGGAGCGGCGGTGACCACGGACGAGTGGCGAGTGACGAAAGCCGTGGGGGCGGCGACATCGACGTCACAGACGCTCTTTTTCCAGCCGATTTCGGTTTCAAGGAGCCTGCCACGGGGAACTAATTGTTCGCGTAGCTCCGACATGCACTCCGCTATTCAAAATTTGATCGTTTGGATAGGATAGGTCGAGGACGGGCTCCAAAGTACTCATTTACTATAGCCACCAAAAGCTGATAATTAAAAAGTTAATAAGCGTAATTTCGCTAATTATGCATACAAGTGCGGTAATTGTTCTGTATCTAGAGGCCGCCAACCCGTACACTCGAATGGTACACAAGACATTCCCGCGATTTATGTTTTTGTAATTTAAAAAATGTGTTGCAGCTAAAAAAAAGACACCCTGTATACTCTGGTATTCGCATTGCAGACAGCTTGACGCTGTCAATGGAACTGACAACTGCATTAAAGACCACAATTTTTGCTTGTATACACATAATTGAATCTCCACAGGCCTCGAATATTAAGTAAAGAAAAGGGAGACAAAATAATAACATCATGATTACATTCTGACGCTGAAATGAACGCGGAAGAGCAGTTAAATGCCACAGGAACAGCGGTTTGAAATCCCATTAAAGACTCGGGGCCTGTGGCCTTCTTGTTTACCAGTCTTTAGAACTTTAGCTTTTTATCTGTGCTCCACCTTCATAGCCTTTTAATTACTAGTCTGTCATCAAAAAGGAAGGCATATGCAGAGGACCTTTGGGGCAAGGTGGAGTAACATTTGAGAAATGGAGAATTAGCATCCCCGCGTGCCGCGCAAACCTACGCGGAAGTCCATATGGATTTCCTTGTAGGTTTGTGGTAGAAGGAAGTCAGAAAAGGAGGTTTGTCTAAAAACTGGAGGATGCTAATTTTTCCTTTTATTAAGCTTCCCTTTGCAAAGCTTGTGCGTAGAAACTTATATGAGCTCGCAGACGGTTAGCTCGTGGTATAGCGAACGCGGCCGATGCTCAGGAGAGAAAAGTGGTGGGAGCAACATTCTTGATATTTTCGCTAGCAGTGCTTTTGGCATGCAGGACGGTCGTATCCTTTCAATGTGTGCTATATTTTCAATGTAGCACACATTTCAATGTGTGCTATATTTTTGACCAAATGCGCGTGTGCAGGCTGTAGAATCCACGGTCGAAAAAAAGATTAAAGGAAAACAATTCTTCATTCCATTCTCCTCAACATCTTAACAAAAGTTCATTGTCTGTCTGTCTGTTCATTTTAGTCTTCTGATTCTTCAAAACCTGTGTCCGCTTTTCTCTAGTTAAGTCGTGGGAACACTTAGTTCGTGTAAGTGTCAACGCCTGACTCCTGCCAATTTTCTCGGGATATGAATTTCGTTTTCTCTTCCTCTCGCTTCTGCTTTTGTAATAAAGCGGTGGCTATAGCTCAGTCATCTTGTCCACATCCTCTTGTGGAGCTCCGCCGTCTGTATATTTCAAGGCAGAAATAAATCATTATCATTATGGGCTATATAAGGGCATCATACCTAACATTTCTTCGTGGCGGTTGCATTTCGATGGAGGTGAAATGTTGAGGCCCGTGTACTTCGCGATGTCAGTGCACGTTAAAGAACCCCAGCTGGCCGAAATTTTTGGAGCCTTCCACTACGGTGTGTCTCATATAGCTGTTCTGCCCCAGAAATCAATCAATAGCTAATATTTCTTTGGAAAAATACAATAGAAATCTAAATAATAATAATAATAATAATCGCATAGCTGCATTTTGGTGCTATCTATTGTTTTTTCACTGCGCGCCTGCACCTTCGCTCACTCATGGTGACGTCATAGCTATAGGCGTGACGGTTGTAACTTTGAAGATGACTTGGCTTGATTTTTTTTGTTTATGTTGTTGTTGTCGTTGCTAGAATGATGCAACACCAGCTTAGTGTTTAAACAGTCAGCCTCTCCTCTTTCGAAGATGGTACTTGAGCTTCTCACGTACCCTGGAATGGGAGATGGGTTGGTAATTCTTATTTAAACTACAATATTTGCGAAGTACACGACATTTGTATTGTTCGTAAATTATGTGTCATGGACCCATGACCAGAGTGCGCAAGAAGGATGAAAGAGTTTCGCCCGTGCTGATGCCGTATCCGCGAAGACACTGACGGCACAGCACCCACCGCTATGTGGAAACATCCTAAGCGCGGAGTGGTACTTGGCTTGGAGCTAGCGAGCATACTTGGGCGAGCAACGTGACCATTCCCTTACGTAACTAGTTCTCGTGGACCCCAGGAAAGGGGAGCACAGCACGCGGGGGCGTGCGGGTGAACTCTTCTTCGGGGAGGAGCGGTTCCTCCTGAAGTGGGCGGGGCTAGCTCGCTTCAGGCACCCGCCTCCCGCGAGGTCTCGCGAGGAGGATCGCATCGATCGGCTTGTCCGTGCGTAGCGGGCGATTATCCCGTCCGGCGGAGCGCGAAAAGGGAGCGCTCTTTTTCGCAGGGGGACGATACCATCCGTCTTGCTCGGCTTTCAAACGTCGCGCCGTCCGCCAGAGAGAGAGCGCGCGCGCATCCCTCTCCCAACTGACTGTAAGAAAGACGCGCAAAACAAAAGAGCGGCGGTGAGGATCTGTTGCGCAAGGTAAGGCAGCTGACGTCACTGTGCGCGTTGGTCGGTGCGTTCCTCCGTGTGCAACTGTGCTGCGCTCAGCGACCGCGGACGCTGACGTGGCGCGGGTGCTGGAATGCGCACTGCGCAAGACTGCGCCGCCGGTATGCGCCGCCACGTTGCGGGACTTTCTGTCGGCACCTCGTTTGAGGAGTCCGTGTTTTGGTGTAGCTGTTGATAGCGCAGGGTACGATACGCACCTGCAGGCGAGGTTAAAACTCTTTCACGGCGATGATCATAGTCACGACATTCGGCTTGTGTTTGCATGTGACGTCGATGTGGTGTCGTTTAGATCTGTTTGGATCTAAACGACACCTTGCCACGAAGATAACTAATATGTACTGAAACCATTTTTCCAAATGTGGGCATGTGACGGAACCCTGAGTAGCTGGCAGCGCTCCTGTCGACCGATAAGGCCGCTGCAATGCATTTATTTTAATGGCCATTCATCGTGTCTCCGAAAACACAGCACCGTCTTGGTGTCCACTCTCTCACTGTAATTTGCCGTCGGTTATCTGTGCTCATTATGTGGCCTGCCCAGTTCCATTTCTCCCTCGTATTGTTGGTTAGGGTGTCTCTTCTCTGATATACACTACCGTCTTCCTATCGCTTCGTTCTACGCCTATCATCTTTCGTTCCGTATTTTTGTCGTGGTCCTTCCTGTCGAAATTATTTCGTACTCTCTCCGCCTTGCAAGTTAGTGCCGGGGAATGGTTGGATACTTTTCGATCAAGGACAACGGTAAATTGCCAAGGGTTATTTTAGAATGAATATGATATGCGCATCATGCCATCCTTCTCCTGTGGTGAATTTCTTTGACATGGTTAGGCTCCTCTGTTAGTAAACCACCTAAGTACGCATATTCTTCAAATTCTAGGATGGTCGCCTATCGCAAGCTCTCGGTTTTTTCTTTCTTTTTTAATGTCTTATCTATCTATCTATCTATCTATCTATCTATCTATCTATCTATCTATCTATCTATCTATCTATCTATCTATCTATCTATCTATCTATCTATCTATCTATCTATCTATCTATCTATCTATTGTGGGCTCAGGGCCGTGGCTTCTGAGCCTCTGGCCAGCTGAGGTTTCCAGAGATGGGCACACAAGCCATTTGAACAACGTAGTTTACTCGTTGCGAGCCCAACGCCGACTGCCCGGATCCGCTCCACGCTCTCCGCCCCAAGCCGGCGGTACGTGCCACGAGCTAGCGTGTTTCCCGACGATGACTGGCGTCGGAGGCAAGCAGCCTAATTCCCCCATCTATCTATCTATCTATCTATCTATCTATCTATCTATCTATCTATCTATCTATCTATCTATCTATCTATCTATCTATCTATCTATCTATCTATCTATCTATCTTGTAGTGAATATGAATGCCTGGCGCCGCAGGCGTATCGCCAATGCTGCGCGAGGCCCGCGCTCGAGACTGTTGACCAGCTCTTGCCGAGACCCTGCCTGCTGTACTTGGGTACCGTTAATATCTCTCCTTATATTTTGGTGAAAGGCGCTGCAGTTATTTTTCCACCTTGGAATTAAGAGGCGAACTCTTCCGTCGGTCACGCCCGACGACGCCAGCCATACACCCCCACAGGCTTCGCCAGCTGTGCTATGCGCCGGTGCCCTGTGTCAGCGCGCTCCTGAGAGCTTGAGCGGCACCGACGAAAAAAGATGTTGACGACTGGCTCGAATCGTGTGAACGGGTGAGCACCACCAACTAATGGGACAATCCCCTTAAGCTAAGCAACGTGCTATTTTATTTAACGGGTGTTTCCAAGCTGTGGCTTACGAACCACGAAGCAGAATTCCGCATGTGAGACAGCTTTAGGACCAGCATCGCGGACGTTTCTGGCCGGCGTACGCAAGCTGCGTGCAGAGCAACGCCCACGGCCAGCATGGTGAAACGTTCACAAGCTACACAGAGTAGCTGACATATACATGGTGTCATGCCCTTGCCGCTCTTGTGATTTGTATATATGTACGTACGTTTTTTTTTTTTTTTCAATAAACTCAGTTGGAAGTTAGCGCTCGCCCTGTGCTCTTTGTCTGTCCGTATGTTCCTTTGCGCTACATTTTTTCAGGAAGAATGTTATTGGTGCATACGTGGACGGCGTTGCTGCACTCGCCCTCATTGACACTGGTGCCGTAGTTTCTGTTATTAGTGAAAAACTTGCCGCTTGCTCAGGAAAGTTACGACGCCAATGACGCCCGTGCCAGCGCTGACCGCATCACGCCTACTGCCGCATGTATACTGCTCGAGTCTTGATGGCCTCCTCTACATCGTGGAATTTTTGCTGCTGTTGTCTTGTTCTCACGACCTCATTTAGGGCTGGGACTTCCTATCCGCTAACAAGGCCGTCATTGACTGTTCACGCGCCAAAATAGAGCTTGACTCGTTCTGCAACTCCCGTACTTTGACGCTTGCGATGCTGCCGACAAGTTATTTGTTGCGGAAGACGTTGCAATACCCCCGAACTCTTCTGCCCTTGCCGCCGTGTCCTGCAATAACGTTGCCGATAGCAGCGCGCTTTTCACGCCGTCAGCGGTCTTCGTACGTCGCAAGTGTTCCCCGCTAGTTTTTGCCCTTTTGGATGTTCATGACAGTTTCAGCAAACCGCTCGCCTCCAAGCAGTTGTCGTGTCCCTTGATTCTGCTTCGGGGAGAGTGCGTTGCTCGAGTCCATCGTGTCGACCCCTCTAGAATCATTGACATGCCAACTGGCCCCATCACGGAGTGACGTGTATATCATCATCATCATCATCATCATCATCATCATCATCATCATCATCATATTTAGGTCCACTGCAGGACGAAGGCGTCTCCCAACGACTTCCAATCCACCCTATCCTGAGCGAGTTGGTTCCACTTTATGCCCGCAAACTTTTTAATTTCATCGCTCCATCTAACCTTTTGCCTACCTCTGTTGCGTTTTCCCTCTCGTGGTATCCATTCCGTCGCCCTGACTGTCCATCTGTTATCTTTCCCCCTCATGACATGTCCTTCCCTGGTCCACTTCTTTCTTTTAATTGATATAGTAATAATATCAGCTACTCCTGCCTGTTCCCTGATACATTCCGCTCGTTTTTAATCTCTTAGCGTTACACCTATCATTTTTCTTTTTATTGCACGTTGCGTGCACCTTAGTTTAATCTCTAGTTCTTCGTTATCCTCCATCTTTCTGCACCGTTCATTAGTACTGGGAGAATGCAGTGATTGAATACTTTTTGCTTTAGTGACAGCGGCAAGTTTACAGTCATGATTTCGTACTGCCTTCCGAATGTGCTCCAGCCCATCCTTATTCTACGGAGAATTTCTTTTTCATGGTTACGAGTGCCTGTTAGTAACTGTCCCAGATATACGCATTCGTCCACATTCTAAGGCCGGGTTCACTGTTAATTTTAAATTCCTGTTCTCTAGCTAGTCTATTGAGCATAACTTTGGTCTTTTGCCTATTCATTTTTAACCCAATTTTAATACTTTCCCTGTTTAGGTCATCAATCATGTTTTGTAGTTCGTCTCCATCATTGCTAAAGAGCACAATGTCGCCTGCAAATCTTAAATTGCTTAGATATTCTCTGTCTATTCAAATTCCCTTGTCTGTCCACTCTAGACGCTTAAAGATTTCCTCTAAATATGCAGTGAATAGCATCGGGGATATCGTATCTCCCTGTCTCACACCTCTCCCGATCGGGATTTCTCTGCTTCTCTCATGTAGGAGTAGTGCGGCTGTGCAATCTTTGTGTATGTTATTTATGATTTTCACGTATACGCCAGGTACCCCTTGTCGACGTAGAGCTTCTAGAACTGCTTGTATTTCTATGGAGTCAAATGCTTTCTCGTAGTCTATAAACGCCGTATAAAGAGGTTTGTTAATATTCAGCGTACTTCTCAATTACTAGGTTGATAGAGTGGTTGTGGTCCATTGTTGAGTAGCCTTTCCTAAAACCAGCTTGTTTTTCTTGGTTGGTTAAAGTCGAGTGTTTCCCTTATCCTAGCAGAAATTACTTTCTTAAATAGCTGTATAATACTGGGAGTAGGCTAAATAGTCTGTAATTATTTAACCCCTTTGTCAGCTGCCACGTATATATATATATATATATATATATATATATATATATATATATATATATATATATATATATATATATATATATATATATATATATCGCCTCTTCAAATTGAAGGAACAGCATTACCCCGATGCATCAAAGATGCCAGCCGGAGGAGAGGCGAAAGGATATCACCCAAATTCCTTTTGTCGAGGACACACCGAGAAGAGCGCAATAGCAGGGCGTTCGCGCCTCGGTCCGTCAATGCGTATATCTCTCACTCGCGTCTGACGAGTGCTCTCGTCGACTATGAAAGCGCGAGCCTCTTCCTTTTTCTTGCGCCACGGATAGCATAGCCTATATCGTTCTCAAGTTATGGCTCCCACAAAGAGACGCAGGCCAGCGGCGACGAGAGGAACGTGGCTGCGAGCGGGGAGGCAATATTCCAATTTGCATGCCCACCGCGTGCCAGCAGGGACAGGGATATCGTGGGAGGAAGAAAGCGTCGAGGGAAGCCGGCTAACAAAAGCACGCGCTCTTCGCATCCTGGCACCGCTAGGAACGCCATTGTCCGAGACCGGGGGCCACAAATATTATTTTTGCGGCGTGTGTCCCCGATGTGGCAGCGGCCAGGCTGTTCTAATGCGAGGGAGCGTGCAGACATTCATCGACGTGCTTTGTACCCGCGCGTCCTGTCTGTATATCATGGATCGCAGTTAGTATTTCTCTTTAGGAAGAGCGATAATGCGCGCTCGATCGCCGTGGAGCTGCAAAACAAGAAGAAAAAGATGCGGAAGCCATGAAGAGTTTCTTTCCTCGGAGAACGTGTCCAGTAGACAGCTATGCTACGCGATTCACCCTCATTCGAGCCTGATCTTGCCTTCTACCTTAAGTCGTCTCGTACCGCGCTAGAAATTTTTTGTTCGCGAATATGTGCTTATATTCACGAGCTTTCGAACATGTCTTCACATTGAACTCGGTCTGCAATAATGTCACTTTTGAAGGAGTGTTTTTTTGGATGCGAAGCAGCTTATGGCGGGGGCTTTGATGATGATGATGATCGTGGTTCGGTTAGGAAAGGACGCTAATTTCTGCAGCCCATGTAGGGAACACGGCTAAGCGTCCGTGGGGGTGGGGAGAAAGGGAGTGAAAGAGATAGGAGAGAAAGGCCATAGTGGAGGGCTACGGAAAGTTAGACCACCTGGGGTTCTTTAACGTGCACTGACAACGCGCAGTACACGGGCCTCAACATTTCGCCTCCATCGAAAATGCGACCTCCGCGGCCGGGATGTCGCACTTCAAGTGAGGCACGTAGCCAGGATTTCTTATCGAGGGGGATGGGGAACTAACTGTTCGCAAAAAAAGTCTTTCCATGGCAAAAAAGGAAAAAAAAAAAGTTGCCCGGGAATATAGAAGAGAGAGAGAAAAAAAGGAAGGGAAAGGCAGGGAGGGAGGTCAACCTGACGCGCGTCCGGTTCGCTACCCTACACTGCGGGAATGGGGATACAAAGAGGTAGAGGAGAGTAAAAGGAGTGCCGCCCTATTCGAGAAAGCACATGTCACAAGAGTCTTTGGCTGCGATCAGCAGAATGTAGTCTCTGGCCTTGAGGCATGTATCCCAGGCATAGCGTCGGGCATAAGATGAGGAACGCATGCGGGGTTTACGAAGACGCAAGCAACCGTAAGGCACAAGCCGCACGTCACTGTCCACCGAACGTAGTAGCAGAAAACCTCGGCGTGGATTAGTTTTTGAGGGTATTCGTATTCAGTTTAAGTGGTAGGTCGGCATGACCGAAGGGGCATGAGAACGTTCCGATGTGCGAAGGCGTACGAGATGTGATGGTCTCTTGTATTTAGCGTGGAAACTGGCGCTTCTATTGTACTGTAAATTATTTCAGTGGGCCCACTAATGCTATGCAAACAACGGACACATTGCGTCCAGTGTCTGCAAGGCACTTTGTGCAGACGGTGTCACCATGTTGCTGAGAAACGTGCAAAGAGCATCTATCAGTGGACGCATAATAAGGGCGGCCGCTCTCGGTCTACCTCTGACGCTTGATCTGATATAGGTAATGAGTTCAGTGCTGCAGTGCCTTGAGGTTCAGAGGATGACTGGCACCAAGAGGCGCTCGTTGGAGAATCTGTCGTCAGCTTCTTAACAGTATCCTTCTCATTGGCGTCTGTAGCTTCGATATCGTGTGTGCTCGTCCTGGGCGGCAGAGGAGGTGGAGAAGAAGGAGGTGGCAGGCGTGTAGCCGAGCCTGTAGCAGTCTGACGAACGTCGTCGACGGGAGCGTCGCCGGGGTTGTTTCCGAATAACGACGGCGGCTTCTCGGTAACACGAGTGGTACCTCACCACCTGTTTTATTATTGCTCTTCTTGAATTAGCGGACACTGCTCTGAAGAAGCGTCATGACGTCTGAAGCAGTTAGCGCACTTCATAGTGGCAGTATTGCAGATGCCAGTTGAATGAGTAGCAGAGCAGCGGGAGCAAGTCGTTGCGTTTCGGCACACACTTCTCACATGACCACGCTTCAAGCATTTCCTGCACTGGAGCGGCTTTGCCAAGAAGGGTGAACCGCATGGCGAAAATGGCCAACCTTTACATATGGCGGAAGTGATTCGCCATTGAAAGTCACCTTCACACAGCGCGAGTTGCCAGTGCAGGAAACGTGCGTAATAACAGCTTTTTCTGTGACCGTTTTAATAAGTATTGGAAAGTCAGCGTCTGAAATGGCCACGTCTATGATCGTACCGGTAATGACGTCCTTGCCAGGTGGAGCATAGGAGCGTAGCTGGACGCCGGCGAGATCAGTTACTTGGCGCAGTCTCTAACGCGGCTACATGTTCAACATCTACAGCCCTCATTCATCGTCCCCGGCGTAGAACTGCCTACACAAAGAATTTTTTGTTCAAAATTCAACGGGCTTCATCTTCAACATGTGCATGCGGCCACGACGATGAAGATATCCATCACCTGTTGATTGATTGTCCCAGGTATACTCCACGCAGAGACAGCGACTCGTACAACAGCCATGTTCATTAAATCCAGCGAGCACTTTTTCGCTTGAGAAAATATTAGGTTCATGGCCACCAAAGATACATCACAACGCCTTAAAAGCCCTTCAACGCTTCTTTGAAGAGACAAAAATCAGTGACAATTACTGACTGGACCGTTTTTACAGTGAATGGTGTGTGTGAGACGCGAGCGTACTCCTTTAGGACTAGTTTATGATTATATTTTTATTTTTTATTTATTTGTATTACGATGATGTTACATCATTTAAGGAAAAGGGGTAGCCGTCACCAAAAATGGCGACAGCAACTCCTTAATTTATTTTTACGTCAATAAAGAAATATATAGCGAAGATGCTCCTACGGGTGTTGACCTTGATTTCCCGTATTTCGCTTGGGAATACAGAAGGCGCTTAATTATTAGACGAGAATGAGAACAGCAAAATGCAGCACAAGAGGCGAGTTAATCCGAGATGAAAAACAAGTTCTTGACACTGCAGTAAAGCAGTGCGTGTGCACGAGAAAGAGTACTTTCCAACCAAGTAATCTCGACGAAGAAGGGCCATGCAATGTCAGTGACGAAAAGAGGAGTGGCAGAAAAAAAAAGAAAGAAAAGAAAAAAAGACTGCAAAGGAATCAGGCGCCCACTTAAGGATGCGCGGCAAATAAAAAAAATAATTGTCGGACGCTTCCTCTACCTAACTTCCCACACACTGTCTCAACAGGCGTTCTAGAAGAACGTGAGCCAATTTATGACAGCAATTCTTAAACGCAAAACAGACATTTTCGGGAAAGCAATTTTACTGAACCACAAAGAACCAAAAGACAGATGCTTTCATGACACAAAAGATGCAGAACGCTAACATTCGTTTTAGGAAGCAATATTAAAGAATGACATTGCGAATGGTTTTACAATACAGTAAAAGTCAATGCAAAAAAAAAAAAATTACAGCCCTAGCACTCCGTATAAATGGTTAACCAGCGAAGCTGAAATGTGCGGCCCCGGTGTTTAGCAGTGGGTTCAACCCGACACAGACGTCGCAGCCGAAGCCAAAGTGCCGCTGGAGAAACTCTCGCTGAAAGCGGGCGTTCGCCCCGCGAACGCGCTCCCGCAATCATCACGTCGACGCTGTTCTGCCCGCAACGCTGCTTCTTCGGCGCGCCGTCGTTGCAAGCGTTTGACATCGCGAGCTAACATCCATGGCTTACCCATGTGGAAGCTCTCAGTCGAAGCTGATGCGCGCGTGCTCGGCGCCACGGCTGAGACGGGATGGACGACGTCACTCACGGGCCAGCCAATGGCACGCGCACTTTGGTACGGCGCAGAGAACGACGTCACTGGAAGGCGCAGCCAATGGAGACCGCGCGCGGTCCACGGACGAGCGGCTTTTCGTTTCTCCTCGCGATAAACAGCTTTCGCTGAAAAAGAAAGAAAGAAAGAAAGAAAGAAAGAAAGAAAGAAAGAAAGAAAGAAAGAAAGAAAGAAAGAAAGAAAGAAAGAAAGAAAAAAACGAGCATGCAGCTTGGCCGAAAAGAGTGGTTCACGCTGCAATTTTCGTGCGTCGCGGTTTCTCCATAAACAACGTGGTCATAGACGCAGCGGATCAGGTTCACACAAGAGGAAACGGCATAGGCCTCCCAGCCAAGGCAGTAATACCGCCCAGCCCGAGCACTTGCGATGCGCTGGCGATACGGCTGCAGGGCTGTGCACGGCGTGCTGCTTCTTCATTACAATAACTTCGTCGACACTGACTTGCATCCGGTGAATGGACATAAGAGCCAGGCCGCCCTTCAGCTGTTCGGTTCCTCAAATATGTTTTTACTCTTTTCAGTGTCGAGAAGCTGCGTTCTGCAGCAGCGGTAGTTGCCAATATTTTGAGGAATGTGTTCGGGAAGAAGGCTTTGTCGCATTCAGGTAAAGCGTCCGTCGCAAAACGGGGAAGTTTATTGTATGGCTTGCCATTTAATTTTTCAGATAATTCCCATTCACCTTTTAGCGTAAGGATATGAGCTGTTGTCATATCTCTGAGGTAAAAATCGAAGGCCGGCTGCGCAGATTCAAATTTGCCCTTGGAGGCGTGCTTTGGCAGCACATATTGCGAACTTTGCAGTGTTTTCGATGGTTTGCAAAACACCGTTTGAGGGAAGTTTTCGAATCAACTATGTGTGGAATGAACGTGGCTCGCCTATAGTACTGTTCCGCAGAACTACAAGCGTAGTTTACTCTGTTTACCATGCTTGTTGATTCAGTTTACTTCTTCCGCCACGCGGGCGCCTGCCCGACGACACAGTCAGCGGAAAAAGGTGGTGAGATTCGCAGAGGTGCCAGCGGAATTGAACGGGTTAATGGGTCGTCGAAGCCGTCGCTTTCCATACAAAAGTATCCTTTTCCAAGCTTTCGGTTAGCTTCCACCATCCGGTCGTGGAAAAACTCTGCGTCTGCGGCAAAGCAAAGCCGTACGCGTGCGTGTTCTCACGCCGCGCAGCTGTCAGTCAAACAACGCACCTGAATGCTCCGTACCGTAAGTTGCCGCCGCTACGCGACTGTATAAACGACGCCCGCAGTATACCGCCGCTCTGCAGCAACAAAGACACCGCTCCTCTCGTTAAGGAAAAGACATGTCCGCAGGGAATCCACCGGTGGAGTCAACGCTATCCTTTTCTGCATGTCCTGTCATTCTTTGCACTGTTCCTTGAAGCAATCCACATACCGAGCGCCCTGACCATAGATGAGAATCCTCTTCCTGAACATAACTGACGCGATGAACAAAAGTCGCAAGAAGTACGGGCAGATAACGTCGTTTTCTCTGGTGTCGAAGCCCTATGAAAACATTTTGTTCGCTCTGGTAATTTCGTTTCCGACAAGCTTGTCTTATATACACGAAAATGTCCTGCGTTGCACGGTTTTCTGTCTTTTTTCCGCAATCACAAAGCAGTAACTGTTTCCGATGATTGGTTTCAATTAGTATGGCCGCTGTGTCAGGAAGATTGATACGGTGGTCGCTGTCTTGGGAATGTTCCACTATCGGGTTGCGATCTCTTGCAAAATTGCGGAGATCATTCCTGTGCTGTCGAAGTCTTTCTTTGAGGTTTTTCGTTTCGCCGATGTAGCTCGCATCGCAGTCAGCGCAAAGATATTTGTATACAGTGCCTTGGGCTCTCTCCCTCGGTGGACGGTCTTTAGCAATATGTATAGCGAGCATGTGTTCGTAGGCTTGTGAGTCACTCGGATGCCTTCTTTTCTGAGAATACGGGCAATGGCTTCGCTAACGCCTCGGACATATGGGAGAGTGTGTCGTTTCTGTTGTGGTGTTGATTCAGGAGCCGGACGCTGAATTTCTCAGCAAGGGTGGCCGTGCTTTTGGAACTGAAGTGCTTTCGTAATAAAGGTTCTTGGGTAGTTGTTCTTGGTGAGTTCTCTGACTATCGTTTTTTTTTATTTGTTTAAATGGGCACGCCGCTACTTCCACTTGTACCTCTATACACTAGTGTTAATGGCTGACTGGACGAATTTCAAGGGTGGAGAGTGCCTGCTTCAAGTTGCCCGGCGACGCATCAAAACGACCGCTTTCTCTGTGTTTTGTATGGACTGAAACGGAATGACTTTCCTGATGGCGCTGTCGCCATCTGTTTCCCAGTCAGCATTTTGGATCGGCTGTTTACACATTGATGAGAACGAAAACTCGTGGCAGTAGAAATAATTTCATTTGTTAACCCAGCCCTTGTATAACAGCCTTTCGAGGGGTCCTTAAGGAAAATAAAGTGATGTAATGAGTGACCTTATACGTTAAAGCACCTCAGGTGATCAAAATTAATCGGGAGTCCGAAACTATGGTGTCGCCACGTGAAACTTAATCTTTTACAGTCTGCGAACACTACAGAAAAAAAAAAAAGCTACAATGGGCGAAACAGACAATGTCAACGTAACAAAGAAGTTATTCTTCGCGATAAACGTCCACGGTGGTGTTCGCTTGTGCAGATATGCTCAGCGCCGGTAAAGAGCTTTCTTTCTTTTCTTTTTCTATGTAATGCACATGCCAAAAGTACGGGTATTATTCCCGTTCACACGAAGGGCAAACAATGTCGCGGTTTGTTTTCAATGAAAAGTTGCAAGCTTGACAGCACAGTACGTCTTTTGAACGCTGAGAATCCATTAATGCGTCCGCGGGATCGCATTTTCATTGCGCTCCCATTGTCAGTGATGGACTCACGCACGTGACGTCTCCCCTTACGAGCTGCTACGACGGCGCGGGTAAGCGCAGTGAAACCGGAGACCTAAATAGGGACGCCCGTCTCGAATCCCGTCGCACTTTGACGAGAGAGACGATAATTTCCCCGGTTGCGTCACCGCGATCGTCGCTCTTGCTCCGCCGGGCGACTGTTTCCGTGGTTCCCTGCGACTTCTGTTTCGCTGTCGATGAAGCAAGGCAGATGCTTGTTCCAACGCTGAATGCGACAAGAGTGACGTCACCAGTGCAGTCTCGTTCTCACGCAAATATTCAGTCAGGCTCAGCACCATAGCATACTCAGGTTCAGCTTTATATCGATACCGACACTGCAGCTAAGAAAAAAGAAATGAAGCAACAAAAAAAGAAGAAAGGGGTAATCGGTAATTAGGTTCCATATTTCCCTGCGCATTGATCTTTCGCCTATTGTGTACCGCATCTAGTCAAATAAACGTTGGAGTTTTCCTTCGGTTCATGTTCCCCATCAGAAATACCCGCGCTTGTACAAACAAACTTCGAAAAAACGTGACTAAAATTACACAACGAAAAAGCGTGTCAGCGATGGTGTGCTGGATATATAATGCAGTCCGGATGAATGGGTGGATGAGAAACTTGAGTGTGGTCTGTTCGGATGGTGTGGTTAAAGTGTCAAGTTTGGAATAAGAAAGTGCTGGGTTAGTTGCAGTGTAGCATTCGAAAAATTAATTATCCACTGGTGCAGTATATCAACACGGAGAAGCTGCCTGGAAGGGACTTCAATTTCAAATGAGTTATGTAGGGGGGAAAAGTCAAGTTAGAACATTAATATACATGCACTAACAACGGGAAAGTGACAGTACACGTTACAGAAATGTAGAAAAGACAGCCTCAGCGACGTTATTGAAACACCTGGGCGGCGGCGGGCAGTCGTCGTTGAGCAAACAGACATGCGGTGGCACCGTACATCGAAGCACACATACCTGTGCGCACTTGGTGCTTGAGCGCTTCGGCGCAGTCCCCCAACACGCGCTGCAGCGGCTGTGGCTCGTCGGGCAACTCGAGGTCCAGGATCTGCATCAGCTCCTCGGGCATGTGGAAGTCGAGTATCTTGCTCGAACGGTCTTGCTGCTTGTCAACGTATGCCCACAGGATGTCGAACACACGTTGCAGGAACTCTCGTGTTGGCCCGGAGTCGTCCCGGAATGGGTAGAGGTCTGCGGGACACGTTACGGAAACGACGTCATAAGGGAGGTTCCCTTAATCCTCCTCACCCCACATTACAACCATACTGCTAGCTGGTGAGCAGGTGCGCACACACGCAAGCAGTGAACAATGTCAGTCGACGCTTTGCTCGGAATGGTGTGGAATATTAGGCATATCGAAAGCACACGCCGTGGGCACTCTACACATTCCCTTATCGTTTCTTGCGAAGCACCATCGCCGACGTCACCGTACATAAGTCGAGCCGTGCGGGACAATGTCTCTGCGTTAGCAGCCCGTGATCGCGCACTGTTGCTTTTGTTCTATGCGGTAGGGCGAAACGGACGTCTTTATGCGTCACTCGATCGGAAACGTCATCGCTTGCAGCCATCTGAAGACTGCGGGTCAGGTGCGAGGAACGACCACGAAAATGTCCGGCCTGAGCTTATCGTGTGCTCCACGCCAGTGTCCGCTCGCCTTTTGTTGGGAGCCTGACAGGCTCATGCATGTCCGCTCTAAACACAGGCGCGGGGGAAAAATGATCTGTTGTGGCATATATCCAATCTTGGCGTGTTACTCAGATAGAAACTTTTTCAACATCCTGCTGTTGAACTATGTGCCGCGTGTGTTACATTCCCTTGCATGTAAACAACGGTTGACGACCGATGAACGCGCTTTTGCACATACGTATAGTAAGCGAAGTCAGTGGAGGAAACGGTGACGAGAAAACCTGTTCTCACGCTGTAGGTTACAAAATATTACTACTTTCAGATTCAAGGGATAATTAATAACGCTCCTTTTCTCTCTGTGAGGGCGGCATAAGGTTCGAGGTGAGCATCAAGTAAAGGTACGTCCAAACTGAAGGTGGTTTCTGGGAATCGAGGTACCCGACTGTAATTTTCGGGAGTTTCGCAACGAGCTCCTAATGAAAATAGAATAAAGAAAAAAATCTGATTTTCAGAGTGATGACGACAAGGGTAACCATTGTTGCTCTTTTGGCGCGACCTATTTATAGTTATGGTACGTCACTGTTTCATAAAATAGCTACCACGGTATGATTCGTTTATATGCAGCTGCTGCGGTACACGGTCTCAGCAACGTGTTCGGCAAGGTCATTTGTTCCTGGTGACCGTATTCCGCACACGTAATCGCAAAACTGATATCCGAGCATTCGACGGGTTCCAGGTAATTGCGGCCGCTTCCATCCTTCCGACATGCGACTAACGTACACGAGGCCTTAGAACATCGCAAACCAACATGTCATCGCAAGAAGCCAACACAGACTGTTTTTGCGAACGAGTACCACACTATAGGTGAGCCACTATTTGCATGAAAGCAAAGCATAGCCGGCTAGTCGCAGAGATCACTTTGTTATCCCTGCACAAAGCGGATATGCACAATGTGTTCGGACGGAAATAAAAAAAAAAAAACACCCAATCATTTCATCATCCCGGATCGTTGAGCGAAGCTCCCTGCTTCGTTGACGCTCTCTCCCGTATTCCCGTTTACAAAATCTTCCCATTCTCGGCCTCGCCAGGCCTACTGTGGCACCGCAATTAGAGGAACAAAGCCAACGGCGCTAAACGATTGCGCTTTCCCCGTTACAAGGGCGACCACTGGCGCCGCCGAGAGGCGCCCCAGCGCGAGGAATTCATTAGCCGCAGCGGGAGGCCCCGTCGGTTCGGGATGGGGGACTCCCCAGAGGGAATGGCGGCTGGGGAAACTGGGAGTCGAACGGTTTACGTTCACCCGGCGCGCCGTGGTCGTCTTGAATCCGCGCGTGGCCTGTCGACGCCATGTGCTGCTGATGATCATTTATTCCCTCCGCGGTATTTATTTTTATTTCTACACTATACGCAGTAAGGAACCGCCCCCCTTTGAGTTCCCATTTTTCCATCGTGAGACGCCCATGCCCCCTAGCAAGATATTTAAAAAGAAGAAAAAGAAATATATGACAATGCGTGCGATGACTCGTGACTTCTGGCGGTGACGGAATGCATTTTGAAAATGATAGATTCGAAAACCCGTGTTCCAGTCACGGACAAAAATGAGGTATTGGAAATAACGCGCTATCACCTGATAAGTGAAGACGCAACGTTGGGAATTTTTCTACAAGAAGCGGTGACGTGAATACTGTGTCACCGTGACGTCGTCCTTCCGTGTTGTGATCGTGGCACTGGGACTGGTATGAGTGTGCGTGCTTGTGACGCACGGTAGAAGAACAACGGGATGCAATAGAGATACATGCAGGATGAAAGATACACACAAGTCCTGTGTGTATCTCTGCTTCGTTCCCGTAACATTTTGTTCTTGTTTTTTTTTTTTTTAGCTGGGTTACGTGTGCATGCAGCGCAAACGATAGTTAAATTGCTCACCAGGGACTTGTTTCCCGCCTTGGACCTGCAGAGATGCCAATGACATAGAAAATACTGCCGAAGAAGGCGTTGCCTGTTGTGCAGAAACAGGCCAGCAAACGCACTCTCCTGCTGACGACAATACGCGCTTCGTTTACGCCATCAGGCCGAGCGTATTTCGGAGGGTTTGAAAAACGCTCGGCTTCCTCGATTTTCACGGGACGGCTACTTTAGCACTGCATTACAATCGCCCGCGTAGTTTAAAGAGCTTTCTTACGGCCCATAAACGCCCGTTGCGAATATTTGCCCCGTACATTTCTGCTCTCAGACCACCAGCACGGACTGGCAACACGTTGTGTTGTCTAAAGGCTCTTCCATTTTCTTGCCTTGTGCGTAAGTCGTCACGGCCTCGCTTCCTTCCTTGGCATTCCTTTGCCCTTTCTGTTTCTCTCACTTCTCGATAACTCGTGCTTGCCTATTTATGCGTCCGCTTAACACGTATATTGCCTCTACTGCTTCGATCTTTTCACCATTTCATGTTCGCGCTTCAATTTGCTCACTGTAGCGACCAACCCCTCACCCCTTCTTGCATTGAGTCACGTGCACACGACTTTTTCCCAGACGTGCGCAGTCTTCGGCCCTGCCGCGGTTTCTCACACGGCGAGGTACCAGAGATTTAGGGAGTACCGCTCGCATACGGAAGCGGTTTTTTGGGGCTCGCCTTCGCGTAGCCGATAAATGTTTCTTGCCGAGTCGATAGCAATGCAGCCCAAAAATAGCCGAACAGAAAAAGCAACGCCAACTTGAATCATAAGTAACCCCATTTGGGCTACTGATGGCCCATCCTAACTGTGTTCCTAAGTCTTTACTCAAAGCTAATTTTTCTCTGCGCTTCTCGTAACTCAAACAAATTGCACTCTCCCATTCACGGTTTTTCTGTGGTTTCCAATGCTAATCCGCTCGCTGATCCTTCACTCAATTCTAACCCCGACGAAACATATCCTGCTTCAATCACAGAACTGCACTCGCGAACGCTACTGCTGTAGTGACACTACTCGTTCCCACGTCTCGTGCACCACTCAACATTTATTCTCCCGCATGGATAGACGGATGTTACGAACGTATTTTGGGCCAACCGTGTCGCCCCTAAGTTAACAAGGTAGTGACGTACGGAAGTACGTTGAAAAGAAATTTTTGCCTGCAAGAGTGCCAACTACCAAGACAGCGCCGTGTCCTTTCTCTCAGCTTTCAAGTGCACGAAGGAGCTCAGGAATGTCGACGTTAAAGGGGAAGCATGCGAAGGAAATGGTGAAGCTGTTCAATGCACTCAACAGCAACGACAAGCGCATTAACAGTCAGCGCGGCGGGTGGAGCGCAATGCAGACGGGGTAGGTAACAGTGTCGTCCACAAATATGTAAAAACGCCGCGCTCTCCCCGACGGACAGCCGACAGCTGCCGGCGAGAAATGGGTCTCGGTCCGGTTCCCCGTGCGGTGCCGTTCACGAGTCACTGGTTCCACAAGCGGGGCTGCCGGCTCCCGATAAGGTACGGGGAGAGACGTCATATTTTTATAAGCGCCCCCTGCCTCCCAGCTAGACTCGGAGGAGAGGAAGTTTTTCGGTCTGCGCTGCGCTGTGTCGAACTGCCATGAGCCCACACCGCGGCCATCGCTTATACGGCGCCCGACAATGCCCACTGCAGGGTGCATGAACGTGAAGGGGATATATCCAGCTGCAGCTGTATATGTGCTTTGCTGCCTCTCTGTGCGTGCCAGAAAGTTCGTGGATGCCCCCACGCTTTCTGACAAGAAGTGTCCGCACACGCGCAGGAGGAGGGACAGCCTGCTTCCGACCCGGTTTACGTATCCGGCCGGCAGGTTAGCGTTTCCCTCCTCCTGGACGTTCACTTTTGTGGCTTTAGTATACGTTCGTCCTGACGTCGGGGGGCGACGCTTACGCGAAACGCAAGCATCTCTGACGCCTCCATTTTCGATCACTCTGTGTCGGTATAGGGCTTCGTATCTCGGAATTCCAAATGTGTAAGCCAGATGCCGAACAGGCATCACAGAGGTGTGTCCTTTGGCTCTCTCGAATCGTTTTCTTTTTTCACGCTATCGCTCACGCTATCGCTCACGCTACTGCTTATTATTATTGTGGTACTATTTCTATTTTCATTTAAGATTACTTCTGGAGGCACTGCATGTAATACGACGTTTTCTTTTCGGATCAAAAAGAAAAGAAAAATGAAGAACGGAACTACCTCCTCAGAGTGATTCAATAACAATCCCCAAATCAACGCACGCCAGGCGATGTTGATTGTGCCTTCCCGCTGAGCTGCGAGCAAAGCCGTGAAGGCTTTCTTTAAGCGAGCGTTACTGCTGAAACTCTATTTACTTCATCCACTTTATTCGTATCTTGTGCGGGCCAAACTGTACGTTTTTCATTTTCACGCGACTTCGCCACGGTGGTCTAGTGGATATGGCACTCGGCTGCTGATTCGAAGGTCGCGGGATCGTATCCTGGCCGTGGCGGCTGCATTTCGATGGAGGCGAAATATCGATGAGGCCCGTGTACCGTATGATGTCAGTGCACGTTAACGAACCTCAGACGGCCGAAATTATTGGAGTCCTCCACTACGGCATCTTTCACAATCATAGCGTGGTTTCGGGACCTACCACCTCAGAAATCGATCATTCCAGGGGTAACGCTGGGCCTGCCCCTAATTTTAATTTTTATAAGTAACGTGAGTTTAGGAATTATTTGAGACGTGCGACTACACGCAGAGCTAAACTATAACAGTGCAGAAACCACTGTACTGGATTCCGGCGTGTGACGTGGTCTGGTGCCGGAACTCTTGTCACAATTATTCGGAGAGAAACGTGGCGTCACCCTGCATGCGAGTTTGTTAAAGGGCGCTGTGCTGAGATGGGAATTATGGTATATGTGTGTGTCCGCTAGGCTTGTGTTAGTTCGCGTCGAGCAAGGCTTTGGCTTATACGTGGATACGGCTCCACAAATATAAGCTTATTTTTTTTTTCTAAAACAGAACCTTCGTAAACAGATCGAATTCACACATACTGCATCTTTGCAATGAAATATTACTCACCTGCAGGGCATTATCAAACGGCGAAAAGAATAAACAGGCGACAGACGGACGTGGACTGAACTTGAGCTCTGTTATCCAACTTTAGCACCCACTCGCTGCATTTTACGTTTTATAAAACAGTTTTGATTGATTTCTGGGGTTTTACGTTCTAAAACCACGATGTGGTTATAAGAGACGCCGTAGTGGAGGCACCTGGTGTTCTTTAACGTGCACTGACATCGCACAGTACACGAGCCTCGACATTTCGCCTCCACCGAAATGCAGCCGTCGCGGCCAGGATACGATCCCGAGACCTTCGGATCAGCTGCCGAGTGCCATAGCCACTAGACCACAGTGGCGGGGGTTTTATAAAGCAGTATGTACAAGGACAAGTTCTCAGATAAGGAATTTTTCTCACAAAGGAAGTTTTATAACTTCCTTTTTAGTTATGCCAAGAAAGCAATAGCTCACTGGAAGCTCCTTCAGCGCAAAATTAATCATTATGACGCGCGGAACGCATCCAAGCCAGACGGATGGCGTCGGACGCGATCGATGCCAATCTGTATCCACCACATCCAAGAATTCCCACGCATACAACGGCGTAACGACGTCAGTTTTTCTCTCTAGGTAATGTTTGCTCGATTGTCGCGAAATGCAGCCTTACGCTTTCAGCAGAAAACGCGAGTCGTTTGCTCCTCAGTGCTACTTGGCCCCTTATCCAGCATCATAGGATTTTTCTTGTAGAGAAGAAAATTCGTTTCCTTCCACTCTTCCGGCACGAAACTCTCTGTTAATTCTTTCAGCCAACGTTCATAATCTCCTACTATCATTGCGTTGCTTTTGCGTCTGCGAACGTTCAGATGTTGTCGTCTTGTTATTTACGTAGCTTACATCAAGGTCAGGGCAACGCGCGGATTTCGAACATTTCAGCACTGTATAACGATATACCTATCATGCTTATTCCATTCTGACCCCTAAGCACTACCTCTTTTACAACGCTAAGTTAACGTGCTCGTTTTCACGGTGTGTATTTCCGCATACGCTGCATTCTGTTTCATACTTATTAGACTGTATTCCCTGCTCCCCGCTACCAACACCAATAGCGCCCTTCGGGATTTATTGTTCTGACCTGAATAAATACAGCTACGGCTGTCGTAAGCTATGCGTTGTACGCGGAAGCATGACTAACAGAAAATCACGTGCCTTACCTTCCTACAGTATAGATGGAACTGTCGTGTTTGTTTGCGTTGAGTTCGCCGACGGCACCAAGTGGTGCACTATAGGCGGAGGTAACCTTAGAACCTCGTCCTACCAGATACTCAGTCAAGTTGCCGTTGGGAGGCGTACGTAGGTAGTAAAGTGTACGGATAGACTAACGCACAGCGATGCTTCTTTCATTGTTTGTTATGCACTCGCTGTTGCTAACCGCTCTTTGGCTTGTCCGGAGGGCGGAGGTGATGGCAAAGACCAGCGAAGTCCCGCCTTCAGGGTCAACGTAGTCTTCCTCATAAGTCAGAATAAGTTTTGCCCCCTCTCTCTCGGTGTTGCTTTCAGCTGAGCGAAAAAAAAATACAAAACTATGAGATCAGAAAGTTTCTTTCTTGTATTGATTATTTTCGTTTCCTTGATGGCGACATTACTTGAAGGAGACAAAGAATGACGAGATAGGCGGCTTTCTGGCTACATGAGAGAGCGAGGCCAGTAATAATGAAGAAAGTCGTTTCATTCAATGCCTCGCAACCAGCGCCGGCGATATTAAACACAACACTTCTTATCAGGGCTGCGTAGTTAGTCTAGGTAGTACAATACGGCGACACAGCGAGAGAACCAAGGAACCATACACGCTGACAATCGACTGTTTTTTTTTTCCTTTCTAGAAAGTCAGAGTAGATAAAAACGCTGAGAACAAGATGGAAAAAAATAAATAAGAAATGGGAAAGGGGGGGGGGGGAGGCAACGGGCCATTTGACGTCTCGACTCCATGGCCGCCATGAGAGTCATTCAGAAAATGCTTGCTGAGCAACCATGATCATAACATTGCTAGGAACCTGTGGTACTTTGAACATCGTTAACATACATAAAAAACAAGCACACAAACAGAGCACTGAGGTTGGTAAAGAGTTACGCTGTGAAACATACAGACAAAAGAAGGTTGCTTCAAAAATCTTCAAAAAGAAACGAAAAGAAAAACGTGCCGATAAGGCGCACACTGTAAAAAAACGGGATTCGGGATACCTGTATAGTCTAATTCTCAAAAATAACTACCAATTTCGTGAGCAGTTTCCCTCGTGTTAATGACGAGAAGTCAGAATGAGAGGTAATTAAGAGCTTTTCCTAACTAGATATAGTCAGGCGTTCGGCTGCTATGATACGTTGCAGATGAATGATCAAGTAAGAAAGGTGCCACAATCGGAAGTCGGTATCATTTTTTTTTTACCCGCGCGTGTAATGTACGCACGCATACTGCTAAGATGCGCGTACAGTGACGGGTATTTCGAACGTGACATCAGCGCAAAAAGAGCGGCGTCGTTTTTTTGTTTTTTTTATGTTGTTGTTGAGCGCTGTGGATTCGATGCGTCAGTCGATTGATAGATATATTATACATTCAATATAAATGTGATCTATAAATGCCATGTAAATATACGGTAAGTGCAATCAGCCGCAAGGCAAATGGACTGCACGAGTAAAGTTCGCTTTTCCTCACATAGCCGCGTGCTGAGGAGAAACCACCTGAGGCGTTTGCACTTCTTCTTTTCTTGCCTTTGGCGCACGCCACTTCAAATGTGTAATATGTCTTGCGGGCACCACTCCGATGATGAAAACTTTTTCTTTCGATGATTGATGATGATGATTGTGGTTCAGTTAGGAAAGGACGCTAATTTCTGCAGCCCATATAGGGAGCACGGCTAAGCGTCCGTAGGGGTGGGGGGAAAGGGAGTGAAAGAGATAGAGAAGAGAGAAAGGCCGTAGTGGAGGGCTCCGGAAATTTCGACCACCTGGGGTTCTTTAACGTGCACTGACAACGCACAGTACACGGGCCTCTGGCATTTTCGCCTCCATCGAAAATGCGACCGCCGCAGCCGGGATCGAACCCGTGTATTTTGGGTGGCAGCCGAGCACTGTAACCACTACACCAACGCGGCGGATTTTCTTTCGAGTAAAAATTACTGGTGATGCCAAAGATCACGTTGCCCTTTCAGCGGGGCCTGAGTATTTTTAAAAATTGGAAGTAATTCCCCTCGGGGGGTCCCTTTTCAAGCGAAGCTCCTTATGCATAGTGTCGGCATTGTGGCGCGTATGCGAAAACAATCATCATCAGTGCGTGCACACGTATTTATTCGAGCCGGCAACGTGCGCACGCTCTTCGCACTGCGCGAAGTCTCACGTAATGTCGCAATGTTGCTTTTGGCTCCATGTCTTCCCACGTGCATACAATAACAAATACTCGCCATTGCAACTGTTCTTTTATGAAACTGTTTATTTCTTTATGAACGGTGTGTGTTATCGCATTGTGGCAGTAAGGCGGATATTGGAAGCAGTGCTAGACTAGCAATCATGGGCAAAGTGCTGCAGCCTTTGTATCAGATTTCAGCTTATCAGTGTGACTGTACGTCACACTTAGTCTGTCCTTCCTTTGTTCCCTTTCCCTCTCTTTCATATCGCTCGCTTTAAAAAGGGCTCGAAATAAACCGCCGGTCTCTTTTGGGTTGGCGCGCCTCTAGCCACCATGACTGCCTGCTTCCTTTAGAGACTTAATACAGCATTTACATTGTTAACGATGCTGTCCTAACAGAAGGTGGGACTACGGATCATCTTCAGCCATCGGTGTGGCAGTTTTCTGCTGCAAATTCTTAAGCGAAGGCAAGGGAACGCACGGCGACGCGTGAGGAGGCTGCAGGGAGATAGTGCCTGTAGCTAGGCACTATATATATATATATAGTTCGAAAAGATTTCCCTAAGCCCGAATAAATATCTTCAAATAAAGAGATTCACACGATTAACAAAACAATGCAAGGTAACTTTACTGACGTTGCAGCCCGGGGACCGGCCTTCATCAGAGTGAAAAGGTGTTGCAGAGCACCTTCCTTTTAAGGGTACAGGAAGGGGAGAGAGTGCGGCGGCTACGAAGGTTTATGTCTGCACAGGGAATGGCTATAAAGTCTGCCTGGACAGAGCACGTGCTCGGCTGAGACGAGTCACCATGCTACACTGTAGCCTCTCAGTTAACACCAAGGCGGTACACTTCCAACCCCGAGGAATCCTACTACCTGTGCATGCATATATATATATATATATATATATATATATATATATATATATATATATATATATATATATATATATATATATATATATATATATATATATATCAGTCATGGTGGTGAATAGGCCGGAGGCGTGAAGGCAGAGATGAGTAGTAGACCCTCGGAATTGGCAACAAAAATGCGGAAAGCGTTTATTCAACGTTTCAGCCGGAGACCGGCCTTCATCAGGAATGTCGGTCTCCGGCTGAAACGTTGAATAAACGCTTTCCGCATTTTTGTTGCCAATTCCGAGGGTCTGTATATCTGTCTGTGTGTGTGTGTGTGTGTGTGTGTGTGTGTGTGTGTGTGTGTGTGTGTGTGTGTGTGTGTGTGTGTGGTTCATTTATCAGCGACAACTTCGGGGTTGGCGGCGTCCGGCGTAGTGCAGGGCGGTATGCGACACGTCTCCGTAACAACACAGTCTTAGTCGCACAAGGTTATAATAACAAAAAAGAATGACGCAATATGAAAGGCGTCTACGCCAGAGCGCGGGGGGGGGGGGGGGGGCGGGCGAAAAATAAAGGACGCACGCGCAGTAAAACATGGGCGGGATCGAGGAGAGCCAACGTGTCAAAAAAGAAAGAAAAAAGGACGAAGCAAGAAGGAAGAGGGAAGTGAGAAGGAAGAGATCAGCGAAATATGCGCATGAGAAACAATGAAAACACTGAAAGAAGAGCTCTGTCGTGGTCCGGTAGCGGGCGGGAGCACGCGGACCGCGTCAAAAAATAACGGCGTCCGGGGAGGCGATGAACGAGCGCAGTTATGAAAGCGGACACCCTCGCAACGCGACTCCATGATTGCGGCTTTACTGCCCCTGGAGAGAAACGAGAGGGGATACTGAAGGGCGACATCTAGCGGCGGTCGACTGCAAATCACTGGTGCTGGCTAGCTGACTACGGGGACCGGCTCCTTTTTTCCCCTAATAACCGCCCTGGCTCCTGCTGTCGCCTGTGCCACGCGTAGTTTGTAGGAGGAGGTCGTTATCTGGCAACGGATCGTTATCTAGCACCCCGTCTAGGAAAGGAGAAGTAAAAGCACGACAGCAGCACTCACCACTCTGGTTTATCAACTTCGTTACTTATTGTACGGCGGAGCAATAGCTTCACGTGATTCTAGCCGCGCGATAGCCAGTAACTTGTAGAACGCATTACTCTGTTGTGGCGAACGTTCGCTGTTACGATGCCTCAAGACCGTTGCATATATTCTGTCAGAATTCTCTCGAAAGTTTTCATCTGTGCCTCTTGCCATGCGTGGCTGCATGTTGGGTTATAAACGAAGCATTTCATGTCCTCATTGCAGCACCGCCCGCCGTGGCAGTGGTGCTTGACATTGCTTGACATACTGAACCGGAAGACGCAGGTTAGATCCCGGCAGCGGCGGTCGCATTGTCGATGGAGGCAAAAATGGCAAACGCCCGTGTACTGTGCCTTGTCAGTGCACTTGCCAGTGCTCCTGGAAACTGGAACATACGGAGAATGTTTTTTTTTATTTGCTCAATTAATACGCCATGCATTATGTTCTCGCGGACTCTCTTAGCGTATAGTGAAAGACGTAACAATCAAAATTTTTAATACGAACATTTTTATATACAATACATGAACGTTTGTAAATGGGCATATCTTGGGTTCCGTCACTACGAATCGTGCTTTGCCTCCTCCCACTTGAAAAGGAAAAAAAATAAAAGGTTTTCCTTTTAAATTTTTACAATGACCGAACCCTGACCACAATATAGGCAGATGGTCGACGTTTACTAGACATTGTCATCAAGAAAGAGAGGATCGAACTTCACTACCTTCAAGTTCTGAGAGCTTTATGCGAACATTGCTTTTTATATCTGGAAAATACAATACGATGCTTAACTGTGAATCTGGATATATTTGTATCATGAATAATTCAGAAGACCTACGTGAAACAAACACCCCTTTCATATTTTTCATTGCTGGCTTATATTGGCTTATTTTTGCGGTTTTACGTCCCAAAACCAATATGATTATGAGAGACGCGGCTTCGGAAATTTCGGCCACCCGGGGTTGCGTGCACTGACATCGCGACACTGTACACACGGGTCATCAACATTTCGCGTCCATCGAAATGCAGTCGCTGCAGCCGGGATTCGATCCCGCGACCTTCGCATCACCAGACGAGTGCCACACACTGTAGACCACCGTGGCGGTGCCGCTGGCTCATAGTGTGGCGTTTAAAGAGCTAAAGAGCAGCAAGCGGTCCAAATTTACGGAGCGCTCCACTACAGCGTCCCTCATAACCATATCGTGGCTTTGGCACGTAAAACCCCATCAATTATTACTACTTCAGCAGCAACGACCAACGACTTCGATTCCTGCGGGCGAAAAATTTTCTAAGGTTGCGCGCTGCCTGAGCAGATTACCGTGATCCCGCCACAACACGTTTAGATTACCGCGTTTTACTGGACGAAATAAAATAGTGAAATTGGACAGGAAAGTCTAAATTAAAAATTCAGTTCATAAATATTCCGAGATAAGTGCGAGTTACTACTCTTGAGATTAAACTTGCTGTCCGTAATAGACGAATAACAAAACATAATTTCTATGAGAAGCGTGAAGCGTAACTAATGGTAAATGCATCAATGAGCTTTGGTTGTTGCTTTTTATAAATTGTGTCCTTGTATTAGGTATGACGCGCTATAATATAAGCGACAATGTGAATGTGAATGCCGTTAAGTACGAATTGAACATAACAATGACGGCATTTTTCTTCTCTCTCTTTTTTAGGATTGCTATACTTTTACATTATTCCTTGTATGGTAGCTTCGCATTACATATGAATGTGCTGTCAGTGTGCCATAGGTATTCGCGACAGCTCAGTGCATTGGAAATCAAATGTCAGCTGTCTAGCTATGATGCTCACGATTTCAAAGCCTCGTGAAACTTACGGTCGCCGTACTGCATCTGCTCGCACCAGAATATCCGAGCACTAATTGAGACGTTTGAACTCACCAGCCAGTGTGCAGTTGAAAACGTTATTACACTAAGCAGCGATAACGAAAACCTGGCAAAAGGGGGAGTGGCGTTCATTCTGACGTGCGCCTTCGAGAAGGAAAGTCCACACGTGTTTGCACTGGATAGAAGACGGGCAGGCAGGGAGAGTTCAGCGTCTGCACAATGGCGCAATCACGCCGACGGCACCGCCTTTAAAGGAAGCAGCCGCGACACAATAGGCGCAAATTTAGCGGCGGAAATTCGATCAGCGTCACCGGCCGCACGGACGCGGATTCTGGTGGCCAGGATTAGATCAAGCTCCTTTGTCCGAGGAGAGAAAGAAAGGGGGTTGCAAAGCAGAAAAACGATGCGTGAGGCTTAAATGCCTGGCGTCTCCCCCCCGAAGTAACTAAATGGTTTTTTTCGCACGTGCGGGCTTATCGCGACATGGTCTTTTGGCAGGCGCCTACGTACGGTGGTAAATTGAGACGCAACTTGCCGCGACTGCGCGTGTAAAGCACCAGTGACGTAGCTTGAGAAGGCAAGAAGAGCAGTGTGCTCGGCATGAGCGTGATGCTGTTTATACACGTCTCATTCACGAAGAGCGTGAAATGATGGCCTTCTGTGTAAGTCGTCGATGCCGTAGTGTGATTCCGTCCCCTGCATTTTCGTGCACTGCACGCGTGCGGGCATTTGTACATAGGCGCGCGCAGGGTTCTTCATCAAGAGGAGTAATCGCGTTTCCCCTCAGCGCCCTCTCCTGCCGAGCCCGTGCCACTGAGACCCTTCTGGCCAAACTCGTTGAAATGTCCTACGCTTATTCCTGTGCGCACTCCTATGACAGAGAACACAGAGGGACACTTTTAATGTTATCTTCTTTTTAGGGGCGAAGCTCCTTAAGGTTTGGGCCTGTCCGTCCGTTGTAGTATATAGCGCGTTACCTACTAGGAACGCGCTACTAGGAGGGCGCGTGCCTCCCGGCGCGCGAGCTCTCTCACTCTTTCATCTGCTGTCTTGTGAGAGAGAGAGAGAGAGAGAGAGAGCGAAAGGCGCGCGTTGACTATGGAAACGCTCTTTCTTCGATGAACGCTCTACCAGCTCGCAAAGAAGGAGAACGCGCCCTCACCCGCGAGAGACAACGTTGACGCAGGCAGCGTCTTCTAGCGAGCTTCTTGAGTAAAAAATATACTGACTGCTCGCGCTGGAGAACCGTTCACAGGCCACCCATATATATATATATATATATATATATATATATATATATATATATATATATATATATATATATATATATATATATATATAATTAATCCGGAACTCGGCACGATCTACGGTGAACCTCCGGAGCTTCGCCCACTCATCATCATTCACTCCGTGGATATGCTGTGAATTTTTTTTTTCGATTTACATGTAACTTGAGAGTTCTAAAAATGAAGATATATGTGACCCTTTCACTGTTTACAAACAGACGCGTCCCTCGCATACCCCAGGCTACCTCCGGGGAGGGGCAAGTGCTTGCGTCCCTTTGTACTCTTGCTGGGGGTGAGGAGAACAACAATAGAACGCAGGATCGCAGCGCTTGGGGACCCCAGCGACCGGAAGCATCCTAGGGGCGCAAACCGGTTTGCAGGTCGTCGGGACCCCGCCGGTGAAAGGGTCTATATCGGTGTCCAAAAATGGCACATTTATCGCAAGTTCAGCTATCCGCGGCCTTCATTTTCCACGCACTTTCGTGCGGTATCAGCTATGCCGACCTGTCCCATCTGGGTGAAAAGGTGAAGACGCAACTCCTTGACATCTTCAATACCAGCTGGAGGAAGGGCCGACTCGAAGCAAGCTAGAAACAGCCCAGAATCATTCCTGTCCAAAAACCTGGAAAGCCTCCTACAGATATCAACTCTTATCGCCCTATAGCTCTTCTTAGCTGTGTGGGAAAGCTCATGGAAAAGATGGTGCTGATGCGACTGGAATGGGTGCTGGTAAGCGCCGACACTTATCCCCCACAGATGTCGGGTTTCAGAAAGGGTCGAGGCAGCATAGACCATGTCATCAGCCTTGCCAAATGTGTCAAAATTAACAAGCTTGCGCACAATATAACTGTTGCCGTGTTCCTGGACATAAAGGGCGCATTCGACAACGTTCTACACGAGCCGATCTTACAGGCCCTAAGGTCTGTAGGAGTCAGTGGCCGCATGTACCACTGGATAATGGACTACCTCTCTGACCACACGGTGTACATGTCTACATGTACACCGGTGTATGTACAGGTCACACAATAGTTCGAGGAGTTCCGCAAGGTGGAGTATTGAGCCCGACCTTATTCAACATCGCTCTCATCGGCCTGGAGAAGTGTATTCCGGCAACGGTCGAGATGTCCTTGTATGCAGACGACATCTGCATATGGTGCTGTGGTTGAAATCGACGTGTTTTGCGTGCAAGATTACAGAAGGCAATTATCTCTATTCAGACGTTTTTATGCAAACGCGGACTAATCATGTCACCTGAGAAGTGCGCTGCCATAGCGTTCACTAAACGAGATATGTCGCGCTATAGGTTAAAGGTGGCGGGATCTCACATCCCATACGTACCAAGCCACAAGTTTCTGGGGGTGACATTCGACAGATCCATGACGTGGTCGCCTCATACAAGAGCACTGAAGGCTAAACTGGAATCATACGCAAACATTTTTCGTATGATGTCCAGCAATGCTCGTGGCTGCTCTGTGGCTGCTCTGCTGCGAATGTACACTGTTCTCTGCGAAGGTCTCTTGCGGTACAGCTTCCCTGCGCTACAGGGACTTTGCAAGTCTAGTATCCAGGCGCTCACCAGTATGCAAGCTAAAGCGCTGAGGGTATGCCTGGGCCTACCTAAAAAGCTTTCGACCGTAGGAACCCTTACGGAAAGCCGGCAACTTTCGGTGCCACTGCTACTGAAGCAAGTTTCTTCGAGCCTGTGTGCGTTTTGCTGCTAGGGTTCACAACCATCCGCTTGCATCAGCCACCACACCCGAAGTACAGACCCTTCTCCCGCTGATGTACGAAAAGCCATCAATTCCGACAAGGCCACCATGGAAACTACCCTCTTGGGCCATAGTCACGACTGTACCGGGCATCAAGAGTAAAAGTAACACGCCAGCTCCAGCACTCAAATATTTCGCCCTGGAGCATATTAACGCCAACTACAGATCCTGCCGCCACATTTACACTGATGGCTCTGTTACGGCTACATCATCGGCAATAGGTCTGTGGATCCCGTCGGCAAACATGTCAGTTTCTGCCACCTTGGGTCACCGCACATCTGCCACAGCTACTGAGCTGGCTGCGCTGCGGAGAGCGCTTATTTACATCGTAGCTCAGACACCTGATTCCTGGGTAATATTCTCTGATTCGCGAGCGGCGCTGCAGTCCCTGCAGTCACCACGCGCCCAAGAGCAACTGGTTTTGGATATCAAGCGGCTAGGCAGTAATGCTCATGAACTTAATCACCGCGTTGTATTCCAGTGGTTACCAGCCCACTGTGGAATGCAAGGAAACGTTCGGGCCGACAGTGCTGCCAGAAGAGCCCATGGAACTAAAACACCACTAACAGCCATACCTCTTTCAAGAAAAGATGCGGCGACTATGGTATCGGCATTTGCCTGGAATCAGCAGCGATACTTCTGGTGTGATTCAGGACATCAGTACGGACCACTACACGCTATTGACCCAGCCTGCAGCTTCCACGTACCACGAGGTTTAGCCAGGCGAGATGAGGCGTGGCTTCACCGATTAAGACTTAATGTAGCATACACGAGAGATTATAAGCACAAAATACAACAGTCTGATTCTCCATTGTGCTCTATACATGCAACACACGAGAGGACCTTGAACACGTCCTGTGCAACTGCCAGCGCTACGAGTCGGATAGAAAAACTTTGAAGGCAGCGCTTCACTTGCAACACGGTTCGACCTTGGAGCTGCGGCATCTCCTAGGCCCGTGGCAAGACAGCGCCTGCGCACTACGTAGCACCAAGGCGCTGATAGCGTTTCTACGGGCAACATGCCTCAATGAAACGCTGTAAACTGAGTTATAGTGTATATATGTATATATGAGTGTGTGAGTAAGTGTGACCGTATGTACGTGTTGTGTTAGACGTGATCACTGTAAATATCATAATCACCGCTAAATACCTGGAGTAGCAAGCCAGGCCATTAACCAGGCTAACATCTCCGGATTCATCAATAAAATATTCTCTCTCTCTCTCTTCAATCCTATCACCGTGTTTATAGCAATTGTCGATCACCGCATCGTCGCCAACAGGTATTTACCAATCCAGATGCCTTTCCGCTTTTCAACAAGTGGGCGCCAAAATCGAAGAACATTTTGTCTAGGACAACGGTTTATCCTTCCTTCGCTCTATCGTACACAAACAGAACCGGAACGGCTAGGAAGTTAAGACCATTCTGACCTCTCGCCACAACTTAATAAATAAATACGCAGCGATGTAGTTTGTCAAATATAAAGGTGCTCTAGTATCCATGGCCCGAGGCGAAACCGCATAGAGCTCTTGCGCAGTCCCTAAATTCTTCCTTTAAATATCTGCAAAATCGTAGCCGCTTGCACAGATAAACAATTACGTCCCCCGTTTAGAACTCTCCGCTGCTTCGGAAGCAACTAGACACGAACTAAAGATTAAAATGTAGGCGTCAGAGGAAGCACACCGAGCACGCAAATGATAGCATGTAGGTATTGGAGATATCGAACAAGCCGGTCCCGAAAAATGTTGCGCTTCCTGCAGCGTCGCAGCACCGAAACGCGCTTCGATTTCGATGCTGTCCCCTTCACGGTTTTTTTCCCCACCTTGCTTTAAGAAAGGAATCGGCTGCGGGGGTGTATACACACCATATACTGTGGCCTCGCTGAGCTGTTGACTTAGCCGACATGAACAGAAACTGAGCCAACGGCGCCCATCCACGACAGGCCGATCGATGAGCCGCGAAATGCGACGCCGCGGTAGAGCGCTTATCGCAGCGCCGGGGGACACTTCATTTCCTGGCTGTTACACGGCGCCGGTGCCGATATGGGCACCCCCGCTCGGCACCCTCCGGAAGGTGCGCCACAGCTTCCTTTATCTGCGCGAGCATCGCGGTTTTCCAACCGTCGTTGTGCGCCGCCTTCCACACAGAGGGCGCGAGCGCGGTCTGCGTGTGGTTATGCCAGCTGGGAGGATGGCCAGAAATGTGTGACGGAGCAAAGGCTAATGAAAAACGCAGTTCCCTGCGGTTTCGGGGAATCCCTCATGAAAATGTTTATTGGTCAGCTTCCGGCTCACAAACTACGCCACGCCATGACGCGAAAAGACGCAGTGTTCCACATTCGCCGCCACAGCCATGAGTGACCTTGATTGACGCTCCCAGGGTTTCGTTTAGTGTTAAGAAACGTGGTTGATGTCGTTTAATGGCCCAACGGACCATCCAGCCACAATACAACGAAACGAGATGGTATATCACAAAATTCTAGGAGTATGGATCAAAGAAGGTAGGTGGTTGGAAGAATATGAAATCAATACGAAGAGCGAGCGAAACGCGCTCGTAGTGAAGCCTCGAGCAGTCGGGTATACAGTAAGTTTCAATAGTGAGAGATGTCTAAAAAGAAGTAGGCGTTCCAGGGCCCCAAACTCGGTGCAGTGCATGAGACCGGTGCTGTCGGGACTTGAGAGATTGGAACTAGATGATCATAGAAGAAGCAGAGTAGAGATATACACACATGTTTGACTCTTTGAAGCACCTCAGGTCCACAGCAAAACTCGCTTCGAACGACGTCTGAGAAATGTGGATTAAAAGACGTGGGCAACCAGGGTATTTAGGTGTACTTGTAAAAAAATGCATGGACAAACATTGGAGGAAAGCCTTGGAATGAGCAAACTGACCAGTGAATTGCAAAAGGCACTTCACTGTCTGATCCTATTTGTCTATATATGAAATAACCGGTAAACACTAGTTGGCAGACAAAAGGAAAGACAACGAGCTTAAGCGTGGAGTCAAAAATGCAGAAATGGCGTGGTGGTAGAATCGATGGAGATGTAGCAAGAGATGGAAGCAGCAAAGAGGGAAATAAAAATGTAGCCGATCACTCCGTCAGAGGAATCGGTATGACACGAAAGTGTGTCTTCAGATAAGCAGCTCAATGTTTATTGTACATCGACGTGAACTTGCCCATTTCTGTGGTTGTTTCGCTGGTACGACACCGTTTGACCTGGAGAGGGGGCGTATTCTTTAAAGCGATGGGGCCTTTACGTTCAGGGCGATCTTTTAGCGGCTGTTTGCTGAATGGGCGAACACGTGCTTTCTCTGTCTGGCGAAGGACTGTGTACTCATCAGCTAGCTCAGCCGCACGTTCAATGTTTCTCTTCCCTAGTCTATCCTGAATCCACTGGATACAGACGATAGTAAATGTCGCGCGTAAATTCCCCACATTGACCCGTCAACGTCGTTGCCGTGCTTGGGCACTTAACGCAGTGGTTTTCTTATTGCCATCACGCTCGAAGAGCAGTCGGCGAGGACACGCCACGTTCCAGGCACTTTGGAACGTGCCTGGAACGGTGCCACCATCCAGGAGAGGCTAGTGAATCATGCTTCGCCTCTCAAGGCTGGCCGCACCGCCGGAAAGAAGCGGGATAAGAAAGAGGGCGCGTTCGTACAGCTTAGAACGTATAGCGCAATGGTAGACCATTCGTCGTGGAGAGTTCGATTACCACAAGCGCATCGTTAGGATCGGCGTCTAAATGTTGTGGAGAAAGGCTACCGGCAGTAGCCGGCGGAGACACTTTTCGGTGAAAAGACCTCGGCCGCACCAACGCAGCGGGAGTGGCACAGTAGCGCACAGGACACTGAGAACTGCTGCCAGCAGGTGGATATACGGCTGTCCCGGTATGAGAACGCGCCAGCGTGTCGTGAAAGGGACGGGACCGGGAAGAGTGCATTCATTTGTGCTGCTGTTGTTTTCAGTGAGCTTCTCCGCCGCACCGCACCTTTTATTCCGTCTCCAGGAATCATCTGTTGCCACTCGGGTCCCATCACCCTTTGCCGCAGAGAAGCAGCGAAGGTGGGGCGTGACCTCCTCCCTTCGAGGGCGGAGACGACATTTTGATTGGACACCATTGTAAATAATACTGTATATAATGCGAGCGCAAATAACGCACTCAAGCAGCTTCTCTTATCATCATCATGTAAATAAACATCGCTCTCTTCTTCTCATATACGTCATCGTCTCCGAGTCCGCTCCGTACTTCGGCAACCTCTCCTTGGAGCTGGGATGTGGAACTATCAACATGGTAGCGTGGAATTCTAGGACCGACAACCCGACTCCCAACACCCCCATCCCAACAGCATCAAATAAGATTTTTCTGCGTGTTCTTATGTGTGTCTTACTGCGTCAATTCCGTTACGGAAATGACGCGGTAGGGTCGTGATGGTCCCGGGCACAAAACACTTTCGTGTTAAAAGAATGTGACAGTATAAGATGAAGTTTTTTGCTTTTTAACGCCAGATCAGGGTGTCTGAGAACACGAATCAACAGAAAAAATGTTCTCAAAAACGAACGGTGCTTAATATTTCAGAAAGTTGCGTAGGCCAATGATCTTATTGTAGGTGAATGTTGAGCCCTCCACCCAATGATTAAGAAAGGGGCAAGTCTTCCCGAGACATAAAGTTCCAGACACACCTTTTGGAACATCGGTAAATCTGTTGTAGATAAAAGAGAACGATTGAAGACTGTTGGTAGAAAACTAACGAACACAAGCTCAGAAGTGACAGCCTGTCAGTATGAACTCATAGAGAAGGCTAAAAATTCGCAGTTTTACCAGTATGGGGCAAAACAATGAATGCAATAGCGACACGTGGATTATTAGACGGAGTGAGACTTAGGCTGCTTTAGAGGTGATGCGCTTCCGCTTTTTGCCATCGAGCTGCGGGTTCCTATCCGGCGTTGAACTGCATGTGCCGAACGCGTAGCTGCACGTTGTTCCTGGGTGTGCACACGCATTCAAGCGCGCTTTTCGTTATTCAGTGAGACTAGCCCTTAGATAAAATGGTTATTCGCGAATAGTTATTTGCAAATGCTAGGGTAATTTACCTCAAATCTTGGCTGCATAATCTCTGAATTAAGGAAACTGTGTCTCAGCTTCTTTCTATATTTATCTAAAAGATTGTGTGAAAAGCGTCTTCATGTGAAAGCCAAGAACGAGTTAAAATCGGAGTTGTTGAATAAATGAGCCTTTAGCAACTGCTGGGCGTCAGACCTTAGTTTAGGCCTCCGAAATAAAGGAAGTCAAGGTGTGTTCACAGCGGCCAGTCGCAAATTGTCGCTTTGGTCGCGAACCTTTGGCGAAGTCGTTCACAGACCGATTCCCCGGTTAGTCGCAAAGTTGCTGAACCAATCAGCTGCGCAGGAACATGATGTGTAAATACTTGTGGCAATACGCTACTGATTTCATTAATAAATCAAGCTTAATTGTTTATTTTTGATGCCAACACATCATGCCTAAGGGCAAGCTTTCAAAAACATAATAAGTACTCTACGGTTATTTTATGTGACCCTTGTGCGAGCGACGAAGCAGACTCGCAAACCGAGGAAATCGCGAATGCGACGAAAGGCTAGTCGCAGTCACCAGTGAGAACATCACTCACGGCAACAGCTTTAGGCTTTTCGTTTTCCGACATTGCGACTCATCTATAGAAGAAACATTGAAGACAGCCAGCACGTGACCTTACACAAAACCTTACAGGCGGAAATGACATTTGAAATGGTCACATTTATTTGGTAAAAGTTAAGTAGTTACTCACCGTACTTGAGCGGGCTAAATTTTCTGCAATAATTCTGAATTTCGGAGAGGAGCCATTAGAGATGAGCAACCTGGGAACTGTGATCGACGGCGGGTATCGAAGTAATGATATGTTATATCGAGGAAAAGTAGACCTACGAAAGACTTGTGCTCTCGTGCCCTTATCATCACGAAAATATGCTCTGCTGCCAAAGAGTGACACATCTACCTTTAGAAGATAACAATGCAGTGCTCCTTATCGGCGAACACTTGTCGACACCTGTTATATTGGCCCTGTAATGAAAGCCCTTTTATTTAGTTGTCCCACGGTTGCATGACCGGACTATAATTATGAAGCTACACTTCTGGGCAGTTTTATAACAGCGAATCAATTTAACGGAGTGCCTCAAGGTTCATAATATAGATAAATTGTCCTTCAGTGATTTAAACAGGACGCTGCAATGTAAATCCGTACCCTATTTCTCAAAAGCAAAGCTTCTTACTGGACGAAAAATTTCTCCTGGTCCCGTTTACCTTCGTGCTGCCAACGGGCGGATGACGTTTCGTCAACCTCGACTGCTTGGTTTAATTTAGGATTCACGTATCAAGGAAAACCCCTGACAAAGATTATTTCGCCTCGTCTTTCTTCTGGCTCAACTAATGAAGAAACCCGCACGTTTTTCTTATGTAGCTCCATAGGGCCTCCTCGTTGCGAATCTTCAGCGTCCAGTTGAGCGAGAGCAGGATAGCAAGGCGCAATAACCGCTCTCTGGAAACGGGAAAGGTAGGAGAAGCGAATAATTCCGCGTCGTCATTCCACGAATTGATTAAAGCGAATGGCTGGTACCCGCGACACAAGGTTTTGGACAGTGGCCGCGAACGAATAGTGAACCATGTTTCTGCTTAAGCGGAGGCTCGTACGAGTTGGTTTGACGTACTAAAATACCAAGAGCAGCGCAACAGACGCAGGAATAGTAGAAGAAAGACGCAGACAAAACGATGCACGTATTACAGCAACGTTTATTTGTCTCAACCGCGCAGTACAGACTTGCGTAGACTATAAAAAAATAAGAAGGTTGCTGAAAATTTAGGTATAGACGAAACAGAAGCGCCATCATTGTACCCCAAACAGATTTCGCACAGGAACGTGCGAAGTCGAGTGCTAAGGAAATCATTTTAGTATGGCTGTCGTGGTTGGGTAGCTCATTGGGCGAAGTGGTGTATATACCGCTGTGTCTTTACACACAGGGGCGACGGAACACGAGCACTGACTCACAAGTCCACCCTATGCGCATATTCAAGGAAGCACCCTTCCGATATACAAAGGCTTGCTAACACGCACATTTGCCAAGCCTAGGCATCTTCAAGGGCCCTAGGACATCTCGCATCAGCGGGTCTTAGTGACGCTTATTTACAACAACACAACCCCGAAAGTTTGGCGCACTGCCGCAATTTCGGGAGCGCATGCTAAAGTGGCAAGATGCTGCTGCAGAAACGTCGCAAAAGCTTGCTTCGCTTGTGTCTGTGCTTTTCTCTCATACTAGTCCTGTCTGTGGCGCTGTTCTCAAGTTTTTGTTCTTCTTCACCTGTTCTCAATATGTTAGTGCGCCATCCTTCAGATGTAGGCTACACCTCCAGCGTAGATTTTTGTTATATCGATGACTTACTGTATCAGCTTGCCTGTGGCTTGCACTGCTGTACACCACGTACTCGCCGTCCGTGCTGCTAAAAAAAAAAAAAAAACCGTAAAGCCGCTTCCGCGCCAGTGAAATCTGCTGAGTAAACAGCGGAGCTGGAACATAGTTGGTTATCATGTAGCACTATCATCGTCGCTATCATGGAGCAGTGAGTGCAAAGATGTCGGCATGCAAAGATCCGCTCCTGATGTCACTATCATGACATCACTATTATGTGACACTATCAATGTCACTGTCACATAGCAGGACAATGATATGGATAGTGGGCCGAGGGCAAGCTTTTCCATTCTGCGCAACCCGAGACGTGTTCCTCCTTTACAACTCTCTCTCTCTCTCTCTGCGTCTCTTTCTCTCGCCCGTAGCAAGTTGTGTAGCAATCGCCCGTGCAATGCAATCGCATGGTTCCATAAATGCGTGTTCTGCAAGCCCTGTTATATCACCCACTGGTTACGGCCCTCGCCTTCGGACTGTAGGTACCCGGTTTCGAATCCGGCCTCGGCAGAAAGATTTCTCTTGTTTTGTTTATTTCTTTATGCTCGCAACTACTCGTCTCACAAAACTGCATTACATGATCTTCCTCTCTTGCCTCTTTTGAGTGCACTGAGTTTCCAGTCTACGCCCAGCACGGCTGGCACAGTTAAAACACTGAGGTATATTCGAGTGCAATGTCAAGGCCTGTGTCCGAACCAGGAGTGTTAGCATATACTTCGAGCGCGTGAGCTGCCTGCTTGATGAAACTTGGGAGGATCCGGCTGCTAACAGTGCAGTTTAATTTAGAAATCTTACCTCGTCATTAACATTAGAACGGCGCATCTAATCCTAACCAACTCGTCCAACTGCCAGTTCTTACCTCGTGATAATTAAAATTGTCTACATACTGTTTAGCTACTCGCCTTTGCGAGTATTCCGCGTCAGATGTCCCCGCGCGAGTACCGTATTGCCAGAAGTGCGCCGAAGTTGATATTGCCTCAACCGTGCACACTGCACCCACTAAGAAGCATGCAGATCGTCCGGGAGAACAACGAACCACCTTTTATACGTATCAGATAGAGATCGTAACAGCCGAGAGCCCGCAACTAAGTATCCTGGGAGGATGATCTTAACATGAAGCCGTACAATAACTCCTAAAGCTGGATTTTTAGTAAAATCTTTGGTGCATTCATCAGTGACTAATACCCATGCACTGGGCGCCTTAAAAGTTGCGCGCGGGAACCAAGCGAACTATGGAAGAAGTTTCGTTATAGTTCATAATTCAGGACGATGCGCGCAAAACGGTGTCCACGTTCATTGAATATCCCCATTCAAATTTTGTTTACACGACATAACTCGGCTGACAAAACTTGGCTTTTGTGTCCACGTTGCGGACGCTTTACACCAGGAGCCACTGTATCATTCAGAAGGACACAGACACTTGCATTATCCCTAAATTTCATATTCTGGAACAGTGACAAACAGCCCAGCTCCGGTCAAGGCGATAAGAGGCCTTTACATATAAGAAGGATAGTCCAAATAAAATATTGTCAATAAGTAAACGCGCACTGTGATTCGAGAATGTGCTCGGCACTAAAAGGGCAGTTGGTTTTTCGGCGTTTTCAATCCATTTGTCTACAATTTGCTTGACACACAAGGCGCTCAATAGAGCCTTTAGTGTACTCTGTAATAGTACACGAAGGCTAATTTATGAATCCTGTTAAAACCTGCCGGAACGTGGCCAATAGCAAAAGGCCCATCTAAGAATCACCGACTGAATTAGGCTTCGCAGGATCGGGTCCGTGCCATCCATGTACAACAGTTGGATAACGTCATTGTTTATTGTCCTGGCTGATAGATGAATACCAAAAGGAACAGAACGTGTGGTAACGCCTGCTGTCGGCAGGACTTCTCTCCTTTTTTTTTTTTTTTTGCTCTTTTCAGATGCATTTGCGTAACATTCATAATGTGCTTGTTTTACCAACGTTTCATATGTACCAAGGCGATAGAAAAGGACTCTTTATATTCTGATTACTGTCTGAAAATATTAGCAATTTTAGCACACACGGCAACGCATGACCGAACAGATCGCATGACCAACGCATGATCGCATGAGAACGCATGACCAACGCATGATCGTTTGTTTATAAAGAGAGCGACAGATGAACCTATGCATATTGTGATTCATGTCGTATATTTTCCAAGCCTCAGCAATACCTCAGTTTAGGTAGTTATCTTTTAGATTGCTGGGGCCTTCCAATCACGATAACAGGTGTTACTGTCGAGTTGAACCATTAAAATTGTTTTTAGCTTTCATTACCAGTTTCGATAGTACTGCTACAGCATTTCACAGTCACGACAGACTTGTTGTTGTCAATCTTTTGCAACTAATTATGAATTTTCCGCGCTTAATTAATGCACGTAACGTTATATGACAGAACACCAAGTAAGACACATGTACACTCGCTTAAGTGCAGAATCCGAGTAATAGACAGATGCGCGGTTATTCTTCCTTCCTTGCTCTTTTTTGTGGCTGTTCACGCTGCTCTTCGCCACTGTCTGCACGAGAGAACCGTGCACGGCGGGGGTTCTTCCACAGCGGCGCGGTACAACTTCGCGGGAAATGCAGTGCACAAATGGGCGCCGCCGACTTGAACACACATGCAGACTTCCTGCTGCAGCAAAGCCTCGCAATAGCGGACGTTTCGATGCCGAAAGTAGGTCTATTCACTAATACAGACCAAAGATATTTCGCCACGAACAGCTCTTCAAGGCGGCCACCTGACCGGCTTCGCAGGTGTGAGCACCCAAGAAACGGCATTTATTTATTTATTTATTTATTTATTTATTTATTTATTTATTTATCTCGTTCCCACTCACACCGCACGCGCACAAAAGCTTCCTTGCGGCACCTCTCAACAGAGGGTGCATGCGGAAAGCGAAAGAAATGTGCACGGTTAATTCAGGGTGAGGGCGTTATCTTCTGCAGAGCTGTTTGGGAGCACGGCTCGGCGTCGTGGGAGGGTGTGCGAGATTAGAAGAGAGCGGAGAGATGAGGCCACCTTCTCGAACCTCGAGACGTGATTCTAGCCGAACACCAGGTCGGGGCACCCCTATATCTCCATTAAGCCCGGCGGCACTGAGAATCGAACGCGGTACCTCGCCGCATTGGAGGGGGACGCTCTGTGCCCACCGCCGCGGTATTCGGGCAGGCGATGCACCTAAAGGCCATTGCCTTATGCGCCTACTCTACAGGGCACCAGAACCCTCACCAGAGCGGAAATTCGCGTACCTGGTGCAGTGTTTGACACCGCTACCCAGTGACATTATACCGATGAATCCCTCTCCCGCAGACTCCATCCTCTGTGGAGCATCTGGCCATGGTGGAGGAGAGACTTGTAACGCGGCGTAGAGCTCAAAGAGTCGCTGGATTTGGACGTGCTGCTGCACAGGAAAGCGAACGTGGCAACGCTCAACGTTCGAACCATCTCGAGTGAAGCTAGACCGGCGAAACTACTCGAAAAAGAAGCACGCGTTAAATAGGGTATCATTGGCCTTGGTGAGCTTACAAGAAAATCGTGCAGCGTTGACGTATATTCTTCGGACACGTCCTCTGGCGCCTATGGCTCTTCGAGAAGCTTAAGGGTGGTTTTTATTATCTATGAAGATGCTGCAGGTAAGGTTGATGAATCCTGCTGTATCAGCGAAAGAGCAGCATGCGCCCTGATATACCTGAACAGAGGATAAGAACTGCAGGATGTACGAGGATACGATCCAGCCATGATGACAAGGGAGTAAAACATTCTATGTGGGTGCAGAATTAGCACTGCAAAGTTTACGAACCTGGTGCAATATTGATATGGGCGACTTCAGTGCAAAAGCAGGATGAATGTAGCAAGGCGAGCAAGCAATCTAGAACTCGGCAATTATGTCACCGACTCTAGGAATTGCAGCGGAAAGACATTTTCTAAAACGAGGCATCCGCGCTAGGGTAACAGTCCGGATATCTCGTAAAGCTAGATCCGCCTGCAACTAACAACATCCTCATACTCTTTGTCCGCCTAGATGGCGTTAGTGGTTACGGTGCTCGGCTGCCTCCCCCTCCCCCTCCCCCCCCCCCCAAAAAAAAAAAAGAAAAGAAAACGCGCGTTCGATGCCGGCCGCGGCGCTCACATTCTCGATGGAGGCGGAAATGTCACAGGCCCGTGTACTGTGCGTTGTCAGTACACGTTAAAGAACGAAAAATTTCCGGAGCCCTCCGCGACGTCGTTATCATGATGTTGAATTCCAATGGCAGATCGCGAGCGCTCAGCCGGATCGCGAACGGAGCGCTCCGCTCCGAGCAAGACCGCTCTCGTCAAATCTGCCATTGGAGGGCATTCGCTCCCGCGGGAGCACTTAGTACGCGGAAATCTAGCGAGAGGGCGCTAGCGTGGAGCGGACCTGGATGACCCCAGCATTCCGTGCGCTTTGTTTATTCCGGTAGTTGCGCGAGTGTTGCACGTTCTGGTGCTCTTCCAGGCCGGTATGATGGTAGCGGCCTGGAACCAGATGAAAGTCAGCAGATGAGTTTCTGTACACTTTGCGGGCACTCCACCGTGGCTGCTTGACCGTCACGTATACGTGGAGTAGCAAATCCCGCAACTAATTGCTCTTCTACACGCCGCGACAAACGGAAGTGCCTACGGAACTAGAGGAAAACATTGTTTCAGATAAGTTCCTCTTTCCACGCTAGAGGCACCAGAGTTGTGCCCTACCTCATCGCCCGAATATAGCCGAACGACGTCCTCGACGAAGCCAATCACTTTAGGCCTTTTGGCAGGCAGGCGGAAAATCGTGTCGAATGCCCGTTTGTACACAGCAGCCTGTAACTCGCTCTCTGTCCGAAGAATCCTCACTGGATTCGACACTTGTGCTGTCCGACTCCAAACTCTCTAGCAGAAACAGCATGAGCGCACGGCGGGAAGTGCTTTTCTCGTCGTCCACTGCGGCCCACGGCTGTTAAACAGCCGGCCGTGACGGGAAGAGAGCCGGGCTGAAGCGGGCGTACAAATGACGTCACGCGGACTTCCGGCCAAATCCGCCGATTTAGACGGAGCAAGAATTGTTGCTCCACGGAGCGATCCGGAATCCGCGGCTGCTCCCAATCTGCCATTGGAATGTAACTGCTCCGTACAGAGCAGAAAAACATGATCTGGATCTGCCATTGGAATTCAACATCAGTTAGTCCCTTTCCTCTACCCCCGCGGACGCTGAGATTGATGATTGTAGTTAGGTCAAGGAAAGGATGCTAATTTCTGCAGCTCATGTCGGGAGCACGGCTAAGCATCCGCGGGGGTAGGGAAGGAACTGAAAGAAGAGGAAAGCCATAATGGAGGGCTCTGGAAATTTTGACCACCTGGAGTTCTTTAACGTGCACTGACAACGCGCAGTACTGAGGCCTCTGCCATTTTCTCCTCCATCGTTTTTTGGGGTGGCAGCCGAGCACCGTAACCACTACGCCACTGTGGCGGACACGCCGAGCCGTGCTCCCGACATCGACATATCGATATATCGACAGCGATGTATAGGTGAGTGTTTTTCGCTATTTTTAAGAGTCCCTCTTAAATTCTCGGTGCTAGCGCTGCTGGTGTGCCAGCACGGCCGTGCTAGCACTGCGCGTCGGAGGCAGACGGGAAGGTGAAACGAGCATATCGTCGCGCGGGACGAGGGCTCCAATGTGAACGCTCGCAGTTTGTCAGCGCAGAGCCTCCTCTATGCTAAAAAAAAAAAAAAAAAGAAGTAAAGGAGGTGCTGGTCAGCGATGCGAACGCTCCTATACTCGCGCGAGAGAAAAATTCTCAGTGTGGCAGCATCAACTGGAGACCATTTGGACTGGCTTCCGTCTTGCAAGTGGACGACGACGATAGAAGATGGGAGCGACGTTCAGCGCCGGCTTTAAGAGCGATCACTGTCGCGGCAGCCTCGGAGGCTCGCGTTTTAGTGTGGCCGGGCCTTAAAGCACATACATTGAGCAATCTTTTCCACACCTCATGCGTTATGGTGAATCATTCCGAGTTAGAAGGCTTGCGTCTTGGAGTGTTTTAGAGATATTAAAAGACAGAGGTGTTGCAGGGCATCTCGGACTGCCCTCGTGCGTGTGCAATGCGGAAAGTCGCCAAAGTACTGCTGTGCTTCCATTACCGTCGACCGTTTTCGACCAACTGAACGGTTGGTTCCTTGCATAAATACTGCGAAATTCTCTGTTTCTTTGCATATTTCAACCCACTTTACTGCTTTTCAGTGCTGAGTAGCTGACTGCATTGGCTCAACCTGTAGCCTCACTGCCTTTCCCCTATTGCGTTTCTATCTTTCTGAAAAAAAAAACAAACAAACGAAAAGCTCAATCGTTCACGTTGCTTCAATATGACAAGTCCATCGTACCCTGAAACGTGCCATTTCGTATTATACCCGTGTAAAGACCAACCTATCACAAAAAGAACTCAGTTTCCTTTTGGTGACCGAGAGAAATATTGCGACCACTTAATGTTGTTGAGTGGGAATATCGAAGCCGACAGGAAACTGCGAAAGTTGCATCTTAAGCGTATCGCCGCACGGACGTTCTTCATGTGGTGGGGCTGACAGTTGCAAAGAAAAATCTTCCAGCACGTGCACAGGGAGCGTCAGAGTAGCAATCTGGCCCGCTGCCGGTTTTTCTTTTGCCACCGCTCGACGGCCTATATAGAGCTGCTCTCAACGTTTACGAGCCAGTGATTATTGTTCCAGGCGTCTTTCGCTTCTTCGGCGCTGATGACGTAGGAGGTCACAGTTGCGCGGGGCCGGTGCCAGCCATAACAAATATGTCGCCGTATATCCCTTGCCTCTAGTGGTTAAGAAAGGCTTCACCGCTGCCGTTCAAATGCGGCGCGGAACGCGGGGTGTTCATGATTTGTGGTTTCAGATTCACTTCAGGAAAAAGCCAACATTGGCTATACCTGCGAGTGCATCAGAGCAGATGTCAGCAAATGTGAACATGCCTTAAGTACGTACGAGCGTGAGTCAGTCATTTGTTCCATTAAAGTACGGCTTAAACGCCAGCACTCCGATTATTACAGTTATACACTTATACGTAATGCTTTGTTCAGCATTTTCATACTCTTTCTGTGTTTGATCACACACGTGCTTCACTTCATGCATGTCATTACCGCGCATAGCAGATAACAAGAGCATCGTCTTAAAGAATTCTGCTCCTTTTTCATTCGTTATTACAGTTAAGGTGAGGTCACGAGCATTTTGGCGCAGGGTTTGTGCGCTCACTTGCACCGTTTCATCAAGTGACTTGGACCACGAGCTCGGCTGTTTAATTAGCCGAAGCGCATGTGGTGTTCGCATGACCCCAACGCTTGAATGGAGATTGGACAACGCTTCCCTAAAGCAGCGCCATTCCAATGCAGGGATCTGCACTTCAAGATTGCGGTGATTTTTCGGATTGCCTTTCTACGTTTGCTTTGCATTCGACGCGACTTCTTCGCCCTTGAGCTTGTGCCATGAACAGCTTTACGCGCATTGCGGAAGGCTGTTGTTGAGCGCCCGCTGCGCCTTTCAACGCAGCACTCTTTGTCAACTTTTATTTTTTTTTTGGAACAATGATGAAGGAATTCAAGTGCTACACATCTATAGGCAGTTCTCATACGATGACTTATTTTGTGTGTTGAACCAAGAAGGACGACGTAAACGGTCTGCATTGCCGTTCACTCATCAGCAGAGTGCATTTGATTTGGTCGTTTTGAATGTTCTCAGGCTGGAACGCAGAACTTGAACGGCAGATAGACCGACAACTACGTGGTTAGGCTGATGTGATACAGACACAATGTAACGGTTCTTTTTTGTTGTTGTTGTTGTTCCTCAAACAAAGAAAATGAAATGGAGACGTTATTTGCTACCAACTGTTACTTAGAGATTCCTGCAAGGATTACTCATCTGTTCAGGCTTTTCTTCCGCTCCGGTGAAGGGTACGAACGAATCAGAAATAACGTGAAGGGATATTATATTACTGCTTTGTGAGGACACAAGCTGACTAACCGGTGCGCCAAATCTCACTGCGAAGGCGCTGCGAAGAATCTTTGCTGGCCTTCTTTTTTTTTTTTTTTTTGGTGCTAGGAAACGTCTCCGTACACGCGAACAACGCAGCTAAACCGCAGACAGCAGTGGGTGCTTCACAGAAAGTCATGGCATGTCGGTATTTCGCACAAGTGTCATTCATATAAGGTAACGATGGCGCTAATTGGGCTCCTATTGGCATCGAATCGAGTGCGAGAAATGGTGGGAAGAGCTCCGCGCAGCGTGTCTCCGCGCAGCAGAGTCACCTTGGCCCGTGTACGTGCGAGGACCACTGGCTCGAGCGATAACACGCTTTTCTATAGAACTGCTTTCATCGGGGAACTGTGCCAGAGCAGCGGGGTAGGTGCCAGCACCATACTTGGCTAGAATCCAAGCCTCACTTAACTACGTTAGGTGCGTGTCACTCTGGCACCTTGGCAACTCGTACTCGGACCGCGGCCAGAGCGCGCGAATGGGAATGCCGCTGTTTTGCGCGTGAGCAGCAGTCCAGCGACGCGGCTGCGTGGTTGAGGAGAGACTCACCTGTATACCGTAGCTTGGACACATCCTCCGTTTTGTGTTGTGCGGCCATGTCGGCAGGAGGGGGGACGACGTCGGCTCGGTCTGCGTGTGCTGGCGGCTCCTCCGGTGGCACCCGGCAAGCGTTCCGGCTGCGCACTGCAGGCACGCCGATCCCTGCTTTGCAATGCCGGCCTCGGGCCGCCCCCGGACTGGGTTCTGCATCGATCGACGTTCGCTCATTGGCCGAGCAACATCCGTGACGTCAACGGCTATCCCTTCCCCGTTCCCTCTGTCCCGGCCCAGCCCGAGTGTGGAGATCGATTGTGGCACTAGACGAAGCCACCACCGGGGCAACGGAACGCGCTTCGCTGATGAGCGCCGCGCGGAGCACACTGACGTTGGAGAGGCGGTCGAAGAAGAAGCGGCACGAGAGCGGGCCTGCACACCCACGCGCTCACCCTTGTCCCTGGGGCAAACATGGCGATCCACGGGTCGAACACAGTTCTCCACCACTCTCGCAGGGACCGTGAGAACTACGTGCCTCTCTCCTCTCCTAACGAGCTTATAAATAGCCGCATTGACCCTATTTTGAAGCGGCGGCGTCCCGACATATGCGGCAGCGATAGATGTGCACCTTTTATTGCGTGGGTTCGATTCCTTGAGGGAGCTATTCCGTAATAGTCAGGCCGGTAGTGCTGGGCAAATCTTAAGCTCATTCGGTTGGTTTTGTTTTTTTAAACGTATTTCATTATAGTAATGGGTGCGACTTATTGTTAAGGCACAAATAAATTCATGCTTAATTGACGCCCTCAGGCTATCTGCCATAAAATTTTCCTCTTCGACCTAAGTATAGATGTCTCTCCTCGTCTATTTCGACATCCAAGAGACCACACAGCGCGGACGCGCTTTATGGCGGGCTATATAGGTATGCTGCATGCTTGTTTCTAGTGGTAACCTGCAACGGAACTTGCTGGCCGCTGGTGCGCATTGCCAGCTTGTTTATCTAGCTCACTTTAGTATGTATAGCAGGAAGCCTCCTGGCATTCCCCATTATAGGCCCTTCTGCACTGAGGCGCCCCGAAATAGTGCGAGGGCTCCTTCACCTTCTCACATTCACTGCACTCCTTGCTGGTCTAGTATCCACTCCTGTCACGTGGTTTGCGTGCAGGCACAAAATGTGGGCAAGCAAAACCTGGGGAGCGGAGGGATGGACAGAAATAAGGTGACCGAGTGAACGGCGCACTCTTGCGGCCGGAAATTGCACTTGCGCGTACCAGGTGCCCTGTCGGGGCCATGGCGTCACTTGTTTTGAGCTACTTCTTACTAATAAAGCTGTCCCTAGTTCGTGTCCAGCCTCAGAGCGCACCTTCTGGCAAAGACGGCGGCACAATATATAATACATGTACAATTTTGGGGAGGGCGGCGAGGTTCGAGCTCCCGTACTCTTGGTCGCACTGATGTTGGGCTGCGCGTCTTAACATTCGCAGTGGGGGCATCTATCATGAGCGAAAGGGTAACGTTGAGCATCGTGACCCGATAGAAGACAAGAACCTCCACACTTCCAAAAAAAAAAAAAAGAAAGAAGGAGAGCTAGTAAGAAATTGCAATGAAAGCGGTTAGTACCTTTCAGGCAGCTTTACTACATTTCTCTGAAGATTTACTATCTCACAAGTATTCGAATCCGTAAATTATTCCGTTACTCCTAAGTAGGAGCGGTAGTAAACGTTCCTACATGCGTACGTGACGGGTTAGTAAAGTTACTGCCTCCACTGACAGTAGTATATTGTGCTGTAATTGTAATAGGCTTGCACAGAATTTAGACAAGCTGTAATTGACTTGATTATGTTGGAATAAGAGTCTCGTACAACGTCGTCGCCTACGAACACGGAAACAATGAAATGTAAGTTTCTGGATCCATAACATTCAGTCAGCCAATCAGCATTTGCGCCTTCACCGACCACCGCCGGCTCGTGCCGGGGCCTATAAATTCTACAAGCACCATACCGTCCCTGTTAGAACAGCGAGCGATCCAGATAACAATGCTTCGACAAAAAGCTCAACCGTTTTCTCAAATGCTTGCAGGCGTTGTTGTGACGCAGGGTTGCGTGGAACCCAGACCTCACTTGGTAGCGGGACAAGGCCTTCGGGTTGAGAAACTCTTGAGATTGGAGTTGGGAAAACGATAACAAAAAATGTTCACTGACACTAGGAAGACTTAGTTATATGTTAGATACAGAAAAATGGGGTACAGCATAAAGCGAACTGGATGTACACACCCAGTGCCCACAGTTCTTTTTCCTTTGGTCGTCGCATCGTCCTTAAATACAGCCCGCCCTCATCCTCAGCGAGGTCCAATGAAGCACAGGCCCAGATGACGCATACCGCTTCGTATTCCTGGAAGCTGCAAGTTAGGCATTCAACTTCTTTGAAACAATGCAGCGGACAACGGGCTTTTGCCGTCATGCTGTTGACTCCGCTTTAGCGAGCGTCAACCGAAACCCTTCTCCACCATAGCAGTCGCCGGCTTCAGTCGTAACAGTGTGTAGTGTTCTTTTCATATTTACTTTTACGCTTCAAGTTTGTATCGATCGCTGTTCACAATGGGTGAAAAGATGCCCACCATTGTTAAAGAACTCTTTCGAAATGTTTGTGACGTGAATGCATCGCTTGCCAACAAAGGAGAAAGAAGAAAAGAGAACATTGTCGTTAAAATCTTATGTAGAGCAACATGGGACAAAGTGCTCCAAGCAGCGAAGAAGAAAAAGAAGTTCAGTAGAAATGCAATCGGCTTTCCTGGATCCAGTCCTCTCTACGTCAACGAGCATGTTTGTCCAGAGTACAAAGCGTTGCTAGGCATGACAATTGCCAGAAAGAAAGAAAAGTGTTAGAAGTTCGTGTATGGTTTCTCAATCCAAAATGCTGGCTGGGAAAGCAGAAAATGCTAGTGTAGTTCGTCCAAGATCTGATTTGACTGAATACTCTTAACTGCATGCTCGTGGGTTACGCCTAATACAAATAAATACGGCAGCTCCATAATGCTACGCCTCTTGCACTGCAGCGTAATAAGTCTGAACCAAAATTACGACGAAATGATAGCACTTAATAGCCGGCAAAGACACGACGTCATAGCACTATACGAAATGGTGAATACATAAACATTAGTGGTTATCAGTTTTTGTCCCGACAGTCGAATTCCCGAGGCGGTGGCGTGGCGCTGTACACATAATCCCGCTTTTAAAAACTAGAGAAGTTTATGGAAACAAATTTAGAAGAGCTGTTGTTCGTTGAAACTCAGAATGACGTCATCGTGGGCGTCTTCTACAGGCCTCCAGAAGCGACGATTCAGCCGTTTCTTGACAAGTTAGAACGTATACGTTCTAACTTTACAACAGTTTACTAGTGGAAAAAAAGACAAGAAAAAATAAGTTGTCCTATGTGGTGATTTTAATGTAGACACACGCAAGCGAACAAGCGTGGAGTATCAGCATTTAGCGTTAAATTATAGTTTTAGAAATCAGGTTTTAGCACCGACAAAAGTTGCACCGACGTCATCTACAACAATCGACCACATTTTGTCAAACATTGATAGTGAAGCTATCACTGCCGGCGTGCTATCATAAAACGCGTCAGACCATTTCCCAACATTTATTTATGCTTCTGGAGCTTATCTAAAGGCATCGAAACATACTAGCGCACAACCATTTAGGATCTATTACGAAAGGAGTAGACGAGCAAATCCGAGAAACACAATATTTATGTTCAAGCGATACAAATACGAACGCTGCCTACGCAAATTTTTTGTCACTCTTGCAATCACGATACATAAAAGTAGAGTGCAAATCTTGCAGATCAGCGTCTTTGTCTACACCAATTTGTGCTGGGATGAAGGAAGAAATACTCAAGTGTTGTCAGATTAAGAGAACACAGGCTTACCGAAATGAAGCAAAATAGAGATAACGGTTACTATAAAGAATTATGTAGAAACACGCACAATCTGTCGTTGCCGATGATGAGAAAATAAAAAAAAAAGAATATTACAGCAGCCTTATCACGAAAGCTAACGGTAACACAAAGGAAATTTGGCTTATAATAAAGGCAGTTGTAAACCCGAAGCCCCAAAAACCTGTTTTACCGAAATTAAGTATTGCAGGTTGTAACAAAGTGGAACTAGAACTATTTAATGATTGTTTCGTAACCATAGGAAAGCAGTCGGCAACCTGTACAAACGAAAAATAAACTCACCATTTCCTATTGTTCACGAGGATACCTTCCTCTTTTTTTTTTTTTCGAGAAATTACTGAAGCTGAAATCATTGCAGTTCCATGTAATATGTCATCAAACAAGGCCATTGGACATGATGGAATACTAGTTAAAATACTGAACGACAACATTGAGGCCTTGTGCGTACCTCTAGCTGTTATTTTCAACCGGCCCTTCACTTCAGGCGTGTGCCTCGAGCAGCTTAAGATAAGGAGAGTAACACGAATCCACAGAGGCGAATGCCCCGAGAGCATAGCAAATTACCTCCCAATAAAGATTTTATCCTGCGTGAACACGCTCTTAGAGAAACTTGTAGCAAAAAAAAAAAATAAAGGAGTGGTGAACTTTATTACAAAATACAGCATCCCAACTCCGCATCAGCATGACTAGAAAAGGGCATAATACGGCTACTGCGGTGAGCTTTGTGGCAGAAATAGTTGACCGTGCATTAAACGATAGCTAACTCGTCAGAAAAGTGATACCCGAAACGCGTGGTCTGTACATTGAGGAAACTCGCATTGACAAGGTAAACGCATACCTTGGCGTGACCCTTCATTCCACTGGACATCTTTATATAGACGAAGCTTTGGATGCTTTGCATTTCAACGTACACAAACTCCATATATTATAATTTAACATTTTTCACTCTCACCTGACCTGTTGCATTGAATCGTGGATCTACGCATATGCTTCATATTGCTCGGTCTTCATCATTTTGCAAAAAAAGAGTTGTACGAACCATTGTATCAGCTCCCAGGAATGCACCATCGACTGAAGTTTTCATAAATCCCAATATAATTCCTTTTAATATAGTTAGGCAATACAAAAACGCTACATTAGTACACAAAATGATTAATAATAACGTACCCTTTCGCTCATCACTCTTATTAAAATCCACAGGTCACACTCGGCAGGCGGAACAATTAAATCTTAATCTGCCGATAGTCTACAATGTCTATGGCCATCGAACAATAGCCTTTGTTGGGGCGAAAATTTGGAACAGTATTCATACCCTAATTGAATGTCTGCCAAATATGACACAATCGCTCAGAAAACTCTTTCTACGGGGTAGTTACAGGCCACCATATTAATGTCGTACGTAATAACAGTGTGTACCTGTCGCGTTGTGTTGTTTTGTTCTCTTACAAAAGCTTATTAGAACATGTGATTTGCAATTTAATTTTATATATAAGCACTGTACTCTAATTAAACCACAACATGGCATGCCTGTAACGGATCCTCAACTAGCCATATCGACTTTGGATCCGTATGTCTTCGCAGAAACTTTTGGAAGCCCTTTCAGTGAAAATAAAGCATTCTTCTACTTATCTGCAGCCGTGCTAGCCTACCGGTAAAACGTCTGCACCTTTAGGTATGGCTATAGGTAGCGTTGCTGTTAGAGTATACTACATGCCGCGTAGAAGCTTTGACACTCTCTGTGCGCTAGTGTGTGCTCTCGTTCCTGGCTCGAACATGTTTTTAGCTACACTGTATACCTAAACATTTCAATGCGCACTGTATTTGCAGCACTAATCACATGAAGTAATTATTAGTGTAACACGACGTAATTACTTAGTACCAGTCAGTGTCACCGGACAATGCCGTACCAGTTCATTTTTATTTGATCTTATGCTTTTGTAGCGGAATCGACTTGATACGGCAACGTAAACAGCACATCTAATCCGAATCACCGTAAGCCCAATAAAAGACCATGGTAGTGAACTTTAGCTACTACCTCTACCTATACGTAGTAACTGCAGGTTGAGGCGAGAACGTTTTTCGCACCATGCGTTGTACACAAATGTTCATGCTAACGACGTCAACAGCGTTCCGCACAGCCGTTGCCATATTAACTGACTGTTTCCAGTGTTGTTTGTGTGGAAGTAAAAGCGAGCGCAGCCCCAGCAATGTTTTGAATGACGACTCCAACACGTCCGATATGTGATTATAGAGAGTTTTAGTGCAGCTTAAGTTGCGCCCCGCTAAACGCTAAAATTTAGCGGGGTCAGACTGCGCATGCGTCCGCACGCTATTCCAGCTTTGCGTTTAGCGATCGCTCGCTATTTTCCGAATTTAGCGGAGACGCAAAACGCTCGCTAAGTTTGTTTAGCGCGAAGAACATGGCGGCTCCCTACAACCAGCCTACAACTGACGGCTGCCCGTTTCGCATCTATCGTGTCGTCTTGCTGCGTTGTGGGACTAGCTGATTCACAATAAATCGTGTTGCTGGTTTTCGCTTCGACAAGACAACAATCTTTTCGCTGTGGATTCTAGTTTGACCACATTACACATGAACAACGAAAGCGAAACTCTGCCTCGTCACACTACAGCAACACTTGTGCAATTATTATTGCACGATGTTCTTTTTAATAAATCTTTTTGCGCTTGCGTTGCTTTTTAAGTTACTAACAACGGCCGACGGTTTTGACGCTTTCACTGTTCGCGTTTAGATGGCGCAGCGAAGGTTTGCGTGCCTTGCGTTTTGCGGCGCGTCGTCGTCTCGCGCTATACTACTAAAGAGCTATGGAACGCTATCGAATAGCACTCCGCAAAAATTTAGCGAGCGTGACTCGCAAGCGCTAACGCAAAAATTTTCCGCAATACTAAATCTACCTTATATTACGGACACAAAGAAATCTGCGGAGTTGATGACGACGCCCAGTAAAAGATTAAAATTAGTCCTGATCGGGCTCATCTGGCCAGGCGAAAAATGGATGAGGTGGACGCAAAGCAAGGGAACCTGCATGCATATAGGGAAAGAAAGCAGATGATAGAAATATTGCAAAGTTACAGCTGCGGAGAAAGACCCCACAAGAATAATATTGCAGACTGGGTCCTTAATTTCTGTAAGATCAACATCGACACGCATTCAGGTTGGTATCTACACTTGGTACTGTATAAGTTAAACATTTGCTTACTTATCAACACACAATCATGTATACCGCATGCGCCGGCACGAACATGATCACTCGATCGTTGCTCACGCCCATTGTCGCGGCCCTGGCGCCATGTGGAGCGTGAACTTCACAGCACCATTTTGCTTTGTATAGCTGCGTCTAGGAAACCTCATATTACGCAGCCTCTAAAACTACACGTGTGGGAAAGCAGAGCACATGAAATTAGGGACGAGCCGTCCCGCCTATATATTCCAGGCAGTCACAGCTTGCCCCCATGATCACGGAAGCTCAACGAAGTTTAGCGGCTGTGCCGTGATAAATCGCGTTGACACCGGGACGCCCAGCCATAGCCAGGCTTGGAGAGACCTGCGCTCGCATGACGCGCGGCCATGTCCGCCATCTCGACCACGTGACCTTCAACGTTTGGCCGCGCGGTGTGGCCTGCGCCACGAGAGCGCACATCATTGAGGAAGTCCTCCTCTTCGTCGGCGTCAGCGCACCTTTTTTTTATAGCGAAAGCTGTATATGGCTAGGAGAAACGAAAAACCGCTCGGCATCTGTGTCACGAGCGGTCTCCATTGGCTGCGCCGTCCAGTGACGTCGTTCCCTGCGTCGTACGCAAGCACGCGCGCCGTTGGCTGCGCCGTAAGTATAGCGTCGCGAAGTGTAGAAGAGAGGGGCTGTCAAGCAAGCCATAGTGGGACGCGTACAGCTGCTGCCGACGCCGACCGCGTTTTCCCGCGCTCGCGCCGAACGCGTCCGTGCGCCTCCAGTGACGTCTTTCATCCCGTGGCAGCCGTGCCGCCGAGCCCGCGCGCAGCAGTTTCAACTTACAACTTCCACATGGGTAGGGGACGAGTTGTACGAACTGCCGAACAGCAGACAGCTTTCGAAGAACAGCACTGACAGCAGAACCGAGAAAGAACTCGTGTACGCCGGGTCGATGCTGCAGCGCGGACACAAGAACTGGTCCAGGTAGCCAAGCGACGGCAGCAACTGCGTATCGAGGCTACAGCAGCCTTCCAAGCCGCGCTAAATCGCGAAGCGGAACGCAAGCGCCAATGGCGGGCAGATGCTGCTAACCACGACGCTGAGGTTAACTCGAGAGATCGAACACAAGCAGCAACGGCAAGCCTGGGAAGCGACGTTGCCGGTTGAGCAGTGTCAACGTGGCAATGGCGGGAACGCGTTCGCCGGCGCCAACGCCCGCTTTCGGCGTGAGTTAAACACAAGGAACCGCTCATTACACTCCTCCATGACCTTGATCATGCGAGGCACAGTATGCGGCATGTGAAATAAACGCCGTAGTAAACCCAAGCAAAACGTGCGTCCAACCTCGTTAGCAAACAAAAACATGTAACCAGTAATTTATAAAGGCTTGAATACACGGTCGTGATTTACCTACTGCCGAGCACCGCAGACGCACATTCCAGCTTCGCTGGTTAACCATCTGTACGGAGTGCTTGTGCGGTGTTTTTTTTTTGTTTTTTTTTTTTCCTGGGCTCGCTCGGCTGGGCTGGCAGCGACTCAGAAACGCCGCTGCACACGCCGGGCAGTCATCGCGAGAGAAGCATATGAGCATATGAGAGAGAGAGAACGGCTCCACTACAGTGAAAACCCAGCTGTCGCTGTCAACTCTGGCACACACCCACCCCGGGGGATTGGCCAAGATGCAGGGTCATCTTCATCATCGCCTCTCGCGGTGTTCATGCCGCGTGGCTCGAGCACTTTGCCTGGCTGGACATAGCAGCCCGCCGCTCCGCTCTGCCTGGGCCGCTCTCCGCCTCTCGGCCAAATGGGGTAGCGACGACGTGCCACAGCCTTCCCCCGTCATTCAAACAAAACCGCCATTCTTTCAGGCACACCCTCGCGCTCTATGTCGCATTAACACCGCATCGCTCGTCGGATGCGATAATACATCGAGCTCAGACAGTCTATGGAATATTATGGCGACGGCGGAGACTCACGCAGGGTACCTCTACACTGATTGAAAAGAAAGTAATTGAAACACCAAGCAGAGAGCTTAATATGAGGAGGATGACGACTCGGTTTCGAATAGCGCTTTTTAGTTGGAGCCGCTCACAAAGCTGCAGTAACCCTGCTGCGCAAGCTGTTATCTTTTGTTGAGTGCTCAAATGTCTCTTTAGGGAGTACCATAATAGTCGCTTATTTCTTTTTCTTCGATAGCCTTTTTATATTTTTTTTCTTCCCAATCTCCTCTGGACTCTTTTAATCCCCTTCCCCGTCCCTAAACAGAGTAGCATGCCAGCGGTTATATATACACGCCGGCAAAAATCTGTTCTTTTTTTTCAATAAAAAGCCTCTCTCTCTCTCTCCCTCAGGTGTCCCCAACAAAACAGGAAGTAACCAGCTATTACGTGTCCACAAAATTGGAGAAATACACATGGATCTATCTTTGTGCGTTCATCGCCAGCGACTCTGTTAGAGTGTACTAGAACTTTCTGGTACACTCTAACCCTATCTCTGGGAGCAATAGCTAGTGAAGCTTATAAAGTAGTGAACACCGAAGGCCTTGTTCACCTCCGCCCGCGCTCTACTGACAGAGCAAACCACTGAAGCCAACAGGCTCACCGACGCGGATGTTATACCATCTGCGCCTTCGCGATTGCAGACTCATGACAGCGTCCGTCGTAATATTGGTAGTGCTGTAGTGCCGGGCCCCCTGCCCCTAATGAGTACCCTCTGAAAATATGTACCTTTGTCAGTACCTAAAAGGCCCTTACAATATCGCCAACGTCTGATGTAGTAAACATGTAAAACTTGGAAACATGACACGTTGTTCCTTGCTCGAATGCTGCGACGTCGTTCTGATACATGCACACTACAACAGAAATGAATTAGCGAAAGCGCGTACGCGCGCACGCACACACACACACACACACACACACACACACACACACACACACACACACACACACACACACACACACACACACACACACACACACACACACACACACAAAGAAAATGAAGGAACCCAAGTTTGTATTCAGTATTAGAGTCAGCTCTGAAAGGAAAAGAGGTCAGAAGGACGGGTACCAACTTCCGAACGAATGTTTATTTTCGAAAAGAACGGTGCTTATCGAGAAGACATCGTGAAAATTCATGCCGCCAGCAGACAAATAAAGACAGGTAAGGTCGTTTACACAGCTGAACAGGTAATGCTGTTGCGCAGCTAGCACCAGCATTTATCGTAAGCTGTTATGAGGCCACCACAACAACGGCCGTTTTCGGCGCTGAAGTTGTCCGCCGCCGGTGTCCGTAACCACTATGGCGCTAATCTTAGAAAAAGAAAAAACCAGTACCGAGGAGGATTTCAACCCACATACCTCGGCGCGGCAGTCGAGCATTCTACCACTGAGCTGCTCCTGTGCTTAAAAAATCGTCGCAAAAAGACATATACAGGTATAAAGCCTGCCGAGGAATGGCATCAACGGTTACGTTTCAGAATAGTAATACGCCACTACGCGTCGCGGAAAGTGCATTGCGTAACGAGTACGAGGAATCATTTGAAAGAACACAGGGGTGCATGCTTTGTAGCTCTGAACCCATTACAGAGGCATCATCAACATCATCATTATGAAAAATCTTCAACTTTTCCGTCATCATTATTACGAAGCGCTGCCTCGTGAAGCAGTTTTTTCGTATTGTGCCATGCGTCACGTGGCAGGCGACGTACGCAGCCCCGGCAGGCAACATGACCTGGTCTGATGGCCCGATCACTTGGCCAGATGCCCAAGCGTTATGGCCTCTACGAAGGTCGCTCCTCCAGCTTACGCTGTCACTGTCCTGCGATTCCGCGCAGGCTTGTTTATTATCTTTTTTTTTTGCTATCCAGCCTGCTTGCGTAGTTTTCAATGAATACGTAAGATGACTGCGGGCGTGAGCCACACTTTCAGGCATGTTCTGTAACACGCATAAACGCGGTAAATACGCACGACAAATCGCGGGAGCAAGCCTGGTTGCAAAAAGTGGTGCCTTTTGCGTTGGTGCAAAACTTGTAAACGCCACAGAAAAAAAAAAAAGAAAGAAGAGGTAATGGACTTCCGTTACAATTGCTTCCTTCAGAATTCTAAATAGTTACAGCTGCCAGTTGGTACCAGCCAGTAGTAACTGCGGAACCATTGCGAAGATTTATAGATTATCTCTATTTTTCCTCCCAACCTTTATTAAATCTACAAAAATATCATAAATATATCGTGTTTTCACCGGCGTCTTCTGTGAAGAATTGGTTGATTTATTTTGCTTCTTGAGGTTTTATGTTCCAAAGCCACGATATGATTATGGGAGACGCTGGCTCAAGAAGTTCCACCCACCGGCGGTTCTTTAACGCGCACTGGCATCGTACAGTACACGGACCTCAACATTTCGCCCACATCGACATCCAGCCGCTGCTTGTCGGGATTCGATCCCGCGAACTTCGGGTCAGCAGCCGAGTGCCGTCGCAACTATAGACCACCGTCTGGCGGGGCTTCTGTGAAGAAGAGAACCGTCATATCCTCGCCAAAGCCGACAGTAACGCGCACGCTCCAAAGAACTTACTCATCGCTGGGGAACTTGTACCGGCGAAGACCACGGTACGATTTTAAGGAACGCCATGGCGGGCAGCTCCGAATTTATGTTGATCAGTCTACAAACGTGCACCTTCGTCTAGCACACGAGTATTCAGGTATATTTGTTTTCAATTTTTGTTGTTTCAAATGTATGTATTGACTTCAATCCCACCCTATGTAATGCCCAATTGGGCCTTTAGGGTATTGAAATAAATAAAAAAATAAATAAAAATATTCCGCCGCCATCAAAATGGGGTCCGGAAGTCGAAACGCTTCCTCTTCCTCAACATTACCAGCGCGAAACCGTCGGTATCTGCAAACTCGAGCAACGGTCTGCCACGCGCATATCGCGTTAAGTTTAACGCCATATTTGATAGCGCTGCGTGCGCAATAAGGTGCCCATTACGAAGCCCTAGCCAACGACAACCTCCCTATAGTGATTCATGTCAGAGCACGACAGTATTGAAGCCACGTGCGGCGCGGAGTCCTTTTTCGCTGTCCAACAAATTGACGCAAACGCTACACGGCGATGCTTATGGAAGACAAGTAGCTGCCTCTCCGTCCGCTGTCTTGTCTGGCAACGCTACAGCAGTAGCTCCTTGGCCTTGGTTCAGTGGTGCATGGCAAAACCAAAATGTGTTTACACGGCTTCTCAAAATTCTACACGTCACGTAAGAGAGCACTCACGCAAAACACACCCTCCTTACAACAGTTGCCTTATATTGGCTTACGTCTCATGTCCCCCCCCCCCCCCCTTTCCTATCCTCATCAACGTTAAGCACGTTTGCAAAACAATTTCGAACAAAACTCTTTCCTACGCTATGTTCGTCACCTATGAGTAAAGCTTTGTGAATTTTTGTGCTCCTTGTGATCGAAGTGCTGTCTTTTCAATCCTTTTACTTTTGTTGGTATTGAATTCGTATCCCTCTTTAAATTCGTGTCCTTCTTTTGTCCGCTCTTTTCGAGCCTAAAATCAATACATTCATTCCTTTGTAAACAACATTTGACCATGTTTTCAAATACATATTTATGTGACAGAGAGCTACGCAGTTAGGTCGAGAATGGCATTGTTTCGCGTAGTTTGTTTCTTGTTGTTGCTGCTGTTGTCGTTAGGTTAGCAAGTTTTATCTGTAGGATAATCTAAGCTGGTTTTTCCGATAACCTTCCGTCGTCGAATAAGCACACGGCCCAGGTGTATTAAGTAAGACAGCCTGAAAAATTACATTTACTCTGCAAAGCGGGGAAGGTGCAAGCTGTTTTACACAGGCGAGCGAACGCGGAAATGAAAACCCAAATGAAGATCAAATCTCCGTCTCTTAAAAACAATTAGCACAGTGACTTTAGAGAAGAAGTAATAGAAGGACCCTTACAGGTTACGTTAGAAATCGCGCACACAAATTCATTCATGGAGAAAAAAGAGTTTCGTCTCTTTAGCGACCCGCTTTTGTTCATGTGCAAGGGGAGTGGCCTCGTTTATTCGCCGGCACTACGACTCCTTGATGTACTGCCGGTACACGATGTAGCCGCTGTGTGCCGCGTGGATGGAGCCGCACAGGATGGCCACTATCTGCGAGAAGTGAAGAAATGACAATGCTTACCGTGTGTATAGTGCGACTGACGGTGCAGCACATGAAATACGCGAGAGCCACACATGCGTCTTCATTGAAGCACAAGCGTAGCAGCGCATAAAAGCCGCACTAAAGAAAAAAAAGCAGCAGCAGCGCACCGAGACAACAGCGTGAGTTAAACGAAGTGCAAAAAATAACGTTAAACATTCGGTTGCCAGTTGGCGTCACGCATCATGGTCTCATTTCCCAATGCTAAACTGCGCAACTACAATTCAAACGAACTCCGAACGAGGAGAGTGTCGTTTGAGCCCAGCCACCGGGCCAGCGCGTTCAAACTTGTTCGGCGCACGTCGCGATTGTGCGTGTGTATGGCGTATGTTCGGTGCGCGTGAGCCCTTCTCGTTAGGAAGCTCACTCCCCTGCTGACGAACCCGTCTTTACTGACTTTGGACGAAAGGAGAATAAATGGGGAGAAAAGCACGCCGCCCCGTCCAGTAGTCGGCAGTCGTCTTCGCTCTAGTGCGTTGCTGTGCGCACGTTTGTACTGTTCTATTAGGCGCCTCACTGACCAGTGGCGATGTATTACACGTTTGTTGTTTGTTCTTTGTGCCGCGCCGTCTTCGATGGTGACACCTGGTTCGAGCTCCATGCAGCCGCTGCTGAAGGTTCGCCACGCAAGCGTTTTCTGCTGAATACTTTCTTTCACAATGTGCGCCCAACGAGCTCGGGTAAACAGTTGTCGCACATTTTTCGTTATACAACTCCTAGCCCATGATTATCGCTCTCATTACATTATTGAAATATTTAAGAAAATTAGCATCATCTTCATTTTCCTAAATGTCGGCAATTCGTTGAAATCGATAACATTGAAGCATCGAAACAGCTAAAAAAGGCGCTACCAGAGAGCCACCTAGTGCTTTTTCAAAGGAGAACGGACTGAGAGCAGCGGTTCCAGCTGTGACTGCAGCTACAAAATACTCTTAACGAAGCAACTTGCGCGTTGCACCCACCGCCTGCATGCTCGCTCCGCCGCCTCCTTGCTTGTCGGCTATTATCTTCACGCCGCATATGATAAGCGCCAGCATGGCCGTCCACTGGAACAGGTGGTACTGCGAGAAAAACACGCCAGTGAAGCTGGCTCACACTAGAGCCCCAAACACAGCAAGTCCCGCGGCGCCTTCCTAATCTGACGACGGCTACGGAACACGTAACGCTTCTTTTTAAAGACGATAGGGAACGCAGAAATTTTGGTCTGTCTTTCTGTTTGTTTGTCTGTCTGTCACACGATTCAGCCACCCGGCCAAAGTTTAAGCACTTGCCTAACGCCCAGTGATCTTGAAACTGGCGGCTGCATTCGTATTTGCGAACATCCTCAACCAAAAAGCAAATATCACGCATATCTGAGGCAAAACATCAATAAGTAAATATTAGGTGGTGTGTTTCTTTACTAGAAAACACATAGATACGTAATTCTAAAGACCCTAGTGTTTGTTAGGCGGCGCTAAGAATGCGACGCTATGCACGAAAAAGGCCTCTGCCGACGATTTGGTGCTGCCACCTGGCAGTTGCCCACGGATTCTGCACAAGCTCATGTTTCCCGACGGCGCTGCCAGATGGCGTCCATATCTCACGCAGCGTAGTACGGCCGGCAGAAGACTATCGTCTTTCGACGACGTTTGCAGCGAAGCACGCAGATACGCGACCAATTTTTTTCGTCGACATGTCTCGCTTGGGATACCTGTGAGGTGGTCTTTTCCTAACAATATGGCACCGTGGGAGCTCTCATCTATGAAACAAACCTAACTGACCGTAGCAAAGACATCAGAGGCAGTTCAGTAGCCCTGGCCTGTAATTCGACGAGAACTGGCCTGATTAGGATAATGAGCATGGATACTTCCATCTTCTTCATAACGGAGCGTTACATAAGGCTCACTTAGCCTGCTTGGACTAATCGGTCTTGTTATAGATGCATAGTAGCGTAGCACTTAGCCACGCCTCCACCTACTCTAGTAAAATAGTTCAACAGGTGGTGCTCTCGCAACGACTTCGAATATAACTATGCCTTCTGCCTTTTTCCCCCACGAATAGTCCAAACGCCTCTCCCTTATTTATTTATTTATTATTTATTTATTTATTATTTATTTATTTATTTATTTATTTATTTATTCATGATACCTTACAGGGCCCAACAGGGCACTGAGTAAGGGGGACAAGTACAAAGTAAGCAGTAGAAGCAACATCAATAAATACGGATAAATAAATAATACAGATACAGGGAAATAAACAAATGGAAAATAATGAAAAGAAATGCACATTGCAGGTTATTTAGAAATGCCGACAGATAGCAAAACAAACACCAAAGATACATCGCAAAGCATCGTTTGTAAATACCCTAACGAAGGTATTTCCAAACGGGACCCCTGTTATGCAATGTGCAGCCAGTCGTATACTACAGGCCCCTGCCGCTCTTTCTATCGGAGGGTTTTAAGAAAGAGCTTATACATCGTGGATGCTCACGTAGAAAATGTATGGTAGTGTGCCAGCGGTTGGGTTCGACAGCACAGAGGAGACCATGAACAGCAGCCCGTTGACGCCGTAGCCCATGCACATGTTCATCAGGCACTTCTGCGAGTCCGTCTCCAGGGTGCCCATGTAGAGGAACAGAAAGAGCAGCATGTCGCCCGCCTGCGACATTCGCCCATGCCGCAAGGTGTCGCTCAGCGGGGGCACACCCGCGGGCGCCATACAACAGCCCTAAATACGTAGCGTTTCTTAGCTTGCATTTTCTTTCTTTTTTTGACGTGGATAGCCACACCTCGCAGTTGGAGCCACGTTATTTTTGTATGGATGCGCTAAACCTTTCTGTTTAAAGAGATAGGCGCCCTACTGGCTGCGACGGATTTCTACCACCCGGAAGTCTGCAGTGCACACCGTCTACTGAGGAAATACTGGGTCTCTTTTTTCCGACACTTCACATCTTCATAAAAATATTGTGACAATAAGGCATCTGCACCTACATGTACGAACTCTACGCCGAGGCGGGAATAGGTTGCCGCTGATGAAGCTACATCGAAGCGAGCAAATAACAATTAAGAACTCGTTAATTCGCTTTTCAATGCGAAGCATTTCTTAGCGAATTTCGGCGACTTTAAGCGTATCTATCTATCTATCTATCTATCTATCTATCTATCTATCTATCTATCTATCTATCTATCTATCTATCTATCTATCTATCTATCTATCTATCTATCTATCTAGCCGCCTACGAATTTCTGCTCTCGTGGCCGTTTCGTTAATGGGATGTATACGAAAATTGGTATGCCACAACATGACTCCATAACGAATATAAATGGCAGGTCATAACACGAAAATCATGACGTACAGTCGCGCTCAATATGACTTGCAACACATTGACCATTGTTTAGGGGCCCCAAGTCTGAACAGTTATGCTGGTAAACGTTAAATTGGTTTAGAGAATACCAGTAGCAGAAGCAGTGTATGCTCCAGCAAATTTGGCTATGTTGACGCTGCTTTGCAGTGCTGGCCTCACTTTGAGCTCGGACAACATGTTGCAACTCATATTGGGCGCGACTGTACATGTCATGAGCGGCATGATTTACATACCACGGTCTTGGTGCTCTCCCGGTGATTTCACCAATGGGATGTATACGAAAATTGGTATGCCATAACATGACACCATGACGAACATAAATGACAGGTCATAACATGAAAATCATGCCATGCATGTCATGAACGGTATGATTTACATGCCACGGCCTTGGTGCTTTCCTGGCCGTTTCGTTAATGGGATGTATACGAAAATTGATATGGCACAACATGACTGCATGACGAACATAAATGGCAGCTCATGACATGAAAATCATGATATGCATGTTATGAGCGGCATGATTTACGTGCCACGGTCTTGGTGCTCTTGCGGCCGTTTCGTTAACTTGATATATACCAAAATTGGTATCGCGAGACAACAATGTATGACGATCATGGGTGACACGTTCTAAGAACATGAAAATCGTGACATGCATGTCATGAGTGGTATGATTTACATGCCACGCGTTTCGTTAATGGGATGTGTACCAAAATCGCTATGGCACAACACGAGTGCATGACGAACGTAAATGACAGGTCGTAACATTAGAATCATGGCATGCGTGTCATGAGCGGCATGGTTTACATGTCACAGTCTTGGTGCTCTTGCGGCCGTTTCGTTATCTTCATATGCGCCAAATTCGGTACAGCGTGACAACAATGCAGATCCATTTTACGTTCCTGGTGCGTGCTTCGTATTTCCTTGATTCCCACTGCACTTGGGATCTGCCAATTTTTATTGCGATAGCAATTATATGGACAGTCTCGGCTGGCTTTTGCCGTCCCCGTCGCCGCCGTCATGAACCGTATATGTATAAGGATGTATATGTATATAAAAAGTCCCAAAGAAAAATAATTCGGATAAATGCTTCCGACGCGCGGAATCGAACCAGGAACGTCTCGCTCCGCAGCGCGCGGCGCTAACCACTACGCCACAAAGAGCAGACGCTTCAAGGAGCTAACGGCGAGCCTTATATACACACCCTTTACCGCTGGCAGGACTCAGAGACGGCAGGCGCTTATAGCGTTTCTTCATTACCAGCGAGATGGCGCGAGGAGCGCAACGGACAGCCGCCTATGCAACAGGAGCGCTGTTCAAACTGAGAGTATCCATTGTGACAGCTTATTCGCGCTCGTTCGGTGTGTATCTGTGCGTTCGTTTCGTGCGTGCTTCACTTGATAGTTCGCGCTCATCTTCTGTTTCTTCATTTAGAGGCCTCCCCTAGCTTTGTATGTGTAGCTTTGTGACACACAATGTGTAAAGCCCTTCGTACCAGCACGCGCTGCCCACGGGAGGCGCTCACTTAGCAAGTGCATGTTTGCTACAATTAATATTGCTCCTGAAGCTGCGAGCCTCACTTCGTATAGCATTACAGTTTCTTGCTATCGCATTCATTGCTTCGCCCTTGCGGCGAAACTGTGGCTTTTTTTTAATAACCAAATCGAGGGAAAATTTTAATTATTAGTAGGGCGCAAAAATTTATGGCATACCAATTTTTTGGGCAATCCGAAAAATCGCACGTGATTCGACATATTCAAAACAGAATTTCAAAGCATATAATGTAGCCGAACGCACCACATTCGGCCACTCTGTTCTGTCGGGGCGGAATTTGCCGTGTCGAACTTTGAATGAACGGTATAGTATAGGTGGCGGCAGAACCTCGCAGCGTGTTATCCCGCGTGCACCAGCCTCGCGTTGGAGCTTGTCTGTTTCTTTCGTTTGAAAACAGCCCCGTTATCCGCATCCCTTTTCGCCGTACGAGGTAGAACTCGGAGGCGGTCGCTATTGACGCTTCTCCTTGCAGCAGCGCGACAGGTGAGACAGTGCTTTACACGCTATTTGTATGTTCGCACAAAGAGTATATAAAAGAAAAGAGCGCACATCACACTCAACGATTAAGCGGTCCATTTGTGCACCTCGGATGATCTGCCGTTTTCGCTCGCCAGATTATGTTGCCACACGCCTTTGTGCAAACGTTGCCACTTCTTCCTCACGGAGGGTATCCGGTCTGACGTAAAAGAACGGTAACATTCGCTGCGTAGTTGGTGAGCTAAGTTTCGACATCACCATTGAAATTCGGTCATGAATTTCAGATATTCGTGACCGAATTTCGTGTGTTTTGAATTTCTAGGAAACGTGTATGCTATAAACTGCAGCGTCCTACAGCTTTCCCGTATGAACAATTGCCCTCAAGTTGATAATTAGGAAGTCAATTGATATGTTTTTGTCTATAGCAATTTCAGTGCAACTTCAGCAGAGGCATAGTATTTCCGCCTCGGCGTAGAGCTACTGCGTGGAGTGGAGAGGTGCCTTGCTGTTATATCATTTTTTATTTTAGTATCTAGAAGAAACTCGGTATATTTGCGTTATTTATTGCACTAAACCGTTATATGACGCCGAAAGCTTGAACTGTGATACTAAGAGCTCTGCGCGTTGCTCATTTAGAAGCATTAAAACTGTAGAGACCTGGCACATGCACCAGATTCAGTTGAAAATTAGCAGCGTTAGGAGAGAATCGAAAAATCGTAATTTAGGAACCTGAGACTGAATCGACAGCAGCATAGCTTGACCCGCGGGCTATTTTCGCTCATATGAAAAATTCTACCGTACCGTTTCTGTTATGTTAAAGAATCCATGCCAGCTGTCGAAATAAGTCTTGACGGCGTCTCCAACAGCTGTAAAGGAAAGCATCAGAATTGAAGGCGCAGGTCAACCGACGACTCGGTGAGGGAAAGGCAAGCTAATGAAAGAAAATTTATGTGGTTGCTAAATTAATTTTCATTTAGCTTATAAATATGCGTATTGAGATGAATTACGGTCACTGACCAAGTCGGATGAGTTGATCGACGTTTCGGAACCGCATACGGGTTCCTTGTTCACCTTGTTCACAGTGAACAAGGAACCCGTATGCGGTTCCGAAACGTCGATCAACTCATCCGACTTGGTCAGTGACCGTAATTCATCTCATCCAATGCCTGACCAGACGAATTTTCGTCGAACTCTTGACTACTAAATATGCGTATTGTTACTGAATTGCGTACGGGCCAACTAGAAGTTAACGCCTTTGTTCTATGTCCATCTCGAAGCCATTATAATTGAAGCGAAGTTATGTAGATTCGAATAGAAGTTGACCTTAACCCTGTAAAAAGGGTTCTCGCAAAGGAAAATAACAAAGTCCGCATCTTTTTGCATACTACGATGTTCTCTTTTCTTTTTTTTTTATTGTGGAGAGTTGATCATGTTGGGTTTACAGGCCCAGTGCATCGCAGTTCGAAAGAGCTCAAAATTGCCTTCGTTATGAGCATTTACAGCGAAGCTGCACACGACTTGGATGCCTCGATTTTTTTCGTGTGCGCTGACAGACAGTGTGGGCCGATCACGAAAGCACAGAAGTCAACAATGCTTACCGCTCGCGAACTTCTGTAACTCTTGGCCTCGAGATCGACATGTCAGCACCGTCACCGCTCGAGTGTGGATATAAGCGTTCGCTGGCGAGCATTGAAATGCACACAGCGGCGCTCTGTTGTGAGAAGTCTGAGGCAGCTAAATAAAAACATTAATTGCAATAAAACGGTAATACATACATCCTTCAATCTAACATCAGTGCAGGAAGCACAAAAAAAAAAAGGCGTTTTTATTGCGCGTGAAGAAAGCTTGATATGCCATTCAACGGGGCGCTGATACCACCAAGCCTCACAGTCTGACTTCCTCGGCGGTTCTCACCGTCTATTTTTCTTTCACCATACGTAACTTTTCCACTGTCTACAATGTTGGCAGCGCTGTTATGCGACTGAAAGAGTTTAGTATTGAGTTCTCGTTCATTTTTCACTGTTGGCTAGAAACGCAAAAATGGGCTGTTACAGCGCATTGAGTTGAAGTAGCAGGTTTTGTACCCTGCTCTATCACTTACACGCATACTTGCGCTTAAATGCCTCGCATGTCATGTTCCATGAAACGCAAGGCAGTTAACTGGCTCAATTAGCCAAGCTACGTGACTGTATACGCCTCTTGAGTACTATACCACGATATTTGACACACGCCTATATTGAGCAAATCTTTTAATACTCGAATGCATCGCTTTCTTCGCATGATTACTTGCGTGACCGTGACAAGAAATGGAGGGGAAAAAAGAAAAAAAGAAGGAGGGGGGGGGGGGAGCATGCCAACAACGCAAGCGTAAAAAACGCAGAAAACAGCCAAGAAAGCACAAGAACACAATCGACTGTATTGCTTAGCAATGTGACCCCCGATAGCCGCATCAAGAAGATTAAATTCCCCCCCCCCCCCTTTTTTTTTTCCCCTCCATTTCCCACGCTTCATTGAGGCACTTATAAAGCACATCATTTTTTTCCAAATAAAGCCACTTGTTAGTCCGCGTCTCTCTTCTTGTGTCGTCTGGTTGCGCCGGTGCCTTTAGGTCTCGAGAAACTCGCCCAACAAGAGGTTTTGACAAAGCATGCAAACCAGCGAGTGACGCCTTGGAACGAACAAGAAAAGGTAGCACAACAAACCACTTGTCAATATCCTTTCAAAGAACCAGAGTTTTGGTAAATTGTATTTAGTTTCTTTCCGTCAATCGTTCAGTGTGCGAGTTTCTTGTTATTTTGAGGCAACGTCACATTACTCCATCGGAATAGGCGGTGCCACGACTCCCATTGCCAGTACCTTTCAGAGCGTGGATTTCAGCCAGTTTTTTTTATTCCTTTTGATTCTTAATAGCGTTGGTACTCTATACAGCGCAACGTGCCACACAAATCGCGTCCTGTGAGAGCAAAGTAACCACGAGGCGAGTTTGGTACCGTCTGGAGCATGCCTCTGCATTTATTTCGAGACACGCACTCTGAACCTGCTGGGATCATGTGCACCCGCTAATTTTATTGGTAATTGCACGGACGTCCGAGGTGCTGTACTGCCACGTGGTACTGCTAATGGTGACGGCGCGCGGCTCTACCATGGAGGAATGGAGGACCAGAAGGCCTTCTGGCGACGCATTGACGAACCTCTTGGTCTAGCGGATCCTGTTGCATCATCTTTCTTTTTTGATACACAGCGTGTTTTACACCTAAAGATATGACTGGCTGATTGCGCAGCAGTGACGGTTGTTGAGAACAGCTCATTAGCGTGATCACTGTACAGATTTCGGTTTACAAAACGATCGCATTGAAACCGGGCGTTCAGGCAAGGCTCTTGCTTGGCAAGATCGACAGAAAACAGTCTCGACTGAAGGCTTGGCAATCATGGAGGCAGCACGCGCGTTGAGCTCTCCAAACGTCTTCTACCTCAGTGAGTAGCGCACCCTGTCTCTCTGACTAGCGTTGCTATCCTTCACTACATTCACTTCCCCTCCGAGAAAGAGCCACTCTGGCGAACTATGAGCAGGAAATGACAGAAGGGTCGTAGTAAGTCTTTATCAGGTGTATATGCACAATCTCATGTCCACGGCGTCGTATATCAGAAGATGGCGCAAGCGGCTCGATGATGTAATTGGCAGGCGAAGTTTGTTTAACCACGCGGTAAGGGCCGTGGTACTTCGAAGTTTCGTCGACTGGCCAGGGCTGACAGAATGAACCCAGAGCCAAACAAGCGATTCTGGAGCGTAAGGTTTTGGTGCCTTTGAGCTGTCCCGATGTTGTTTCTGGCGCTGCTGGTCGGAAGTAGTGAAGACGTGGGCAACCTGGCGACCCTCACCCGCGTGTCTTGCAGCTTGAGAAACTCACTCACGTCAGGGTGGTATGGAAGGATGGCGTCGAGTGTGCAAGAGGGTTCGCGGCCGTAAAGTAGGAAGTATGGAGTGAACCCAGTGGTGGTCTGCATTGCGCTGTTGTGCGCGTACGTGACAAAGGGGAGGACACTGTCCCCGTTGGAGTGATCAGAGGCGATGTACATGGACTGCATATCACCCAAAGTACGGTTTGGGGATGGTAGGCAGTGGTGGCCCGGTGAACGACGTGGCATTTTTTGAGGAGCGGTTCTACCGCGTCCGACAAAAATACACGGCCTCGATCGCTCAGGAGCTCACGTGGGGCACAATGACGTAAGATGATGTGGCGCAAGATGAGAGAATTTACGTCACTTGCCAATGCGGAGGGCAATGCTGAAGTCTCAGCGTAGCGCGTGAGGGGATCGGTGGCGACGATGAGCCAGCGGCTGCCAGCAGGAGTGATAGGAAGAGGGCCATACAGATCAATACCGACCCTGTCAAAGGGTCTGCTTGGACTTGGTATGGGCTGCAGTGCAGCGGGGACGCTAGAAGGGGGATGCTTCCGCCGTTGGCAAGCGAGGCTAGACCGAACATAGCGGCGGACGAAGCGGTACATGCCACGCCAGTAGTAACGGTGACGAAGGCGGGTGTAAGTTTTCAGCACTCCGGCGTGTGCACAATAACGGTCGGTGTGAAAGGAGACGCAGATATCTGAGCGGAGATGTCGGGGTATAACCAACAGCCACTGGCAGCCCTTGGAAAGGTAGTTTCATCGGTATAGCAAGCCATCCCGGAGAGCGAAGTGATGCAGCTGACGACGCATTTCCCGAGCGATCGTTTCTGCTGTAGGCCTGCTCAACAAGTCCATAAGAGAAGCCGGCCAGGGGTCCTTCCGTTGCTCCAGGAGCATGTTGTCGATGGAAAGTGATGACGCGTCGGAGGTGGGTAAAGTTTGGGACATGGTGGGAGATGGTAGCGGTGACTGGGACAGAGCATCGGCACCAGAATGTTTCCGTCCAGATCGATAGACGCCTTGGATGTCGTGCTCTTGGAGGCTTTTTTTTTTGTGCTATTGGAGGCGTAATGCCCAGCGCGCGAGACGGCCGGATGGATCTTTCAGGGAAAAAAGCCAACACAACGCATGGTGGTCCGTCGCCACAGTGAATGGCCGGCCGTAAAGATAAGGTCGAAGCTTTCCTATATGGCCCATATAATGGCTAGGCACTCTTTCTCTGTAACTGAACAGTTGGCTTCGGCTTTGGTGAGTGCACGGCTGGCGTAGGAAACAACGTACTCGTCAAATCCAGGCTGACGTTGGGCAAGCACAGCTCGAAGACCAACACCACTAGCGTCCGTATGAATTTCAATCGAGGCGCGTGGGTCAAAAATGTCGCAATATCAGAAGTGACGTAAGAAGGCGGCGGAGTGTGGCGAAGGCTTCTTCGCATGCTGGTGACCATGATGAAATGTCGTGGTTATCGCGGAGGAGGTCCGTCAAAGGACGCTATAATGGAGGCAAAGTTGCGGATGAAACGACGAAAATAGGAGCAAAGTCCGATGAAACGGCAAAGTTCCTTCGGCGTCCGTGGTTTAGGGAACTCAACAACGGCTTGAAGTTTCGTCGGATCCGGAAGAATGCCATCGCGGGAGACCACATAGCCCAAAATAAGAAGCTGTCCAGCACCAAAGCGACATTTCTTTAGATTAAGCTGTAGGCCCGCGGAGCTGAGGCACGTGAGCAATGTTACGAGGCGTCGAAGATGCGTTGAGAAGTCAGGGGAAAATACCACGATATCTTCCAGGTAGCACAGGCACGTATGTCATTTAAGGCCACGGATGATCTTGTGTATCATGCGCTCGAAAGGGGCAGGCGCATTGCAGAACCCGAATGGCATAACGGTGAATTTGTATAAGCCATCAGAAGTGATAAACGCAGTTTTGGCGCGATCAGCCTCAGCCATCAGTACCTGCCAGTAACCTGAGCGCAGATCTAAGGACGAGAACTCTGCGCCTTGCAAGCAGTCGAGGGTGTCGTCTATATCCGAGATAAAGGATAAACATCCTTGCTCGTGATCTTGTTCAACCTACGGTAGTCAGCGCAAAACTGTATCGAGCCATATTTCTTTACGGGAACAACCGTTGAAGCCCATGGGCTGTTCGATGGCTCGATAACACTGCGGTTAATCATGTCATCCACTTGGTCGGCAATGATGCGGCACTCAGATACGGTATGGACACTGACGTAAAGGAGCATGTAGACCAGTGTCGATGCTGTGAGCTACGGCCGTATTGCGGCCCAGAGATGGTTGGTGGCAGTGCCGTAGCCAGAAATATTTTTCGGAAGGCGCTAATGCATATACATACAAGCCACACTTTCTAAGGATGTGCGCCTTCGTTCATAGGTGATGGGCCAGCAAGGCAGCGCGGGACGCATTCTGACAAAATTTCGGGGGGTGCTTCAGCCCGGTTAGCCCATGCCTGCCTACGCTACTAGTTGATGGTGATCGAAACTGGTGTTGAAGCCCATAAGAAGGGAGATTATCTCGGCACGCTGCTGAGCCAAGAGGTTGTTGTCGATGCATCGAGAAAGTGCCTCAGTAAATGATGACATAGACGTTGGAGGAGAACTGTCCATGGCGTCAATCGTAAACGAATTGGGCAGGAACAACGCATGTTTAAGACGGATCATATTCGTTAGCGCCACCAATGCACTCCCCCCGCAGTAAAGTCGAAGGGCAGGGAAACGGATTTGAAACGTAGATTGCGTTGGACTTGTCTTAAATTGTGAGTGCGGCGAAAGGAACCAGGAAGCACCTGCGGCGAATGGTGGTTTCCGAAGGTATAAATAGAACAGTGGAACTAGTGGATACGTCACAGGAAAGCGGTACCAAAGCGGAGGAGAAAGGAGGTATCGCGTCGTCGGTGGCAACGAACACTTTCGCAGGTAATGATGATGAGTCGCCTGAAGCAGAATCGCACAATGGCGACAGTTCGACTTCTGGGGGAGCACAGTCGATGACAGCATTATAAGTGTGGAGGACGTCCCAGCCCAGTATGATATCGTGTGAACACTTCGGTAGCACTACAAACTCCACGGTATATAGAAAGTCTTCAATAACAACCCGTGCGCCAAAAGGCCGTATGTGTTGCGCAGTGATTAATACGAATTCGCGCAGAGGCGTCGTCACTTTTCGGAGCTTGCGGCAAAGGTTCTCAGTCATTACAGACACTGCGGCTCCAGTGTCAACAAGTGCGGGAACGGGCAGACCCTCAACAGAAACAGCAACAACATTACAAGGCGAAAAACAAAGTCTTGAAAAGTTCGTAAGCTGCGCAGTTCTTGGCTCCGGAACTGCGGCTGCTACTTTTCCTCAGGCACAGGCTGAGGGCGTCGCAGCAGTCGCAATAGCGTATGCTGTAGTGAAGAATAGCAACGCCAGTCAGAGAGACAGGGTGCGCTACTCGCGGAGGCAGCGCGCGCGTTGAGCTCTGCAAATGTTTTCTTCCTCCGCGAGTAGCACACCCTGTCTCTCTGACTAGCGTTGCTATTCTTCACTGCAGCATACACGTTATCAGAGAGCAATGCAGTGATACGGCACACAGCGCGTACACCTGCCTTGGGAAGCTGCACAAATGGTCTTTTGTAACGCGTCATATATACTTGTTATATATGCAACACGAATTAAACGAATTAACAGTAGTGTCGGTCATATGGGCTAACATACTGCGGTAGGCTTAGCTATTCGGTCACCGTTTTGGTCGCACTGGCCAATAGCAAATGAGGCGGTGGGCATGTGTATCGACAAAGTGAAGGAATTAAAGAAGTGTGCTTACACGACATTACGGCGAGCAGGCAGCAGGTATGAGAAGCCGGAACGTCAAACTGGGCCGCAGACTGCCCGGTGCTCGATGTTGTTTACCGAACGTATAAGTCATACCCACTATGGGTCTTAGCCGTAGTAAGGAATAAATGTCCAGAATGCCTGCAAAATAAGTGTTGTTAAATTTTGCATCGCATGAAAATTGAACTAGTACACGATTACTCCAAGAATCAAGAATACTAGTAAAAAGAACGGGATAACTTAGATACATACTCAGGGCGCATATTATCAGCCTCTGCGAGAAGTTCTTGCGCAGTAGAGCACACATCCTTGTGTAAGGTCGTTAAGGTTTGCGAAACGCGTTCACATATTTCTAAAATTAGGTCAACCAGCCCTGCAAATAATTCGTGTGGCCGAAAACAAACGCAAGACCGAGGCACACGGCACGACACGTGGTCATTGCGAACAAAGAGTGACAATACCTCACTACAGCCGCTGCCTTCTTCGCGTAACGAAAACGTGTAGTAATTTCACTCGCGCCAGTGAAGCTTCAATGCAACGATAAACAAATCCACCAGAACGCTCGAAGCCGCGAGCACCACTAAGACTAGGTAAATCCATGCACTACCCATCATTCCCATGGCAGCTGAACGATCGCATGTAGCGCTAAGGTTCCTTCTTTTTAAGAAAATTCCTTGAGGGTGGCCGCACCTTTCGGTCTGGCCATGGCTGCGGTCTGCATCCATGGTCGATTGTTTGTTCCTAGCACGTATGAGGGTGCTGATCGCGCGGCGTGTAAGCGCCAGATCGTGCTATTTCAAATCTCGCACACAAAGCCCGCGAAACCATCGGACTCGTTATCATCATCATCATCATCATCATCATCATCATCATCATCAGCCTGTTTAGGTCCACTGTAGGACGAAGGCCTCTCCCAACGATTTCCATTCCACCCTATCCTGAGCGAGTTGGTTTTACTTTATGCCCGCAAACTTTTTAATTTCATCGCTCCATCTAACCTTTTGCCTGCCTCTGTTACGTTTTCCCTCTCTTCGTATCCATTCCGTTGCTCTTACTGTCCATCTGTTATCTTTCCTCCTCATGACATGTCCTGCCCAGGTGCACTTCTTTCTTTTAATTGATATAATAGTATCGGCTATTCCTGTCTGTTATCTGATCCATTCCGCTCGTTTTTTATCTCTTAGCGTTACCCCCAACATTTTTCTTTCCATTGCACGTTCCGTGCTCCTTAGTTTCATCTCTAGTTTTTTCGTTATCCTCCACGTTTCTGCACCGTACGTTAGTACTGGGAGAATGCAGTGATTGAATACTTTTCGCTTTAGTGAGAGCGGTAAGTTTCCAGTCATGATTTCGTAATGCCTTCAGAATGCGCTCCAGCCCAACCTTATTCTACGGAGAATTTCTTTTTGGAAATACATAGTGGAAATACATTATCTACGCGCTAATTAAGACGCTTTGCCACTTAAGCCTTAAGAATGGCACGTTTAAAGCAACCACTTAAGAGTTGGCTCATTAATGTTAATAAATTATTTTTGGTCCCCTGAAAAATGGTCCGAGTTCAAGACGACAGTGAATACTTGGTTGCATCCCCGAAACCCATACGTACGTGAATTTTCTCTACAGGGTGATGAAAGTTAGCTGAAAGACCTCGTGTTTGCCTTGGCATAAAAGCACTGAAAAGAAAACGGAGGACTGAAAACAAGGCCCGTCCCTCGTGGCGGCACGAGCCATCGATGAGCAGCAAGAACATGGAGTTGATCATCCTTGCGGCGCTCAATAGCACAAGAAAGACAGGACATGCGCTGGTTCTCTCAAGTGGCCTCAGTGGTGGCCGTCTGCAAAGAAAAGAGAGAACAGCGCATGATTCCTTTCTTGTGTTTCTCTTTTGAGCGATGCAAAGAATCAACACCATGATATTGAACCAACTCGCCCACGTGTCTGTCATCGAGCAGCAAGAAGAAGAAGACGAGATGGAGCATGTCGTCCGTGCTGCGGCTTGCGCTCTTGTCTTCACCGCAATAGCTGCAGCCGAAGGTAAGCGCAGCTCAAAACCTGTCCACGCTGTTGCAAAGGTGGCCGAAGTGCAGCTGCGTGCCCACCTTGATAACATTGCCTGAGTTGCACCCCGAGTGCTAAGCGATACAGAATGTAACGCAGTGCGCGCTCATTGAGCGCCGCACTGACGGTGGCGTGCAGCCGCAGGCGCGAGCCTGCCCACAGTGTCGTATACGGTCCTTGCCCAACAGCTCGTCGACTCAACGAGTGGGTGGCACGCTTTGAGCCGCTGTGGTACGAGCCGTTGCGTGTCCACCGTCACCACGTGCGTCTCAGGCGGTCTTTGCAGCAGCAGAAACAGCCAAGCCCGCTATTCCTGCGTTTCTGGGCGTTCGACAGGTGGGTCGACCTTGTTCGGAAAGCATACGCTCAGCCATGTGGTACGTTTTATTGGCACTAACATTTTGTTAGAGTGGCGTGGCAGTCATGTGGTCGAGGGTGACACCCTGTGAAGCTACCCAGCCAGGTATAGTGGCACTCGGCCGCTGATCCGTAGGTCGCGGGATTGAATCCCGGCGACAGCAATCTTGGATACAGAATCTTGAGGCCCGTGTGCGATGTCAGTGCACGCTGGAGAACGCAGCCGGACCCTTCCACTACGGCGTCTCTCACAATCATTCCGTGGTTATAGGACGTTAAACCCCAGAAATAATCAATCAAATCATTACGTAAGTTGAGAGTTTGTGAAAAACGCACCCGTTTGGGAACCGAATGCGTCACTGTTTAAAATATGTATTTTTTTTAGATGTGAAGCAGCTTATGGGGGGAGAGGTGGTTCAATGCGGTGGTGGTGGTGTGCGGCATGACCACTCTTACTGCGCATGCGCAAACCCTCTCCACACGACTCCTCCCAACTCCCCCTCTCCACGTGACGTCGGCTTTGCGTACGGCGGGGTTTGCTTGCCGACGCTGCCGTTGCGTTTCTGCATGTCGAGCCCGCGTTTCATCCGTAGCAGTTTCCCGCCGACGTTGCCGTTTGCGCTGGGCTTCCCTAGCCCGGAGCTCCGTGATCATGACAGTGTACTTGGAACCCAACCTCTGCAAACGGAACGTAGAATTGTACCTACAAAGCGCAATGGTGGAATACGACAACGTGTACAAGAACGACCCGTTTATCATTGTGGGAGACTTCAACGTGGACATCTACAAGAACTCTTGGATAGGGCAACACATGATAAGCAGGTACTCCATTAACGGAAACACCTAGTTAAACCTATGCAAACGCGGTGTGCACCCTCTGTGCTGCATCGCATCGCCTCATGGTCCCCTTTAGCGGGAGATGGTGTAATTTTTCGCATTGGCTGGCGCCCACTCCTCGCTTTCTCGCCAATAATCTGACATTATGTAAAAGTTGCCCTCGAGCAAACTATAGTGTAACGCATATGTGGAAATGACTGTGGCGACACCGCGCAGGACATCGTTCCGCCAAAGGCCGTCGTTTACCGCTTTTGGCGGAACGACCAAAATCTCGGTTTCCAAAGGTGATTTGAAATATGTATTTGATAGATGTGGCTGGATAGCAAGACACCCATTTTAGGCCGCAAGGGCTAACCTATTGAATGCAAAAATAAGGATGTTTAAAAAAAAAAGAAAAAGGTGAATGCGAGCAACGTATTTGCGATCGATCGTAATGCGAGCGCTCCCTGCAGGATAACTGTGAGTCGGCCTAGTTGGAACAGATCCATTTTCAAAACCATTCAGCGCACAAACTGACGACCACGAAGAAAAGGAGAAGACATACAGGGACGTTCGCTCGTTCCTCTGTGTCTCCTTTTAATTGTAGTTTTTAGCTGTAGTATAGCAATTACGGTATAAGTGGACAAAAAGCACACTTGCCGTCGGCGGGGACTGAATAACCTATACGCTTTCTCCGTAGGTCGTCGGTTCGGTTTCTATCGGCGGCAGGTGCGTTTTGTCGCCCACTTCATTTCGATTTATGTCGTACTTACTCCACTACAGATAAAAACTACAACTTCCCTATGCCTTCCTTGGCCCCATTGTGCGCTGGATGCAATACTGTGTTATATATGTCGCAGGCATCCTGCCAATTTTATGTACGTGATAACGTCGCCTTTATCTTTAGTTTGTGCGATATACTAAATAATGCTTGCTCCCATCGCGCTTCATGTCCAAGGTCTCCTGGGTCCAGTCAAGCTGTGGGGAGCAGCTTTTAGCCCCTGAGAACGTATAACGTGTACTAAAGGAATAAATAGAGTTCAAGATTAATATCCCGCGTACTGTGGGCTCGGGGGAGTTACCACAAACCCACCAGAGCTTGCTCTCTTTGTTATTTTTTTATGCGTAGTCACAAGCCACTCTCTGCGGGTTTCAGCTACTGCTGGAAACTTGAGACGAGCATAACGCTGCACATGTACGCCCAGCAATTTCTTATTTATTTAGTTGTTTATGCAGTTAACTACGGCACAGAGCTGCCCTGACGAATAACTTGCACACATTATGCAGTCGTTACATGAAACAGCGCAAAACAAGGAAAAGAGAAAGGACGACAGGCTTTGCCATCTGCTCCCTTTACTAGCGCCGTTTCGCATAATGAAGCCATGCCAGCAAGCTACTTTTAGAGCTAACGTAGTTTATTGTGTCTGTGTCTGACGCATAAAACGCAGCATAGCGGTGAGCTTCCAAACCATGAGCAATGACACCTGACCTAGGATGAACATGGCTCGCTTGCTTTGTCCCAGTTTCCCACAGCTACGAACGCCCCCCTCCCCCCCTTTGCTTTCTTTAATTTCGTTTGTTTCTCGGTGCAGGCGCGGCTCCTAGCCTATAACAAGAAAAAAAAAACTACCAATTGCCCGGCCTGTGAGACTAAATAATACTAGTGTATACTGAATCGATGAACCGATCGCTAAAAACGATGTAGAACAGGGAATGTCGTTGGAGCCAACGTTTCGACAAGTGGACTTGTCTTCGTCAGGACGGCAAATGCATGCAGTTGACGTCTTGACGAAGGCAAGTCCACTTGTCGAAACGTTGGCTCCAGCGGCATTCCTATTCTACATCGTTTTTAGCGATCTGTTCATCGATTCAAGCCTCAATCTTTCCTTTACGTTCTCCGCTAGTCTACACTGAGCAACACGCTTCTTTTTTAATTCTGTGTAAGCGTCGCTGTGGCGTACCCACTTGAGTCACACTAAACTGATGAACGAGATGTTCTTTTCGTACTGGCAGGCCACTGTCACACACACACACACACACACACACACACACACACACACACACACACACACACACACACACACACACACACACACACACACACACACACACACACACACACACACACACACACACACACACACACACACAAAAGCGCTGCTACAAATAAAACCCTGCACAGCAGTTGGAAGGAGTGCACTGATCGAACGATCCTCCATGGCGACCACCGGCCAATGGTGGCTTTGCGCAGGGGTCTATAGACGCTTTTCTGCAGCGGCGAACGGGCGCTGCCATGTTTGAACACGTGATCTAATGGCCTTCTCCTTTCTACTTCCCCTTCACCGTCGCCGACGGCCGCCCGCTTCTCGCCGTAGGCCAGGGCAACGGACGCCACACGCCACATCGCGGAAGCGCCGCCGAGGAGAAGGCCATGGTGCTTCTCTTGCGGTGGCGCCATCTAGTTTTGCTTAGACAAACTAGCTGCGGAAAATCGTCTATACCCGATGTCGTCAGGGCATAGCCTCTTGTGCATTCCCTTCACAACTCCGTGCACATCCAGTCACGTACATCAGGCGTTAACTGTCAATTTTTCAACGCAGGAACTTCATACTGAAGATGCGGCCAGACTCGTCCGTCTTTCACGAAGACTTCACACTCGAGACGGAGACTTTGGGCAAGCTCAGGCCGCAGCTCGGCCACATATACAGCGGCCAACTTTTCGGTGGGTCTGGCGCCTATCAATACCGCACAGCATCCCCTCATTGCATTATCCTCCTGAGCGAGGCCTTGTGTGTGTGTGTGTGTGTGTGTGTGTGTGTGTGTGTGTGTGTGTGTGTGTGTGTGTGTGTAATACCGTAGAAAACACATAAAAACTTATTTTCTGGCTTCGCTACTTTTATCCCACGCCACTCCAAAAGTTGTTTTGAACAATTCCCGTGGCTACGATATCGCCGGAAATAAAGCGAGAAGCTGAACCGAGAAAGCGAAGTTGGTTTGTGCCTACATTTTGAGTCTAGTTAATTTTCGCCGAGCGACTGTGGTTGTACGAGTATGTTGGCATCTTTTTGCACGCGGCTTCTGCATTCAGTGACTTACCCCCGTAAAGAGAAACAGAAGGAGCTCAAATTACGATGAACTCCTCTTGCAGCACTTATCGGTGAACTTGAGCTAAAATTAATTCAGTGGAATATATTTATTCATTCAGTGCTGACGTTTAGGCCCCAGGGAGGTGTTCAGTGCCGTTAGCGGCATTTTTGCGCGATGAAGCGCATATTCGTATTTTGTTATTGTCGTAAACTCCCTCGGTGATGGATTCCTCCATGCGAATAGTTTGACTGCCCAACTGCGCGCCACTCACAGTGGTATTAGATGCGAAACAGCTTATGGTCGGGGCTATGTCACTCCCTCCCTCCATCCATCCATCCGCCGTGTGGCATCCACACCCGCACTGCGCATGCGCATCCTCCTCCCCCTCCTCTCCTCACGGCATTTGCCCTCTCCTCTCCGAACGGTGCGCGTTGACTATGGAAACGCTCTTTCTTCGATGAACGCTTTACCAGCTCGCAAGGAACGAGAACGCGCCCTTGCCCGAGAGAAACAACACTGACGCAGGCAGCGTCTGCTAGCGTTAAACCGATGCAAACGCGGTGTGCACCCCCGTGCTCCTTCGCATCGCCCCATGGTCCCCTTCAGCGGGAGATGGTGTAATTTTTTTATTTTATTCCATTTCATATGGTTAATAGCTACTAAACGAACGTTCTACAGCCGGCTCCCGATTTGTAATTACATGTGATGTACGGAAACATCTGGCACAGATGATGGTGGCCTTGTTGCTTGCTTGGTTGTGCCATCTGCAAGTCACCCGCCACCTTTAATCGTCGCCTCTCAACGAAGACGAGTTACTTGGCGACGCCTTGGTAGCGTGTACGCCTCCTCCCAGGTTTAGTTAATTCAAGTCTGGCAAGAAGCTTCGGCACATTCGTCAAAAATTACTGTTTACAAATATTTCGAGATCTTTGAGATGCTATATGCGTTCCATACAACCACAAATGTCCGGGAATCGCGCCCCGCCACGGTGGTCTAATGGTTATGGCACTCTGCTGCAGGTCCGGAGGTCGCGGGATCGAATCGCGGCGGCTGCATTTCGATAAAGGCGAAATGTTGAGGCCCGTTAGCTGTGCAGTGTCCGTGCAGGTTAAAGAACCCCAGGTGGTCAAAATTTCCGGAGCCGTCCGCTGCCGTGTCTCTCATAATCATAGCTGGTTTTTGGACGTAAAACACCAGCCATCAATCTAAGGAAATTGCCTTTATCGTAAAGAACTAAAATGAACAGTTAAAGAGGCCTTGCAACACTTTTTGAATATAGCCAGAAAATGGTACCGATCAGTCGTCGAGGCTCCTACATGAAGACTTGAGCCAAATAATATTGCTCTGCGCGCACCAGGGGATTTTCAGTTCGGTTTTAAATGCAGCTGGAAATCGCCTGCTCTTGTTTCGACAAATGACGACACTTGCAGCACCAACAGATTAAGGACATTGCATTCGCTTATTTAACTCGATACGAGCAAATCAGTGCTATTTCTGGTTCGAGTGGCATAGTCGACCGCCATCAGTGAAATAATCTGTTGAAAGAAGAGAAGGCGCTGTTTGAAAGCAAACTGCAAATTGCGCGGTGCGTGCAGTGCAATAATATTTGCCTCATACGTTCACTCGAGCCTCAACGTATTCTGGCTTCAAGAAGTGTAGTGCAGGGCCCCGCTGAGTCTCTTTTTCAATATCCACGTTCACAGAGCACTTACTTCGTCATATATGTATTTTGCGGTGCTCATTGTAAATGAATTCGGTCATATGTATCGTGTCAGCAGCCAAGTCGTACTGTGGGATGACATGTTTGCTCGTTCTCTAAAGACCGACTAACCTGCGCCGAGATCTATCGTCGAGATTTTGCAAGGTCTAGCAGCGCTGCCGCGGCTAGGCGAAGCACGCAAGTTCCTTCCAAACATCAAGTTTTCAAGAATAGCACGGTGCGTTTTTACGCGCTGCGATACCAAACTCACCCGCTGTTCCACCATTCTGTGACGTCGCAGGCGAGCCTTCGAGCCGCGTGTTCGGCGCCCTCCACGGCGGCGTGTTCGAAGGCTCTATACGCTCTCGCCAAGGGACGTTCTACGTCGAGCGCTCTCACAAGGGCACTGCGCGGCCCTTCCACTCGCTTGTATACTCGCAAGACGACGTCAGGGTTCCTGCCGGAGGTCTCTGCGGCCTCGGGGACAACGTTCGGACATGGATGGACGCCGCGATGAGCACGGACGGTTCCGTGAGCACACTCTCAAAATTTCTCGTATGCTATTCCTCGAGCTGCCCGTGGTCCAACGTCGTCCCGGGCGAGCTGCTGTGTACATGAATGCGGCCGGCACGGTACTTGGTGCTGTTCTCGGAGGAATAGAGTCAGTCCCCATTAATTAACGCGCCGCTATAGTTCTACAAAGAAATTTTACTGATCGAAGTATGACTTCATAAAAGCGGGTAGTCAAGCGCGGTTTGTCAAGTGTACTTCCGCGCTCCCGCTCATTGCAGGCAGCCAGTTTGTCAAAATTTTGACGACGACAAGCAGTATATATGCCGAATCGCGGCGCTGCACGGCATGACTTACTTATACGTGTAGAAAACAATACGAGCCGACATGAGTCAGAGCTTTCTTGCTAATGGGCTTTTCTTTTGAGATTAGTTCATCTTATTTATGCTTCGTCTTCCCTTCTCTCACATACCCCACTTTACTCCACTAGGTCTGTTTTTTTTTTTTTTTTCATTTTTACCTGCCGAAATGACGTGTTTCTTTCCTTCTTTTTAAGGTGTACCGAGAAACTGCTGCCAAAACCCAACTTATGTCCACGATGCTTCGTACTTAAAAAAAAAAGTTAAGTAATAGATAACATTGCATACATGAGCAGTTCATGGACTACGGGCGCTATTAGTTTTGAATGCTTAAAGACGTGTCACCAGTGTCAAAATCCATTGGCAGTGAGCGGCGAGTGTGTATTTCACGCTTTTTTCGTTGTATTTTGTTACGCTTCAATATATTTCGACTAGCCCTGTCATACGCCCATGACTTGGCAGACCAGCTTAAATTTCGGCAAATACGGTACAAGTCACGCACTTTGAGACATCATCGAGACGGATTTGTGCGCCCAGGCTGCCGAAGAGCGTTCCGACGCTGCAACGAGGCGGCGCCTTCTTTCTGTGGGCGAGCAGCCGAAAGACGACGCGAGGAAGACGCGAGGCAGCCGTGAGCGGCGCGTGTGCAACCTGGAGGTGAACGTGGACCACCTGCTGTACGCTCGCTTCCTGGACGATGCCCGCGGAGAGGGCGGCCGAGCCCGCGAGCGCATCACGGCGCTGGTGGCGCAGCACGTGGAACGGGCCTCGGACGTGTTCCGCGATGCCGACTTCGGGGGCGTCGAGGACGTCAGTTTCACCGTGCAGAGGATTAAGGTACACTTTGGTTGCGCGAGGAACATGACGCGTCCATTTGCAAAATGCAACAAAGGAAAACAGAGAAAAAAGAAATGGACAACTCAACGAGGACAAATGTTACAAAAGCGGGTAGCCACTACTAGGAAGTGCTATCCTTTTATTTAGTTAACATTAGCCACTACTAGCCGACATTATCGAACACTACGTAGGCGGCGCCAACGAGCACTGGTAACGCTGTGATGATGTCAATAACGATGTCGCGTGACAGTAAGACGATCTATTGGTCTGTCTCACTGTCAAAAACGTGAAAAATGTGGGCCACAGCCTTTGCTATGGGTCCACATTGTTGTTCGGGCATCAGCGAACCCCGTTGCACGATGCCGGTGGCAGATATAGTTGCGCATCAAACGAAAGGATAAAGGCTGGAAAGAGTACAACGAAGACGTACTCTGCGAAACACGGCGTGTTTTGGCGTGTAAAATATATATATCGACGTCTACTCTGCGTCAGCGTCTCTGTCCCATGACACTCCTACAGCATTGCCACAGAACAGAACCACTTGGCCATGTGGCCTCAAAAATTACAAAGCATTTGAAGTGACACTCCTAGTGGAATATCACATTAATGTGACTATTATAGTCAGCGCAACAATCGCCGATTGCGTTCTTGTCACACAATACATTTCCCTGGATCTGCGCGGGATCGACCCAGTGTGCAGCGACGCTGGTCAAGGCGCCGGCTGTGACTGAGGCAATGTTCCGCGTCCCACTGCTCAGAGGCAGACCAAGCGGTGAAGTGCGGTCAACTCTGTAGAACGTATTCTTCTGCCAATCGTCTCCAGAGGAAACATTGTAGCGCAAAGGAACACATGGACAGACAAAGAGCACAGGGCTGGCGTACAGGAATAGCGCGAGCACAGGAATAGCGCCAGTCCTGTGCTCTTTGTCTGTTCCTGTGTTCCTTTGCGCTACAATTTTTCCTCAAGAAGTCATGAACCAACTAGCCCAAGAAAACGTTTTGCTAAGTCCAGAGGTGGTCAAGCAATATTTGACGGCACCGCAACTTCGTGGTGAGGTCTTCCGTTGCTTGCGCGCACTGATCTTCGTACTTGGATCTACGTGGTCCTGACGAAGCAATCAATGAACGTCCGACCAGGAAATTGGCGGGTCATATTGCGAAAGTTCTGCTGCGTCAGTGTAGGAATATGTCAGAGGTCCTGAAGTGATCACTACTTCCACCTCAGGTAAGATAGTTTCCGTCTCCTCACCGTGGAGGTAGCTCTTTCCAAGCACTTTCCGCAGGGAACACTTGATTGACCGAACCAACCTCCCCACCAGGGCGCACCTAGCACAATTAACTTCGACTGTGCGATGCTCGGCGAGCAAGCACGCTAAAGGAGAGCTTTTCACGAGGTCTCCCAAGCTTTGTGAAGCCTTTGTGAAGGGCAGCGCGTTATAGCATAGAGTCAATGGTACTCCTCTTCGAGCTAGAAATCTTCGGAATGCGAGAAGGAAGGCCTTCGCGCCCGCTCGTCGATTCGGGTGGCCGCGCACGTGAAAAATATGTATACTCTGCAGGTTTTGTCAGGAAGAGCTTTTTGCTTTATGTAAAGGGGTCCTTGCCATCCTAGTCGCTTCAAATGGTCTTGAAGGAGCGAGCCAATCGAGTGGAAGCGGTGCATATTGCACTTTCACTGGATTCCTGAATACCGCTGCACAGAAAACAGGCGTTAACTCTTTCAACTTCCTGTCGAGCACTTACAATCCAGAAGCGCTGGCGAACTTGTACCATTGTACTCGGGACGCTCTGCAGTGCGCCTCCATTATACCAACGCAGTGAAGAGGTTGCGTCTCCGTAAAATAATGGGATGCTGAACTTAGGCAGCCGTAATCCGAAATGAATGGTCGCGTTAGTTTCTGGCTGAACAGTTGTTATTGCAGTACTAGGTTGAGCAGAAACTGCTGCTTTCGGCTCGCTTTCAGTGCGTTCCAACGCGGCAGCCAGCATGCCTATGGCCTCTTCATTATATTCCGCTGGAGCGCTATATTCTGCTTCGACCTGGTCATCTGGAATGTACTCTTCGATAGCGGCATTAATAATCGAGAGTTCAAGATTGCTCGAAGTTAGGCGGTCGAAAATACCTGCGAGCTTGGCGATGTCGGTGTTCCTGTCGTTGAGCAACGTTCTGGCCTCCTGCAGCAACATGGCGTTCTGGGAGCGTCGACCTGCCCGCATGGCCTTAAAACGGCCCCGTCCAAGCTCCCCATCTCTCAGTAGGCATAGTCCCACAGTGATGATCAGTGAAGCGTTCTTCGGTCTGTCGATCCTCGCCGCCCGCAACGCGACGTGGACGAGCACAGGACCCTTGAGCCGTTCGAGAACGTTCCTCACGGGGTTTTCGGCACCAAATATATAAAAATAAATTCACAGCATATCCACGGAGTGAATGATGATGAATGGGCGAAGCTCGGAAGGTTCATCGTAGATCGTGCCGAGTTCCGGATTAATTTAGTTAACGCGCACGCTACGAATCCTTATGGTTCAGCTACGCACAAGTGAAATCTCCCACCGGCACTTCATTGCAAGTGAAGATCCAGTGCCTATATATATGGGTGGCCGGTGAACAGTTCTCCAGCGCGAGCAGTCGGTATTTCTCAATCAAGAAACTCGCTAGAAGACGCCAACGTTGTCTCTCGCGGGTGAGGGCGCGTTCTCCTTCTTTGCGAGCTGGTAGAGCGTTCATCTAAGAAAGAGTGATTGATTGATTGTGGTTCAGTTAGGAATGGACGCTAATTTCTGCAGCCCATGTAGGGAGCATGGCTAAGCGTACGTGGGGTTGGGGGAAAGAGAGTGAAAGAGATAGAGGAGAGAGATAGACCATAGTGTAGGGCTCGTGCATGCATCATCTGTGGCCGCCAACACCTGGCCACGGATCTATGCAAGCCCCGGTGTGTCAACTGCAACGGGAGCCACGCCGCCGACAATCCCACTTGCCCGCGATGGCAGGAGGAAAGGCGCGTGGCGACCGTGCTTGCATCATCACCGGCCCTGCTCTCGAGACGGGCAGTCAAAGCTGCAGTGCGCGAAGAGACCCGCGAGGTGCGCTCGTACGCCGCTGCAGTGAAGACCGGCCCGCCCAAACCACCTGCCGTGGCTCACGGACGCCAGCGCTCCGCGCCAGCGCCTCGCCCTGCTACACCACCTGTTGCTGCTGCTGCCGACGCTTTGACGCCGCCTGCTGCTGCCTCACCGGACCCCGACGTCGACCCCCGCGATGCCCTCATCGCCATGCTCATCGGGACCATCAGGGATGTACTGGACTGTGTGCCAGCAGACCACCCGATGCGCGCGGCATGCGTGAAGTTTGCCGGCGTGCACATCCCTCTGTTGCAGCGGAGGGCTCCGGAGATTTAGACCACCTGGGGTTCTTTAACGTGCACTGACAACGCACAGTACACGGGCCTCTGGCATTTTCGCCTCCATCGAAAATGCGACCGCCGCGGCCGAGATCTAACCCGCGTTTTTTGGGTGGCAGCCGAGTACCGTAACCATCTAAGATGATGATGATGATTGTGGTTCGGTTAGGAAGGGACGCTAATTTCTGCAGCCCATGTAGGGAGCACGGCTAAGCGTCCGTAGGGGCAGGGGAAGGGAGTGAAAGAGATAGGAGAGAAAGGCCGTAGTGGAGGGCTCCGGAAATTTAGACCACCTGGGGTTCTTTAACGTGCATTGACAACGCACAGTACACGGGCCTCTGGCATTTTCGCCTCCATCGAAAATGCGACCGCCGCGGCCGGGATCGAACCCGCGTTTTTTGGGTGGAAGCCGAGTACCGTAACCACTACACCACCGCGGCGGACCATCTAAGAAAGAGCGTTTCCATAGTCAACGCGCGCCTTTCGCTCTCTCGCTCTCTCTCTGTCTGTTTCTCTCTCACAAGACAGCAGATGGAAGAGTGAGAGAGCTCGCGCGCCGGGAGGCACGCGCCGAGGGCGCGCGCGAGCCTCCCGGCGTTGCATGGCGTTGCATGGTATTGTGAGTGGTGTAGGTTACGCGATACGACGCGTGACAACCTACCCACAGCTTAAGGAGCTTCGCCCCTAAAAAACACTACGAGCCAACGCGATAAATGAGACGAGTCGCCATGTTGCCCATATCATTCTCTGGCAGTCCTCTTCTCTCGCAGTCCTAAGCAGCGCATGTTATTCTCTTTAATAATAATAATAATAATAATAATAATAATAATAATAATAATAATAATAATAATAATAATAATAATATGTTTGCTACTGCGACAGCGTCTGCTGATATGCTGGCGATTTCAAAGGGAGTTAAACAGCAACAAGCCTACCGTCATATATGGCCGTATACGACGTGCCAGATGATTCGTTACATGAGTGTTTCTTTTTTTAAAATTTTTGGTGCGCAGATCAACGATTCGCGCGCGTGCGCCAACGGCAGTGATAACCCATTCTGCGCTCCGGCGGCAGACATCGGCTACCTGCTGCACCTGTCGTCGCTCTCAAACCACGACGAATTCTGCCTCTCGTACACGTGGACCGCCCGAGACTTCTACGGCGGCGTACTGGGGCTCGCATGGATCGCCAATGCAGACAGTAAGAGCGCGCACCATACATTGCTTGTCCCAGCTGATGGTGGCCAAGGGTATTCTTTGAGGGACGAAACACCTTAAGACCTCCGTCCGTCCGCCGTAGTCTACAGTCGAAGAGCAGGCGTGGGCCGACCCCTGGAGGCAGTCCAGTCAGACGGTGTCGTCTGGTGTCGTGAGAGAGAGGGAACGGCGCGCGCTATGGAAACGCTCTTTCTGCGATGATGATGATGATGATGATGATTGTGGTTCGGTTAGGAAAGGATACTAATTTCTGTAGCCCATGATGATGATGATTGTGGTTCGGTTAGGAAAGGCCGCTAATTTCTGCAGCCCACGTAGGAAGCACGGGTAAGCGTCCGTGGGGGTGGGGGAAAGGGAGTGAAAGAAATAGAGAGGGGAGAAAGGCTGTAGTGGATGGGCGGCCTGACAGCCGCATCGCGGGCTTGCTGGACGGCTCATTTTTGGTCGGCTAGGCTAGAGCTGCGGAGAACAGCATCCCACTTCGCCGAGGTAGCATCGGGGTTAGCATCATTATGCATAGTGGTGCACTCCCAGAGCAGGTGTTTAAGCGTAGCCGCGGTGAGTTTGCAATTGTTACAAATGTCATCAGGGTAAATTTCTGGGTATATGACGTGTAATATATACCACCTGGGGTACTTTCACATGCACTGACAACGCACAGTACACGATGAACGCTGCCCCGCCACGGTGGTCTAGTAGCCATGGTACTCGGCTGCTGATCCGAGGGTCGCAGGATCGAATCCCGGCTGCGGCGGCTGCATTTCGATGGAGGCGAAATGTTGAGGCCCGTGTGCTATGTGATGCCAGTGCATGTTAAAAAACCCCAGGTGGTCAAAATTTCCGGAGCCCTCCACTACGGCGTCTCTCATAATCAGAGCTGGTTTTGGGAGTTAAACCCCACACAACAACAACAACAACACGATGAACGCTGTACCAGCTTGCAAGGAAGGAGAACGCACCCTTCCCGGAGCCCTCCACTACGGCGTCTCTCATAATCAGAGCTGGTTTTGGGAGTTAAACCCCACACAACAACAACAACAACACGATGAACGCTGTACCAGCTTGCAAGGAAGGAGAACGCACCCTTCCCGGCGAGAGACAACGCGGACACAGGCAGCGTCTGCTAGCGAGTTGAATAAATGAACGAAATAAAGATTTATTTTCTAGACAGTGTTCTGAGCGAGCAAGCTCATAGTCACTCTTGGTGGGAGGATTCCTTATTCCAGGAACCCTCTGGCCGCAATTGCATCCCGGGCTCTTGTGACGAGCCGTCGTTGGTCGTCCAAGTACCGGATGCAGATTCTGGCCTCCCACGTCTCGGCTAGGAGGTTGACGTCTGCGGGCGCTACGAGCTTGCTTACGCCGTCTGCCTGGCGCCGCGGGCACTCGAGCAGTAGGTGCGCTAGTGTGTCTTGCACATCGCGGATCGGGCAGTTGTAAGTGTGAAGCGTTGGGTAGAGGAGGCGATGTAACAGGATGCCATGGGTATACGTATTGCTCTGAAGCGTTCGGAGGGCGGTACTTTCCTCTTTTGTCAACTTCGGGTGAGGTGGTGGGTACACTAGTGATGCAGAACTATTGTTAAATCGACTATCGATAGTATCGATAGTTTAAAAAAGAACTATCGATACTATCGATAGTCCATTTGCCGATAGTTCTAACAGTCACAATAGGCTACTATTCGCAGTACCCGGCTCGTTTCATTTATGAGCAATTTTTTTTGTGAATGAAATTACCTCAGTGAAAATGCCGGAATATGTCCACTAAGAAATTAATGCTCAAAACCGAGCAGTCAAACCTTACAAACAAAAGTAAGTTCGTGATTTTTTTTTTTAAACCACGAAACGCAACATCAATTCGAGGTCTTGCAGTTCCGTGACATGAGCGGCTTCCTTGCCGATACCGCTGAACCGTTCAATTTAATTATCATTTGTAAGCCAAGCACTTTGGTGAAGGAACACAAGCATGTGATATGAGCCACGCGATATGAGCTACCTTTCCATGCTTGCTTTTGTGCACCCCCGGCGGATGGTTTTGTTTCAAATTCTCGGACGGATATACCTTTCCCGTTCTCGACTTCTACTTTAATTTGCTTGCTATGTCTTGCTTTGTCGATCCGTACGTGAAAGGATCTACTAGGTCCGAAGCTGCATGAGAAGTAAACAAAGAAATACTGCTGGCACTGTCCGCTTCATGTTGTAGTAAATAATCTCGAGGGCCGCCTTGCCGATCCTGCCATGGTTATCCCCACAACCATAGACTACGCCCACGAGGAACCAAGTTTACGCGGCGATGAGTTTGTTGTTTTGTGGGGTTTAATGTCCCAAAACCAGCCCTGATTATGAGACGCCGTAGTGGAGGGCTCCGGAAATTTCGGCCACCTGGGGTTCTTTAACGTGCACTGACATCGCACAGCACACGGGCCTCAACATTTCGCCTCCATCGAAATGCAGCCGCCGGGATTCGATCCCGCGACCCTCGCATCAGCAGCCGAGTACCATAGCCACTAGACCACCGTGGCGGGGCACGGCGATGAGTTCGCGCAGTTGGTTTTATACTATTGACAATGCTATTGAAATTTATTTATTTATTTATTTATTTATTTATTTATTCCCTCAGGGTTTGCACATTACAGAGGGGAGGGGCATGTTACATATCAGAAGTGGAACAGAACACTTAATACAAAACGATATAACAAGATTTTAACAATCCACCGAAATATACAAATATATAACGTCTCAAAGATCTTACAGAAAGAAAGAACGAAAGAAAAAAAAAGAAAAACATCAAGGGAAAAAAAACCATGGAATAAGGGACACTGCATACAAATCAAGAAGCCGGACCAAAAGTCAAAACATATTTTGCAAAAAAACCTTAAAGCGTGACGTGTCGATGATATATCGGTGGCTGACTGTGGCAATTGATTCCATTCAGATGTGGTCCTTGGTAAGAATGCATGTGAGTAGGTTACGGTTCTACAACAAGGAACATGAACTTTTTGTAGGTGGTCAATTCTGTGTGATATTAATGAGGGTGGTTTAACAAACTGCTCACGAAGGTTAGTGTTATGATAATAGAGTTTATGGAACAGGCTGAGCCGGGCTATTTTTCGCCGGATGGAAAGTTCGGGAATGTTAAGCTGGTACTTCATTAGGGTAACACTGGCCATGCGGATTGAACGATTCTGAACTGCTTCGAGTTCGTGTGTTAGTCCAGCGCCACCGGGATCCCGGATGGATGATGCATATTCAAGTGGTGGTCGAATATATGTAGTGTAAAGAAGCTTTTTAAGGGATGAGGGTGCCATGTGAAAGTTTCTTCGAAAATACCCGAGTGAACGGTTAGCTTTGGCGATGATGTACTCTACATGATGGTTCCATGACAGGTTACTGGAAATATGAACACCTAGATATTTGTAAGATGAAACAGCCTCAAGATGAATATTGTTAAGGTGATAGTGTGGACATGCAAGTGAGGTGCGGCACACACGCATTGCTTTACATTTTGAAATGTTTAGTTCCATGTTCCACAGATGACACCAGGTGAATACGTTATCCAAATCAGTCTGAAGCGAGGTGACGTCGTCTTTGTTAGCTATTTTCCGATAAATGACACAGTCATCTGCGAATAGACATACCTTTGATGAGATGAAACATGAGTTGTTAAGTCGTTGATGAAGATTAAGAACAGTAAGGGTCCCAACACAGAGCCCTGGGGAACACCTGAGAGTACTGGCTGGGCAGTCGAGTTAACATTGTTAGCAGAAACAAACTGAGTTCGATTAGAGAGAAACGCTCGAATCCAGTTAAGCACGTTGGGATCTAAATTTGGTTGTTTCAGCTTAAGAAGTAGTAACTGATGACTAACCTTATCAAATGCCTTAGAATAATCTAAAAAAATACAATCTGTGGTAAATCCAGAATCAAGTAAGAAGTGTAGGTCATTAGTACAGTCTATAGTACAGTCTATAGTACACTGTCAATATTACCAGCGATAGTGCTATCGATAGTTCTTCGTACCATCGATAGTTCGATAGTGACTTAACCATCGATAGTATCGATAGTGCCATCGATATTTCTGCATCACTAGGGTACACTCGTCATCCAAGGCGGTTGTGCTGGAGAACGGTAGTGCTGGAGAATAGTGTTATATGCCATCGGTACACTTTCTAGCTGTGCTTCTACGTCGAACGACCGCTGGCTGCTCTTCTGAGGCGGCAAGGGAGTCCCGGTTCACGTGATCGTGGGCCGCGGCATGAGGTTCTTCGTTCCCCTCGAGCCCCTCATGCTCCGGGACTCACTTTACGTAGGTGTAAGGGAGCGGAGTGTGCCGGTTGTTTAGAAGCTTGACTGCTTCAACCGAGATGCGACCCCTCATGTAGTTGCGCACTGCCAGAGTTCTTAAAGCAGGCAAGGCCGTGAATACGGAAAATCTAAGGCCCATATCAGTGACCTCGTGCGCGGGCAAGCTTATGGAGACGATGGTACGGGATCGCCTCTCTCCATACCTGGAGGGCAAGGGCTTCCTTGCAGACACCATGTTTGGGTTTCGTCCACACATGTCTGCACAGGACGTCCTTCTCCAGCTGCATAGGGACGTCATACAGCCCACAACTATGCAACACAATGATAAAGCCATCCTCGCCCTTGACCTGAAGGGGGCTTTCGACAATGTTAAACACAGCAGCATCCTGGCTAACTTGAGTTCCACCGACTGCGGGGCTAAGACCTTTGCATATGTCAGAGATTTCCTCTCTAAAGGCCAGGCCCTTCTTCGGATCGAAGACGAGGAATATGGCCCGTACATTATGGGAACACGGGGTACCCCTCAGGGAGCGGTGTTATCACCGCTCCTGTTCAACATTGCTATGATGCGCCTTCCAAGCGAATTGGCCAGGGTGGAAGGCACGGAACACGCAGTATATGCCGATGACATTACAATCTCAACCACTGAAGGGAGTCTTGGTGAAATGCAGGAACGCCTTCAGCGCGCCGCATCCATAGTCGAGGCGTATGCCAACGATTGTGGACTCCAATGTGCTCCAACCAAATCAGAGCTTCTGCACGTTAGAGCGACGCCGAGAGATGTCAGCCATACACATCTCCCTCTCTGGGGTTCCCATCAGAGAGGTGGAAGAGCTCCGGATTCTGGGCCTGTTCATTCACCACAGACTCAGACCGGACTCCACTATTGCAAAACTCAAGAGGGTAGGCGAACAGGTAGGGCGCATGATCCACCGCGTTTCCAACAAGCGGGGTGGTCTGCGGGCAGGGACGCGCTTCGGCTCGCCCATGCCTTCGTGACTAGCCGGATCCTCTACGCCGTCCAATACCTTCGTACTAACAAGCAAGAAGACGATTGCACTGCAGAGGAGGCGGAGCGTGTTCCGGAACTGTGGCGGCATATGCTCTCGGTCTCTCCACTGCCCAGCAACATGGATAGGCGAACGCACGAAGGCAGAAGACAGGCGCGAGATCCGACGCTTGAGAGGCAACACGGCTCCCGACCTGGTGTATTCTACGTAGATATCGCAGGACCTTCGCCCACGGGATTTTACACGGCCTGTGTAGTTCACCGGGAAAAGCATGGCAATGGGCTCTCCTTCCGAGCACAAAATCCAGAGCGCGCTGAGGAAGTCGCTATAGCGCTTGCTGCTGCGGATCCCAATTCGAGAGTAATTATCACGGACTCTCGGAAAGCATGTGCTCATTACTTGGCAGGGGAGATATCCCCCATTGCCAGCCAAATTTTAAAACGGGCTCTCGCTGATCCAGTCCCGAAACGCATCGTATGGGCTCCTGGACATCAGGGCTTACGACGTAATGAGGCCGCTGACGCGGCCGCCCGAGCGCTTACCCACCGGGCTCCTCACCCTGGCTCTTATGACTCGGAGGCCAATACACCGCTGCTGCGGTTCAAAGAAATTCTAACATATTATCGCGACACTCACCGCCTTTTCCCGGCTCCTGCAAAGGGGCTGAGTAAGGCGGAAGAGCGAACTCTAAGGCGCCTGCAGACAGGTACTCTAATCTGTCCTGCAATCTTAAAGCACTTCGATGCGAACTCAGATGGGCGGTGCCCACACTGTGGGGAGACCTGCGATATCTTCCACATGGTGTGGGTATGCACGAAAAATCCCCACCTACCCCCTTCCCCTACCCCTTCCCGAGAGGCATGGGAGAATGCATGCCCTCCTCAACAGCTCATCGCTAGAGTCACAACGGGCTCTGGTGCGACGGGCGCGAGACGGGGCCTCGTCATGCGGTGTCCCGGACTAGGGACGCCGACCATGTAGCGGGGTCATGCTTTGGCCCGGTACCTCTCCTATATAATAAAAGTTTTTCATCATTATCATCATCTGGCGCACTGCGTCTTGCGAGTCCGTGAAGAGTACGATATCGTCTGTACATGTGGTTGTAGCGAGTGCGATCGCCGCTTCTTCCGCCGTCTCAGCGTTCCAGACTTTAACGGTGGCGGACGCCAGCTCTTTTGCCTGTTGAGTCGACGACACTCGAGGCGTACGCAATCTTGTGCGGATATTTCGCCGCGTCCACATATCGGGCATCTGGATTGCGCGTGTATTTTCTTCGGATGGCGTCGACTCGATCGATCCGGCGTTTCCGATTATGCTTGGGATGCATGTTACGCGGTAGCTTGTCGATGCTCAAGGTTTCTCGCAAATACGGTGGTATCTTGCCCTTGCGATCGGCATCGCAGATGTAGCGCTCTCCGTAGCCGAGGCGAGCAAGGACTGATCTGCCTGTCGATGTGAGCCTCACCCCCGTATTCACAAACGCACCTTCACTCAACGCTCCTCCTCGACTTCACCGAGTCGAGGCACAGCGCCTTCCTCTCCTCAAGGAGCCGCTGGGTTTCAAGAACGCCACTCGAGCGCTCCTCCGCCAAGAGGCTGCTCGAGAAACATTCCTTCACTTGAGTTACGAAAGACGCGTCTGGTAGCGAGGGTGTACAGCCCAATACTACAATAAGTACGAGAATTTTCGGTTGAAATGCTAGCCAACGATTTAAAAATTATCACCTATTATTAAATACATGTTGCAAGTGAAATTTGAAACATTATCAGCTAGTTTCGACAGCAGGCGATGCTACGTTCATCCAAGCCACGCCAGAGCCGAATCCGCTGGGATAGCATGCCTGGACAGGTCCGGATGTGCGACTGTTGTTCGCGTATTGTGTGCGCGCGCCAGATTTTATCTTGATGTTCCGTGGTGCGCTGTGCAAGCTGCTTGTTGCATCGTGTCGTACCGACTCCAAAGGAGCGCTGCAAACATTGTACAACTACCTGAAGAAAACTAATCATCAACCCGTTTCTGCCGACATTGCCTATTTACACCACCTAGTTTTTACCGTAGGACAGTGCATTACATTTCAATGGATACCAGCTCGCTGCGGCATTCTGCCCAACGAAAAAGCCGACGAAGCAGCACGTAACGGTCTTCGATATCAAAACTATAAGCGAATCCCTTTCACCAAATCTGATGCTTCCCATATGGCTAAACGATTCGCTTACGAATAAAGGAACCGGCTATGCAAGTTACCGACGCATCATCACCCTTTCTTATACTCAGTCGACCCATATCCCAAATCAAAACTACAATCCAACATTCCTCGACATCTGGAAACTTTGTATCATCGACTACGGCTGAACATTGCATATTCAAACGACTTACGGTACCGCTTCCATCAGGAGACAAGCCCACACTGCAGCAACTGTGGCTCTGCTGAAACCGTAGAACATATTTTATTTGAATGCAGAGCGAACAGTGATGAGCGTGCGCTCTATGAACATTGCATGCAGTCACTTACACAACTCCCTTTATCACCTCAGTGTGTTTTAGGCCCCCTAGCTTGCCCCACACAACAGAGACGTGCGATGGACTTTTTGTTTACATATTTAAAAATTATAGGTCAACTCGATAGACTTTAACTTTATCTCCGCCGTCACCATCACTCACCCATCATGCAACACATCCTATCACATCACTGCGGGTTGGTGCAAACGTGAAATATCATTGGACGCAATTAGGCATTATAGTCAGAAACACAAAGCCCAACCTTTTTTCTCTTTTCTTTTTCACTGTCTATTGCACTTCTTTCTCTCCCCAAACTCCCTCCCCACGCAGAGTAGCATGTCAGCGACATTTCAACGCCGGCTAAATTCTCTGCCTTTCAATAAAGAGCTCTCTCTCTCGTGGCGTCCTGCTTGCCCTGATAGACGGCGACATGAGCACAGACGACAGCGTCACGCGCGACGGCGGAAAGACGACCGCACGGAGGTTAGTTTACACGTGCGAAGAGTGCGAATTACTGTAATTTGGTGACGCGCTACAGATCGGTAAATGAAAGCAGAAACACCGACGTGTCCAAGCGCGCTAAGGACACTGCTTGGGAGAAACTTTTATACGGATGTGGTGCTTTTATACGGATGTGGGTGCAGTCTATGCACGCTGTCACCCCGGGGAACTTGGCAATTCGGTGGAATTCGACCATCGTCTCACGGAACCCGTCATCGGTGTCGGGGAACTTCACGACGGCTGGGAACAAATGCTTCGCGATCACCCGCGACACACGTTCGATGATGCGGCTAACTGTCGGCTGAGACACATTCACCAGGCCGCCGCCACTACTTGAAACGTGCCTGCTCCATAAAAGCGCAACGCATTCAGAAGCTGCGTCATTGGTGGAAGAGGGTGGCCACGGTTGCTGCAGCTCTCCTCAAAGGGCAATCAGTCAAGCAGCTTCTTCACGCTGCACTTCGTGAAGCGTTAGCGCGCCAGAAATTCGCTGTCGGTGTAGTGATCCATTGGATTTATCCGGTCGCTCAACCGTCGTCGTGGTATGGCTACGCAGTTTTCTACGTCGTCAAACAGCTCGTCGACGCGGAGCACATAGTCGACAAACGAAGCGTAATCCGCCATGATACTTCACTCAAGGAAATGCTCAAGGTAGCTCTGGCCCTACCTTGACTATCTCAAGTAAAACGCTCGAGATTTCCTCCAGTCGAGGAGCGCTTCGAGTGGAGGGCGATATGTGAATTGGAAAACGGCCCTCAAGAAGCGTTTCGAGTGAAGGGTCGAGTCGAGGAGCGTTTATGAATACGGGGAAGCTGGTTTATGGGATGTACAGCCGCCAACTTCTTTAAATGGAGTGCGCGAGCGGCGACCGTTTAGTGCGTCAGCGCCACATGGCGGAACCAACTTGCAAAAGGGTCGAGGCTATGCGCCCGCCGACGCCGCGCGCACGGCTTCGACCGTCGTCTGCTACGCTGTCCGTTTTTTGCGGTAGGCACGCCCTTATCAGCTTGAGACGAACAGACAGCATGACTAGGCGAATGGTTTTCCTCGTATGCGGTGCTCCGAAAACGGGAGTCGATATTAAGCTGATAAGGGCGTGCCTTCCGTAAGAAAGCAGCCTAGCAGACCACGGTCGAAGCCGAGCGCGCGGCGTCGGTGAGCGCATAGCGTCGTCCCTTTTGCAAGTTAGCTCCGCCACGCGACTCTGCCGCACAAAACGGTCGCCGCTCGCGCACTCCAGTTAAAGAAGTTTGCGGCTGTACTTCCGCCAGCTCTTGCCACGTGTTGCGCACACCCATTCTGAGGAGTCCAGTAGTTGAAGCTACGGGCGAGGCATCCCAATGGTGAGCTTCGTAGCATTGCGTATAAGCACATTTAACTTGTCAATTTCAGAAGCCTTAGCGCGAGGTACGGAGTTCCGTATGTAATCCTGCTTATTAAAAGAGCTTGGACTACGCTCAGGGTATCCTGTTCCTTGAGGCCGCTGCGCCGGTTCACCACCCTCCGTGTGGTATATGTGTCAATTGTGAAATCGTGCGTTGTAGCCGAGGAAGCGTGACACCGCCCGATCCATCTCGAGGTAGGTGCAAGCCGAGCATGCTAAGCGAGGCGACTTTCGGTATTTGAACTCCGTTAAGGTTTACGCACGGGTCCGGGACTTCGCAGGTGGGTGGTCTTTCCCTCGTACGGGCCTTGAGTACGAGTAGTTCGCACTTCTCGGGTGCACAGTGGAGGCCGCAGCTGTCAAGGTAGACCTCAATGTCTCCAACAGCTTCCTGTAGACCACTTTCTTGCTCTCCGGTGCACATGCTCCGCGTCCACAGCGTAATCTCATCCTCGTAGATGGCGTGCTGAAGTCCAGGAATGCTTTCGAGGAGTCGCGGGAGCTTCAGGAGCGGCAAGTTGAATAGCAGGGGCGATACGACGGAGCCTTGCGGCGTGCCTTTGTCTGGTAGCCTAAGTTCCTTGCCGCGTAAGTGTGATATCCCCACCGTGGCCGCACGACCAGTGAGGAACTTGCGGACATAGCCATAGGTCTTCGAACCGCAGCCAGTGGATGCAAGATTTCGTAGTATCGCTTCGCGGCTTACACTGTCAAAAGCACTTTTAACGTCAATGGTAAGGATCGACGACTTGCAGTTTTTGCTTATTTGGTCAGTGAGCTTTTTCTTTAGAAGGAGAAGGATACCTTGGGTGGAGAGAAGCTGGCGGAAGCCGAACATGGTGTCCGGGTAGGGCCTGTTGTCTTCGAGGTGCGATGTAAGGCTAAGGAGGTCGTGTACCATATGCTCAAACAGCTTGCCGACGCACGACGTTAGGGAAATGGGTCGCAGATTCTCAAAGGCAATGGGTTTGTTGGGCTTCCACGAGGCGGGCAGTTCTCCTTTGTCCCAGCACTCGTTATAGTACTGTAGGAGAGCTGTCAAGGCTTTATTGGGTAGCTGTCGGAGGTGCTTGTTGACTATCCTGTCTTTGCCCGGGCTCGTGTTTCGCGTGAGCGTAGCGATGGCTGCGTGGAGCTCTGCCAGTGTGAAAGGCCGGTCGATGTCAGCGTTGGTTGTTGGGCCTTCGTACCCTTTAAATGATGGTAGAGTCGTGGCTGGTTGAGTGGGACCGCGGAGGTTTTCGCATAGCTTGTGGAGTAGGTCTTCCTATGAGTCGTCGTAGTTGTGCGTGAGAAGACGGATATGCTCCCGTTGTGTTTTGGTGGGACCATCGTCGAGGAGAGCGCGCAGGAGGTGCCTCGTTTTCTTGGTGCTGAAGGTACCCTGAAGCTGATCGCAGAACGCGCGCCAGTTTTGTCTCGCAAGCTGTTCCGTATACTCTTGCGCCTGTGCTGTCAAAGAGGCAATTCTCTGCTTGAGTCTTCTGTTGAGTTTCTGCCTCTTCCATCTATTGAGTAAGGCCCGTCTGGCCTCCTAGAGGTGCAGTGGGTGGCTGTCCACGGCGGGCTTATCTCGTTAAACTGGATGACCTTGGTGTATTGTTCGGCTGTATTGACCACATTTTTGAGCCAGAAGTCGATGTCCTCTATAGCTGTGTCGTTGTCAAGCTCGCATTTGGAGGCGTTCCATTTCGTCAGTCTCGCTGTGCCAGTCTTGACCGGTCGACGTGCATGGTTGATGTCATGCTGAATGATGTAGTCGCTCCCAAGAGTCTCGGGGAGGCATGTCCATTCCGCCCTTTTGACATCGCGGATAAAGGTGAGGTCAGGGGAGGTGTCTCTTAGACGCTGCTGTCTACTCTCATGGGCTGGAGCGAATCGTTCTGTAGCGTGAGGCCTTGCTGCTGAGCGGTGTCATGGACTCTCGTGCCTTTCTTTGTGGTGGTGGTTAGCCCCAGGCCGTGTGAAGTGCAATAATGTCGCCTGCGACTACGAGCTGATGACCTTTCGTACGTCTTCTGAGTTCGCGGATAAAGTAATCGTAGTCAGCGAGCTGGTCTTTCGGAGGACTGTATACGTAAATGACATAGAGGCTTTGATGGGACTTGCGGTCGGCTATGACTTCCACAATGTTGTGCTTTATACTGTGGTATCTTCTATCTTGTGCTCTTGGACAGTGAAGTTTATTTTCTTTTCAGGAGCGTGGCCGTTCTTCTTGTGATAGAGAGAGTCTTGTGTCCGGACAGCCTGACTTTTTCGGTGTTGGTCTCCTGGAGGGCAATAAAGTCTGGTTGATTAGTCTTTATATATTCTTGCAGATTTGCTAGTCGGGGTCTGTAGGACCTGCAGTTCCAATGCCATGTGCGGAAAGTCGAGGGCGAATTGGAACTCTTGTATTTAGGAGCTGCCATCTACAGGAGCTGCCATCCGCATAGCTTGTTCGCTGGACAGAACGTGAGCGCGACCGGGATCTTGTGCGAGACCTGGAGCGCGATCGCAGGATTGAGCTGCTTGAGCCAGGCTGGTCTTTGCGATGGGCTGCCCGAGGCAGTAGACGGTTTGTTGAGCTCAGGAAATTCGTCGCAGCCTGGATTTCAAGGACACTCTCGGGCTTTTGCCTTTATGAGTTGCTGCTGTCTCACTTGGTAAGGCGGTGGGCTCAGTCGTAGCTTCTTTTAACACGAAAGTGTTTTATGCTTGGTCCACCAAGAAATCTGTGACGTACTTCCGTAACGGAAGTAGATGTCTGAAAAATAAACGCGCATTTTAGAAACAAGTCCACTCGCTGGGATTCGAACTCCCAACCAGCCAGGGAGCGACGATATGAGCTTGAAGCGCTACCACCACACCACCGACCGACTTGCAAAATAGAGGAAAAAAACGGCCTTATATCTTTACTGCACCGGTTTGCAATTAGCATCTAATTTATGTCTCGTTAAAGCAACCTGTCTGGTCTGGCACCTGTACATTTCTGTAAATACACGGTTTAAATCTCTGCAACCGTAACAATACTTAACAAGCAAAATTGTTCCTAAATTAACATACCTTCATTTGACTGCACTCTTGGTTCTAAGAGGTGGTACCGCTACCTATGAACGATGAAGCGAAGTCGTAAATTGCCCTGTTAACATGTGCGCCGGCAGTTAGCACTTTAGTAGTCTCGATACCTCTATCGCCGCGCAGGCTTCCTTCTCGGTATGCTGGCGCGTTGCTTCAACCACGGACGCTACATAATTTGTCTCGTGCGGCATATGTGATAGCCAGTTGCGTTGCGACGCGTTCTACTCCAGGAACGCAAAGACGCTCCCTACAAGCAAATGATGCGCCTTTCGCACAGCGAAGTGTGCGTTAACAAAACGATCCGCTGACGAACAGTTCAGTTTCGCTTGCAAAGTTTCATCACAGGGAAAACGAGTTCTCTCTATGGTTTCACCATTTGCGAACGCTCCTGGTTTATGGCAGGTTTACGCAGGGCGCTGACGCATTCAGTGCAGTGTCTCCGGAGAAATGTGAGTCGTTCGGGAGCTTTCGCCTGTGTGCAACTGTCGAGGATCCCTGTGCAGTGTGGAGGTGCAGCTGATGTGTACATGCAAGGGGTTGGTTCACATGTGCAGAGCAACCAACCCACCTTCCACCGCTCGATTCGTTTCTGGAACGGCTGGAACAGCTCTCCCATAGCAGGGTGCATTATTGCCCTAAATCGCTTACATTTGTTCTAAGCACATTGCTGCTCATGTGCGAAGACAGGTTTCTTACAACGATTCCAATGACAGAGAGATCAACCACATTTTTTGCACTCTTTACCGGCAGTCTCGTGTGCCTGTTCGCATATCTTGCATTTAGGCAAGAAATCACGGGCTTCGCTAACGGTGTCTTGGCCGCACTTGTAACAGAAGGCTTCTTTGCATGGGCTTGGGGCATATGTCTTGTCTGTGCCCAATGGCACCGCACTTCCGGCAGTACTGCACTGACTTGCGATACGGCTTGCAGCGGTAGTCCCCACTTTGGTAGGTGATGTAGTACGGGACCTGCGGCCCGTCAAAAGGGATGACAGCGGTGGAAGATCGACCGAGCATACGTGCGCGAAGTACCGTGTAACGCGGGTCGACTCTGAGACCAGCTACAATTTCGGCACTGCTGGAACCTGGGAGGAGTCCATAGATGACACCTCTATACAGACGTCATCGGAATGTCTCACGTGCGCATTCCCATTAAAAACGGTGCCTCCTAACTGGATGGTGGTGATGCTTTTGAGTCTGGTTGCGCGTTCTGTGTCGGCAGTGCTTGCAATGATGATGTTTTCAATTTTCTGTTTTTTACACTCGAACGTTGTCATAGAAATCCTGTT